>JAJQQW010000022.1:7299978-7669978 GCA_025583905.1 Ia io
CCCCCAGCCGGACAAGGGGGCAGTGACCGTGTGAAGAAAAGTTGGGCATCACCAAGTCCCTGCTGCCAAACTCACAATCTCAGCCACGCGGCAGACACAGCGGCCCTGCTGAGCTGCGGGGGGCGGGGACAGGAATGGGAGAGAAGTGGAGACGTCTGACTTCCCTTCTTCGCTGCCAGCTTGCAGCCTCTTAAATTCATGAGCTTTACTAGGAGAAACTTACATGGGCACAATAGCTCTTCTGAATTTGAATGAGGCTACGTGTCAGTCCTTTGGAATCGATCCTGAATGTAGACTTCTGGGCGTTCCCCCAACCACAGGCCACAGAGAACCTGATTCTTTGAGCGGGACAACCTCTAAGTCATCTTCTCCAGCTTCCCTCCTGTCCAATGTCGAACCACTCTACCCTCTCAGAGCTTCTCTGAAAGCTAACCGGGGTCTTCTACCTCCATCATGCCGGGATTTGGAGGTGCAGCATTTGTTGGGAATGTGTGGTGAGGTGACAATAGTCTGGATTCTGAAGACCGAGCTCCCAGCCTGGCTCCCCGGGGGGCATGTCCAGGTGGCTCTTCCACTGGGAAGCCGCAGGACAATTTTCGGTTCCTGTGTTCTTCTTGCTTCTCCTCCCCGGCCTCTGGAATGTGCCAGAGACTCGGCCTGCCTCCTTTCCTCCTGAAAAGCTGCCACCACCAACACCTCCATTGGGGTTCTCCTTTTCCCAAGCAGTAGGGTGCTCTCTCCCCAGTTCCTGATTCCCTGCTGCCCCAAAATATGCAGACAAGTGGTTTTCCTTATGCGGAGTTTACTGCTCATCACTCAGGAGAGTGGGTGGGACATACAACTGTCATGTAAGGGAAGTGAGGAAGACTCCATAGTCTGAGGACATTGACATGGTGTTGGCCTCTCCTGCCGAGAGCTCCTTTCTGAGATAGTAACAACAAGTAGGGCCCCACTTGCTTCCATCCTCTGACGGTGTCACCCCAGTGGCCTATGTGACCTTCACCACCTTCCAACCACTCTTACCTGTTAGCAAAGACCACACCCCAGGGTCCTCTTCTCAGCACTTGGGCCCGAAAAGTCAGAATAATCTCTGCCCTTCTGGGTGACACTGGCTTGGTAACTTTGTCCAAATAAAAAATGATCCTCTCTCAGAGTTTCTGCTGGGGCCATTGTGGCCTTGGCCTAGGCCCGTGGTCGGCAAACTGCGGCTCGTGAGCCACATGCGGCTCTTTGGACCCTTGAGTGTGGCTCTTCCACAAAATACCACGGCCTGGGCGAGTCTATTTTGAAGAAATGGCTTTAGGAGAAGTTTAAGTTTAAAAAATTTGGCTCTCAAAAGAAATTTCAATCGTGTACTGTTGATATTTGGCTCTGTTGACTAATGAGTTTGCCGACCACTGGCCTAGGCTTCTGACCTTTCTAAGCCCTAGGTTTCTCATTGGTGAAATGGGGAAAAACAATGCCTCCTTCCCAGTTTTAAGATAATGGAAAGTGCCTTCTACATTACCAAGGGCAATACTGTTGTGAGCTATTTACCGTAGCTAAGTAAAAAAAAAAAATTTTTTTTTAAATCAATGCCTCTCATTAATAGCTATGATTTACTGAGAGACATTTAGGTTGCTTACTTTAAATACATTATTTCTAATACTAACAAAAACAGTAAGGAAGCCATTGACCCCATTTTATGAATAAATTGTCTAAAACATTCAGCTAAGTGATAGAGCTGAAACTTGAACCTAGGTGTGTCTATTTGCACATTTGTATTTTTTCCACCCCAAGCTGCCTTATAAACAAATCCCTATACCACACACACGCTTCTGTTGCTGTACTTATCACATTGCATTTGTAATTTGCTTGTCTATAGGTTTCTCCCTGAGGAGACGATGAACTTGTGAAGGATCGAGTCTATACATCTTGATCCTATCTCTGTGATTGTCAAATAATAAGCATTCACTGAGTATGTATTGATTGTTTATAGAAAATGGTTATTCACCCAACCTCATTTCTCCTCAGCATCTTCAGAGGCCCAGTATAGGGGTGGAAGGTTGGGGGGTTAAAGAATAATTCGAGCCCAGCTGGTGTGGCTCTGTGCTTGAGCATTGACCCAGGGACCAAGAGGTCACTGATTTGACTCCCCGTCAGGACACTTGCCTGGGTTTGGGGCTCAATCCTCAGTAGAAGGCATGCAGAAAGCAGCCAATTGATGATGTTTCTCTCTCATCCATGTTACTATCTCTCTATAGCTCTCCCTTCCTCTCTCACTAAAATCAATAAAAACGTATTTTTAAAAAAAAGAATAAGTCGAGTAAGCTCTCTGTCATTCTCTGCCTTGGGGACTCTAAATCCAGGAGCTGTCTCTATGCTTGCCTCTTTTCAAAGTTCTAACAGCTCATACATATTCATAAGGGAGAGAAAACACTAAAAAGAGATATTTATTTTGTTTATTAAACTGGCGTCTCAGCAAATTTAGAACAGAAAATGGATGTCTGTTTCCTCCGGTGCTTTCACAGTGTGGGAGTTGAATTGGTGGTGCCTGGCAGGGGGAGGTACAAGGGGATCTCAGCCATCACCCGGCCAGAGTTATCCTGGAGCAGCGCCCAGGGCAAAGACAGGGCCTGCCGAAGGGAGAGGATGCCCACTGGGGCTTGGGAGGCTCAATAAAGCCCCCCTCTTCTCTACCCAAGCAGAAACAGACCAATGAGACAGAGACCCAGTAATTACAAAGTGGAGACAGCAAAAAAACTATTTTACCAAAATGTTGGATGGGCTTGCTAATATCCCCCTACCCCAGTACTGAATTTATTCCTTAACAATTACCCCAAATTATCAAAACTTGGACATACTACAAAAAGATGACTTTTTTTTCTCTCTCAATGTTCTATTGGATGATTATCTAACTGACCCACCAAGATTGATTTGATTCTCTAGGTCCATTCGGCTCTTTGGTCCCTTGAGTGTGGCTCTTCCACAAAATACCACGGCCTGGGTGAGTCTATTTTGAAGAAGTGGCATTAAAAGTTTAAGTTTAAAAAATTTGACTCTCAAAAGAAATTTCAATCGTTGTACTATTGATATTTGGCTCTGTTAACTAATGAGTTTGCCGACCACTGGTCTAGGAGAAATGAGATTTCGCTTGGCTTTTATTGACTATGTTTTAGGGCCTAGATTCATTGACATTACATGTCAATTTGTCTGATGGGGTTGAAAATGATATCTGTTTGCTGGAGAAGATAACGACAAAGACTATAGTTTACTTTCAGTGTGGGATATTAACCAGTTTTGCACCTCATTTAATAAACTAATTTCAGCATTCCTCTCCTGACTATAAATCTCTTCACCCAATGCGCTTAAAAACCAGCTCTAGCCTTTCCTGGTTAATGAGTTAAGCAGACCTTTGACATATTCATTCCATATTTGCGTGGAAGCAATGTTTTTAACTTTTTTGAAAATTATACTTTGACTCACTTGCACTCCCAGATAGCAAGCCTGCTCTGAGAGCCAGCTGATGTTCAGCTAAGCTCACCACACAGAGACAGAGGAGCTTAGAATGCAGATCACGAGGCAGAATCCAGGAGGGATTCGCCACTTCCACTCAGTTCCTTCTCTCAAATCACGAATCCAGTAAGTCACCCCCTTTCTCCTCGGGCAGAGTAGAGGGGGCTGCAGGAAGAGACCAGGAGTGCTACCCTCGAGAAGCCATTCTCATGGAAACCGGGAGAGTGGAGACTATGTCCCCACCTAACTGGGCCCACAAGCCCAGTGGGAAACCAGGCACGTGGCTGGTGGCCAGTGGAGGAGGATAGGCAGTGGACCTTTCCCATCGAAGCCACTAGCACCACAACTCCAAGGTCTTGGCCAATGGCTATTAAGACTTTATCATCTGCCTGGCTAGTGTGGCTCAGTGGTTGAGCATAGACCTATGAACTAGGAGATTAGGGTTTGATTCCCAGTCGGGGCATATGCCCGGATTGCAGGCTCACAGACTCAGTCCCCAGTGCGGGGAGTACAGGAGGCAGCCAGTCTGCCTGGCCGGTGTGGTCATTCCCTCTCATCATTAAAGTTTCTCTCTCTCCTTCCCTCTCCCTTCCTCTCTGAAACCAATAATAATGTGTTTTAAAAAGCCCTAGCTGGTTTGGCTCAGTGCATAGAGTGTCGGCCTGTGGACTGAAGGGTCCCGGGTTCGAGTCCAGTCAAGGGAACGTACCTCGGTTGCAGGCTCCTCCCCAGCCTGAGCCCTGGGCAGGACGCACACAAGAGGCAACCAATTGATGTCTTTCTCTTACATCGATATTTATCTCTGTCTTTCCCTCTCTCTTCCACTCTCTCTAAAATATCAAAAGAGACTTCGTTACCTGGTGAGTGTCGCTGAGTGGTTAGAGCACCGGTCTGAGCACTGAAAGGTCTCAGGTTCAATTCTAGGTCAAGGGCATGTACCTGGGTTGCAGGTTCGATCCCTAGCCCAGGTTGTGGCTCGTGAGGAAGCTCTCACATCAATGTTTCTCTCTCTGTCACTCTCTCTCCCCTCCCTCCCTTCCACTCTCTCTGAAAATCAATGGAAAAATGATCCTCCAGTTAGAATTAACAAAATGAGTAAATAATAAAATAAAAATAAAATACTTCATTTGCCTAGAGGGTAAGCATTCTGTGGCCCAGGGCTGGGTGGGTTCAGGACACCAGAAGTAGCTGGAGGTTTCAGTAGGAAAACATTCTTCAAACATCATGGCTGTCTGCCAGACCCTAACTAATCTTCCCCATGGTGTCACTGTGGTGGGCAGTTAGACAGACGTGAGCAGAGCAAGGACGATGGGCCACATACAGAAGGTCACCAGGACAGAAAACCCAGGTGCCTAGCAATGGGCAATTGTAGGGTGGGACCTCATCCCCAGGGTGACCTTTCCTCCCCTAGCATATCGCTGGTCATGCGGTTTGGACCCCCTGACCATTCCTCCTTAGAGATAACTTAAACCTCAGTTGTATTTCAGCTCCAGGCCCAGAAAAGCAACAAAACCAGCCACAGCTGACCTCAGGACCAGCTGCATTGGATAATGACCCCCTGCCCTGGATCCAGCCAATCCATCAGTGGAGACCTAGACCCTAAAAGGACAAACCTGGAAAGCTGCTGAATATTCTATTGAGATCCTTCCCCTGGGACTTCCCTAAGATCTTAAAACCGTTAGGACAGAGGACCCAGTCAGTGTGCTCTCCTTCCCAGGAGCACAACCACTCCTTCCCCTTCCCCACCCCTCTGGCGCTTACCCTTACCTTCCTCACTCCCAAGCTCCTAGGGCCCTTCTTTGCCTCTATAACTTATTTCCTAAGCCCACCTCCCCTACGAATTACTTCTTCTCCCTCTGTGATTTTACAAATAAATGTTCTCTTATAGTTTGAGTCTTGGCTCTGAATCCTTTCCTAGCCAGAACTCAAGTACCGAGGTTGCTGAACCCAGGCCCAGTCTGACCCCATGCGTCTAACCCCTGGTGCCCTTCCCGCTGCTACAACGTCACCTGGGTTGCCCTCAGGTCCTGGAAACTCTCAACACGGCCTCATATCCTGGGGAATCAGCCCAGGCACACTTCAGGTGTGCACGTAGGAAGCATCCAAACTGTTAAGAATTTGTATGAGTCGATTTGAGACAAACTGGCAACTTCCGGGAAGCAAAATCTCAACGAATTGAGAAAATGCTCCAGCAAGTGGCAGTTTTATCCTTATTTTATACATCAGAATCAAAGGGGAGAAACAAAAGACTCAAAGGGGAAGATGTAAGGGGGTTACATGAGATCCACTGGTGATAGATTAGGGAGGCGGGAGAAAGCAGAACAGGGGAGACATCTCTGGGATTGGATACCAAGTGAAAGGAATAGACACATGTTCTTTTACATTGGTGAGTATAGGATCGTTGACAGTTCGCAATTAACAGGACAACAATAATAATGAGGGGCTCTGTGGTCACCTGCTCTGGTGGGAGATTGTGCCCTGAGGGGTCTGGACGAGGGAAATCACCCTGACATTCCAAATGTACTTTCTTAGACACAAAAAGACAATCTTTGCCACGGTTAAGATAAAGATTGACCTTTGGCGAGAAAGATACCAGCCTAGGCCATGACTGCCCGCTGTGACTCGCCCTGGTTAAGAAGTTTTCATTTCAAACCATCCTATGTGGTTACATCAGGCCACTGAGTTTGTAAGGCCCGCTTTCTTCCCCCTTTTCATCCACACAGATGACTGTGGTCTTTCATTCAGACCCCAGACCCAAGAGGAGGCTGTGAGGAACTGAGACAGAGAGTTAAACTGCAGTTTGCAGCCATTTAGTAAGTCCTGTCTTCCCTAAACCACGCACACTGAAGAGTAAATGGTTTGCACTTCTCCCCAACCAGAGGGTAAACAGCTTAAACCACCTCACTCAGGGAGACAGCAGAAATCCAGTTAGTGCCATTTGCCAACCACACCCAAGGACAGATGAAGTGAAGGGAATAAATTTCCTCATGGCTCATCCGCATAAAGCCGGTGAATATTCTACCGAAATCCTTCCCTAAGATCTTTCCTAAACTCCCAGCCCCCAAAACGGAGGTCCCAGCCGTTCCCTTCCACCTCTTCTTCCCCCACAGGCATGCATCTCCTAGAAACCCCAGGAGGCTTGAACCAGGGCAGCAATGGGTGGCGGCAGTTCGCCCCAGGGAAAACCCCTGAACTGTCCCAAGGGCCCTCTTCTCTGACGTCTTAGTGAGCAAAGCAGCCCAGCCTGGGCTCATTTTGAAGCATCCATCTTATATAAAAACTGCTGTTTGAAATTTTAACCCTGCTCTTTTGGCTTCTGTAAATGCTTGCTTAAATAATAAGGAAATAAGACTACTCCCATTCCAGAGAAGCCATAAACCTTCCCCGGATGAAGTTAACAGTGCTGGAGCCAGGCCAGGCCTTTGGTTGAGGTCTCAAAGCCCCAGCACATAGGACTCTTTAAGAACTTGCAAAGGGAACCGGAAAACCCCATATTTGGAAGACAAAGAGGGTAAAAAGATATAAATAGGGAAACTTCCTCCATGTTTTTTTGCCCAGAACTTGAGAGACATTTTTCTCTGGGCCCATGTGTAATAATAATATAATAATAATAATAATAATCATAAATGTAACTCCATGTCTCTAAGCATTGCTAGGTTCTTCTCTGGTTTTTCTGTAACCATTTCTCCAGCCCTTTCTTGTTTCACTGTCCCCAGCTTTAAAAAAACATCCTCTAAAACCCACCTAGACTTGTGTTATGAAATTTTTCCTATTCAAAGTCAAGAACCCACACACTACTGGCTGGCCCTAGGCAGACCCACCAGGTGCCTTTCCAGTAACTGCTGCATTTCAGCGTTAATCAGTGAAAGTGAAGAAAATAACCTTCGTTTAGGCCCTGTCATGTACCAGGTACTGGGTAGACGCTTTTCTATACTTTATATGTTGTAATCCTCTGGCAACTCCATGAGTGAGAGCTTTCTAAATGCTAGATAAAATAAAACTAACTGACTTGTTCCAGGCCACAGAGCTGATTAACAGAGATGGGATCAGAATGTAGGTTGTGTGGCCCCAAAGTCTGTGTGCTTGACACTGTAGTGCCTCATTTGAGTAAGTCATGCAACATCGCTTGTCCGCAGATCCAGGCCACAGTGCCGTCCACTCTGAGACCTCAGACGAGGCTTCTCTTCCATGAGGGTCACCACTTCTGATCTCTCCTACATGTTCATGGAGAATGTAAAGTCAAATGTGTCCCAGAAGCTCAAACTTCCATTGCAGCTTTGCTTCTTGCCCTGACAGGTTCTCCTAAGAGCTAGTTGCAGTCGCAGATAATTAATGATTAGGGTAGACTAAAGTTAAGATGGCCATTTGAGAAACCACAGACCAGGCTGTGTCAAGATATTGGGTGACACCTAGCCGGTGTGGTTCAGTGGTTGAGCATCGACCTACGAACTAGGAGGTCACGGTTCAATTCCTGGTCAGGGCACATGCCTGGGTTGCAAGCTCAATCCGATCCCCAGTGTGGGGCATGCAGAAGGCAGCAGATCGATGATTTTCTCTCATCATTGACATTTTTTTTCTCTCTCCTTCTCCCTCTCCCTTCCTCTCTAAAATCAATTAAAAAAAACATTCTTTAAAAAAAGAGAACCTGGGTAATAACTGCCTCCTCTCCCTGCTCTCAGCTGATGCATGCACACCTAATGAAAAGCCTTTTGTAAGCCATTCTACCTTCCACAGCCCAGTGTTACCACTCCCCAGCCCAGAGCCTGTGAATCCTATTCTAGCCATGGAGACAACATATGCACAGGGACAACATAACTTTTTCTCCCTCCCTCAACTCCAATCCAAGAGGTGGAGGCAGAGAGAAGGAGACTGAGTCAAGGAAAATTATCATCACCCAGCACCCTGCCCCAGATGGCCCAAATATAGCAGGTCCAGCCAGACGGGTTATAACTTAAATTGGAAGCTTTGGTTAGTACATTCATTTCTAAATTGGGACAGAGTTGGTCAATTTCACATAACCCGAGAGACATACCTAAGAGTGATCAGAGAAAGTTCTAAAACTGCATGAATTTTGGTGCAGGAACTGAGGAGGAAATGTCCCAGCTGAGTGCATTCTAAAGGGGAGCGGGGGACATAATAGACACACTATGATTACAGCCCTTGAGTCCTGTGTGCACAGTGTCCAAGGGCCACTTCAGAGAGGCCAAGTATAACCTGCACTCTGCTTCCAGCCTTTCCCCAAATGTCTTCCTGCAAAGTCTTCCCACCCCAGCCTCTTGCCCTGCCATAGTCCGTCCTTCCGTCGCGGAGCCAACCTTTTCCCTGCCCACAGACGTTCAGCAACCAGTGGCTGACTAGGTCTTGCTCATATCAGTTCCCCAAATCCACAGCATAGTCCCAGATACAGAATAAGCCTGTCATGGGCTGAATCATGTCCACCTCCACCCCAATTCATATACTGAAGTGATTATATGTAATCTACTGCGCCTCAGAACGTGACTGCATTTGGAGATAGGAACTAGGAGGAGGTAAATTAAGTTAAAATGAAGCCATTAGGGTGGACCCTACTCCAACATGACTGGTGTCGAGAAAATTAGAACACAGACACAAAGGAAAGACCATGTGTATGTAACCACGGAACCAGCTAAAATGGGTCTATTCTGTTTAAACCGATACTGAGTTGCTTTTCAGGGACAACAGACAAAACCCACAAGTCTAGCAGCCTAAGCATGTGCAAAAGAGAGAACTTAGACCTCCAGCTGCACTGGGAACCAAAGTCTCCACCTCCCCCACCCCCCAACCAAAGGACTTGGACATAACCTCAACTTGAACGCAGGAACCATTTCAGAAGCAGGGAGTTCATTGTCCAGGAAGATCCTGTGTTGGTTCCCTTAGCATAAATGGCCAAGCTCCAAGGTCACCCCCAATTAAAACTTGCCCCACCAGTGCTTCCACATACCTGTTCCCCCTGTATGCTTAAAAACCTGCCTGATCCCTGGATAGGGGAGCTAGGGCTTTTCAGCATTAGCTTCCCATTCTCTGGGGCAGCACTATGTATGTGTGTGTGTGTGTGTGTGTGTGTGTGTGTATATATATATATATATATATATATATATATATATATATATATATATACATACATCTAACTGACCGTTCGACCAGTAGCTATGACACGCACTGACCACCAGGGGGCAGATGCTCCAACCAGTAGGTTAGCTTGATGCTGGAGTCCAGCCGATTGGGACTGGGTAAGACAGGCCGGACACGCCCTGGACGAATCTGTGCACCGGGCCGGTTTTGGCCCGATCCCTGCCAGCCAGGCCAAGGGACCCCACCAGTGCATGATCAGGATGGGGAGGGACCATGGGAGGTCTCCAGGGCATGTCCAGCCAGTCTCGCCCAGTCCCAATCAGGGCCAATTGGGGCCGTCTCGCCCAGTCCATGCACCGGGCCTCTAGTCCTATATAATCCTGTATAATAAAAGCCTAATATGCAAATTGTTCAACCGGGAGTTCGACCACTCACTATGACATGCACTGACCACCAGCGGGTGGCACAGAACATGGCAGGCGATGGTGACGTGACACTGGCAGCGGGCAGCAGTGGAGGTGCTGCCAGCCCCGATGGGCCCTGACGAGAGCGGGACCATGGTGGGATGGTGGAGCAGGTGAGCGGGTGGTGCCAGGCCAAGGCGGGTACAAGTGGGGGCTGACCGCCCTGCTGATTGTCTCGCAGACAGCGACCAGCAGCGGCAGCAGGGGGTGGGACTGCCGCCCGGCTCCCAGGTGCTGGGCAGGGGGCCTGGCCCCGATCGATCATCCCACAGGCAGGATGGTGGAGGGGGCAGCGCCAGGCCACAGTGGGGTGCCAGGCAGGGCTGCGGGGCTGCAAGGCTGGGGGTGCGAGCTGGGGCCCGATCCCCGCAGGCCCACCCCGAGGACCCCACCTGTGCATGAATCCGCGCACCAGGTCTCTAGTTCATAATAAAATAGCCGACCTTTCTCCACTGCAGTTCTCAGTGTTTAGCATTTGGCTCTTCTGGTGACCTCAGACTTCTAGCCTCCAGAGCTGTGGAAAAATATATTTCTGTTGTTTAAGCCCTTCAGTCTGTGGTACTTTGTTATGGCAACCCTCAAGGACTAATAGAGTGCCCTCCATCAATATTTGCTGAATTGTTTTTGATTAATAGAAATTTAAGTATCATTTTTTAATATCTTCCTGACACTTCATTCTATGGATGTTTCATATTTTATTTAATCAGCTCCTATTGTTGAACTCTTGATTGTTTCCAAATGTTCTCTACTATAAAGAATGCCTCTCTGAACACTATTGTTCCAAGAGCTTTTGGTGTTCTGTTGAATTATTTCCTTAAGCATAAATTTTCATGAGCAGGATTACTTGTCAAAGACATGAACATGTTTATGGCTCTCAAGGACTGCACCAATCTGGAACAATATCAGTGCACTCACTTCCTAAAAGGCTTACCAGGCTGGAATTTACCAACTTTAAGTCTCTGCACTCTGAGCCAGGGATGCTGCTTTTTTCCACCTTTTAGCTATGGGTGCTATGCTTCCAGCCTATTGCCAACACAGCCACCTGCCGAAGTTCTCAGACACTTCTAAATCTTGGTGGAAATTCTTTCTCCGGGGTGGGAGGGGCCACGCAGGGGAACTGGGGGCCGGCAGAGGGGTCTGACCAGCAGTGAATCCGAGGGACCATATATTCTCTGAAAGAACTTTTGGCGGACAGCAGGACAGGGGCCAAAGTGCCCTGGGAAAGAGGATCGATCCTCCGCAGCCCAAATGAAGGGGAAACACACCTTCCCCAACCTGCAGAACAGCTCTGGGTGGGAAATCTGTGCCCATGCAGAGGGGCCTGCTGGCCCGAGGGACTCAGACTTCTGGCCTGGTGGGAGCCTGGGCAGGGACCCCATCCATCCAGGATCGGCCATGCTGAAAGATTCGAGTGCAGAGCAGGGCTGGGTTTTTTGTTTTGTTTTGTTTTGTTTTTATCTTCTTTTTGGATCCTCTCTTGCTTGGGGTGACTATGAGGGGGTGCAGAGCTGAGGCATTGAAAGGAGAGGGAGTGCCAGCACACTCCATCTTACAAGCTACACGCACCACCCCCTACACAAGTCCATTTAAACCATTCTGGCCGGGACCTGGATACCCCCACAGAGCCCTGTTCCATGAAGGAAGGGAGAATAGCGCAGAACAGGGACATTCAAGCCATGAGACCTGAGGCAGACCCACCCTCTGGGCTATGGAGGCCCTGCCCACCAGACTACTTGGTGCTCCACCCTGCCATGCTTCAGTCAGGTTGCCCAGAGCCAGGCAGGGACAGTGACACACATTGGCTTGCATCAGAGAACCTCCCAAGAGGCCCAGGACCATCACACGAAGGGGCCAGATTCAACAACATCAGAGCAAAATCCAGAGAGCTCTACAAATAGCAAATCTAAAGCACCTGTATAAAGCATGACATGGTCAGGGTTGAGACTTTTCATTTGTTCTCTTATAAGTATTAGTTGTAGCAATACTTACATCTGACAAAATAAAGTTCAAAACAAAGGCCATAAAAGAGACAAAGAAGGTCACTGCATAATACTGAAAGGATCGATCCAACAAGATGATATAACCCTGGTAAACATATATGCACCCAATATAGGAGCACTGAAATATATTAAAAACTTCTAGAGGGCTTTAAGGGAGAGATCAACAGCAATACAGTAATGGGAGGGGTCTTTAACACCCACTGACATCACTGGATAGATCTTCCACACAAAAAATCAACAAGGAAACAGCAACCTTAAATGATATACCTGATCAGATGGATTTAATTTATATTTACAGAACAATTCACCCCAAAGCTGCAGACCACACATTTTTCACAAGTGCACATAAAACATTCTCAAAGATAGACTACATGTTAGGATACAAAATAAGTCTTTACAAATTCGAGAAAATTGAAATCATATCGGGTCATGATGGCATGAAACTAGAAATCAACTACAATTAAAAAACTAAACAATATTCAAATACATGGAGGCTAAAAGCATGTTATTAAATAATGAATGGGTTACCAATAAGGTCAAGGAAGAAATCAAAAACTTCCTGAAAACAAATAAAAACAAACACACAACAATGCAAAAATCTATGGGACTAGGTGAAAGGGAACTTCATAGCACTACAGGCCTATCTCAAGAAACAAGATACAGCTCAAGTAAATGATACAACCCTACAACTAACTAAAAGAATTAGAAAGAGAACAACAAGAAAAGCCCAGAGTGCCCCAGCCAGTTTGCTCAGTGGTTAGAGCGTCGGCCTGTGGACTGAAAGGTCTCGGGTTTGATTCCAGTCAAGGACATGTACCTTGGTTGCAGGCTCGATCCCTGGTCCTAGTCAGGGCATGAGTGGGAGGCAACCAGTTGATGTGCCTCTCTTGCATCAATGTTTCTCTCTCAGTCTCTCCCCCTCCCTTCCATTTTCTCTAAAAAGATCAATGGGGAAAAAATATCCTCTCGTGAGGATTAACAAAAGAGAAAGAGAGAGAGAGAGAGAGAGAGAGAGAGAGAGAGAGAGAGAGAGAGAGAGGCCCAGAGTAAGAAGGAAGGAAATAATAAAGATCAGAGTGGAATGACATGGAGACTAAAAAAAGTGCAAAGGATCAATGAAACCAAGAGCTGGTTCTTGGAAAAGATTCATGAACCGTTAGCCAGACTCAAAAAAAACAAAGAGAGAGGACCCAAATAAAAAATCAGAAACGAAAGTGGAGAAGTAACAACTGACATCACAGAAATACAAAGGATTGTAAGAAAATACTATGAACAACTATATGCCAACAAGCTGGACAATATGGATGAAATGAACAAATTCCTAGAAAAATACAATCTTCCAAAGTCAACCAGGAAGAATTAGAAAACAAGAATAGGCCAATAACAACTAATGAAATTGAAGCAGTAATAAAAATTAAAAAACAAAAAAAACTCCCAGCAAATAAAGTCCTGAACCAGATGGCTTCACAGGTGCGTTTTACCAAACATTCAACGAACTAACACCTATCCTCCTCAAACTATTGCAAAAAATTCAAGAGGAGGCGAGACTTCCAAGCTCTTTCTATGAGGCCAGCGTTATCCCAATTCCAAAACCAGATAAAGATCCTACAAAGAAAGAAAATTACAGGCCAATATCCCTGGTGAACACAGAAACTAAAATCCTCAACAAAACATTAGCAAGTCAGATACAGCAATATATTAAAAAGATCATACACTGTGACCAAGTGGGATTTATTTCAGGGATGTAAAGCTTGGATGATATTCACAAATCAATTAATGTGATACATCACATAAACAAAATGAAGGCTAAAAATCACATGATCATATCAATAGATAAAGAAAAAGCATTTAACAACATTCAGCACCCATGTTTTTTATAAAAACTCTCTACAAAATAGAAATAGTGTGATCATACCTCAACATAATAAAGGCCATATAGGAAAAACCTATAGCCAACATCATACTCAATGGGCAAAAACTAAAAGCGTTTGCCTTAAGAATAGAAACAAAACAGGGATGTCCGACATTACCACTTGTATTCACTAAAGAGGCAACGTCACAGAGTTTGGGGGTGATAGGACTTGTTATGGTGGCAGGAGAAGTTCATGAAGTGTGGCAGGAGGGACATGGAACTGGGAAGTACAGACCTGGGTTTATATCTCAGCTCTGTCTCTGCCCCGTAGCACACATGGGACTTGGGGAAATTATTTAACACCACTCAGGCTCAATTTTCTGTAAAATGAGGTTATATCTGCCCCATCTGCCTTACAGGGTGGTTGAGAGGCTCAACCAAGAAAACGTGTCAGAAATCTGTTTCTAAACTGAAAAGGAAGTTCTGCATCCGTAACGGGGAGCCTGAACCTTGGAGCATCTACCTCCCAGGACTGGCCACAGGGATGGGGTGCCATTGCATTGACGGAGAGCTGAGGGCTCTGAGCAGGGCGGGCATGGGACCAGGGCCTGTGCTTCTTGGCTCCATGTTTAATGCCCTTAAATACCCCTATAAACGAAGGCATTGCCAAATGAGCAACTTGAATGGCCACATTAGCTACCCATTGTTTGTAATACGCCTCTGAAAGCCAGAACTGACGTCTCCAATCAGATACAGAGATCACAGTCTGTGTCCGGCTTAGCAGTCTCAGAGCTAACAAGAGGAAGGAAAGCCACCCCATTTGGTAACAGTGGAGAGTTTGGGAGTCTGGGGGTGAATTCTGGCTCTGCAACTTGGTAGCCATGTGATTTGAGAAGACGCCTTACCTCCTGGAACTCCAGTTCCCTCATTTGTAAAATGGTAGGACACTAAAAGCCCTCTCGTTCAGTGGTATTGGGAGTAGTGGTAGTAGGCTATGTTAAAAGGTCAGTTAAAGTGCCCTGGCCGAGTGGCTCAGTTGATTGGAGCGTCATCCCATGCACTGAAAGGATGCAGGTACGATTCCCAGTCAGGGCACATACCTAGGTTGTGGGTTTGATACAGTGAGGGTCCTATGGGAGGCAACCAATCGATGTTTCTTTCAAATGGATGTTTCTCTCTCTCTCTCTCTCTCTCTCTCTCTCTCTCTCTCTCTCTCTCTCTCTCTCTTTCTCTCTCACCAATAAAAGAACATACCCTCAGGTGAGGATTTTTTTAAAAGTCAGTTGAAGCAAGAAATCATAAAAAATTATACATATGTACTTTAAGAATTTAGTTTCAAGTACACATATGGATAATCTTTCCATGTAAGGCCAGGCCTTTTGGGTTGGTTGATTGGATTCCAAGATCCCAAGATGATGTTCTTGCATAATCAATATAGAGCAAGAGTTTAAAGACTCTTAAGTAGAAATATGATTATAAAATTCTTTTAGATGTTCATGACTTCATTTCCAATATTTTACCATTGTCTCACACACCGAATTTAATGGCAAATTTTGAGGGACTCATTTTTACAAGTATTTTCCAAAGTCTTCAATCCAGTTGTATTAGTTAACGAAATGCTATTGGTTCTAATGATCAAACCCAAAATGTGTATTGATTCAAGAACAATAGGAGTTTATTTTTTATTTATATAAAGGCCAAAGCAGTTGCTCCTAATTGATGAGAGGCTCTTCTCCAAACCTGGTTCAGGGATGCAGGCGCCTCCAGTTTTGGCTCTGCGATCTTCAATATATGGTTTTCAAAGTTACTATTTTGGGCTAAGTCAAGTGCAAAGCAGGGAAAAGAAAGGTTCACTCACTCCTTAGCTACCTCGCCTAGAAGTGATACATGTTCAATATCACCTTTGCTCACATCCCACCGGTGAGAAGTAGAAACATGGCCCAATCCACCCAGCCAGTGTGGCTCAGTGGTTGAGCATCAACTCATGAACCAAGAGGTCACCGTTTTGATTCCCAGTCAGGGCACATGCCCAGGTTGTGGGCTGGATCCCCAGTAGGAGGCATGCAGGAGGCAGCCGATTGATGTTTCTCTCTCATCTGATGTTTCTATTTCTCTATTTCTCTCCCTTCCTCTCTCTCTAAAATCAATTAAAAAAATATTTTAAAAAAAGAAAGAAAGAAGCATGGTCCAATCCAATGTTTTAAAGGGGTCTGGGAAGCAGGCCAGCTGTGTCCCAGGAATTAGAGGACACAGGTTTGTGAGGACGAGGCAATCTCTGCCATGTCCACTATCACAGAGACAATGCCCTTTATCTTTGCATTCATATTTCATTGATTTTTGTCAGTGCCAAGGTTGAGAAACTCTGATTTATGTAATATGTGACCAAATTACATAACTGAAATAATAAGAAAATTACAAGGTCCAGCAACAACAACAAGTTGGCAAGCACAGCTCTGTGAATGGAGCAGACGTGTCCTAGGCAGTGGGCAGCCTTGAGCAGGTTGGGTACCACAGGCACCACTCATTGTTCCTTTATGGAGGAAACAGAACATCAGTTAACTGTGTTAGTGAGTTGAGTTAGTCCCAAGTCTACGACCAGGTAAAAGACTTTCTACTGTTCCTCCCTCATAGGAGATATTAATGAGATAATCCATGTAAGATGCTTTATGTCACTTTCTATCAATACTCAATCTTCTATCAATTGACATTCCAGGTTGTATAATCCTTTGTTGAGGTTTCAGGGGGAGCTCTCTTGTGCCTGGTAGGATGTTACCTATGGCCTCTATCCACAAGCCTCCTACTTGTGACAACCAAATATATTCCCAGGCATGGCCAAATGCCTCCTGTGGAGTGAAATCACCATGGTTGTGACCCACTGTTTTCATGGTGCCAGGCACTAACTAGCAACTTGTATTTTGGTTCCCTTCTCCTCTGCATCCGCCTCTTCCATGAACTCCAGCCAGGATGCTTCTGCCTCAGCACTGTGACAACGAGTCCATAAGAGCACAGCCCTCTAAACTCAAAAGTGGGAAAGAAAAGTTAATAATATATCGAATTCACGTGGCATTTTACCAGTTTTCTCATTGCTCATAGACGGGTGCTAGAAAATAAGTTTGCCCTCTGTGTGTTAAAATAGTCAAACTCATACACAGCAAATGTGGGACTAAACCAAGATGTTTTCTGGAAAGTGTGACTGAAGAGTTTGGAAACACCCTAGACTCCAATCAAAATAAATTGGGTGTAATTTAAGAAAGATAAAACTGTAATTTGTTGAGGGGAAACGTAATCAATTGTACCCTGTTCAAAGAAAGACTGTGTCACAGAAATAGAGAGTGACCTAGTTTTGTTTTAGCTTTTTATACTTATAAACTGCTAAAGAACATATATATTCCTTGTACCCATCTATTATTTATGATTATACATGGATAAGTATTTCTATAGGATGAATTTCTAGATATTGAATTATAATGTAATAAATATTACATATTACCTTCCAAAAACTTGTGATAAATTTAGACTTCCACTCCCACCTATTATATATGATTGCCCAATTCCCAAAAGCAGTAATTGTATCTATTTTTGCCTTTTTCACTCTAGTCAATGTGATGGGTAAAAAATAGTAATTCGGTCTTATTTTAGTTTGCTACTGAAATTAGTTTCTATGTTGTATTACTTTACAAGTTACCTTTTTATTTTATTTTATATATATATATTTAATAAAATATTTTATTTTATAATATATTTTATTAATTGTTTACAGAGAGGAAGGGAGAAGGATAGAGCGTTAGAAACATTGATGAGAGAGAAACATCGATCAGCTGCCTCCTGCACACCTCCTACTGGGGATGTGCCAGCAAACCAAGGTACATGCCCTTGACTGGACTCGAACCTGGGACCTTTCAGTCCGCAGGCCGACACTCTATCCACTGAGCCAAACCGGTTAGGGCTATAAGTTACCTTTTTAAATAATTGGATTGTTTTTCTTACTAATTTACAGAAATTTTTATATATAATGGATAGTAGTCTACTCTCTGGTCTACATGTTACAAATATTTTCCTCTAGCCTGCTTCTTGTCTTTTGATTTTGTTTGACGTCTTACTTCAAAAAAGGTTTAACATTTCTGTACTGTCAAATCTGATCATCTTTTCTTTTTTTTTAAATATATTTTATTGATTTTTTACAGAGAGGAAGGGAGAGGGAGAGAGAGTTAGAAACATCGATGAGAGAGAAACATCAATCAGCTGCCTCCTGCACACCCCCTACTGGGGAGGTGCCTGCAACCAAGGTACATGCCCTTGACTGGAATCGAACCTGGGACCCTTGAGTCTGCAGGCAGCTCTATCCACTGAGCCAAACCGGTTAGGGCTGACCATCTTTTCTTTTAAGGTTTCTGGTTTTTATGGCTTACTTTTAAGAAACTCTCCCTCTTACAATGTTATTTTCTTCTACTACTTTTGTAATATGGGGGGGTTTCCCCTTATATTTAGATCTTTACTTCACCTGGGATTTTATTTTTGTATATGGTGTGAGGCTAATTTTATTTCCAAATTAATATCTAATAATCCTAATACCTCATCCCTAAAGATTTGAAATGCCATCATGATCATTTACTGAACTCCCATTTACATAGAGTTTCTGGACTATCTATTCTAGTGCATTTATTTATTCATATACTAATACCATACTGTTTTAATTACGAAAGCTCTGTGATATGTTTTGAGATCCTCTGTCTTTATTCTTCTCTTGAACTATTTCTCGGCTATTTTCGCACATCTTCCCCCAAGAAAGCTTTCAAGTCTGGCACTGTACTCTGCATTGTAAACACAAATTTGATGCTCTGCTTCCAGACTGTAGCAATTCACCTCGGGGTGCAGCTGCTTGTTGGCAGAGTAAGACTCCCTGCCACGTTCAGGTGTGACGAGCACAGAAGCGTGTTCTTTCCACTGAAACCTGGGGCCGTCTGTCTGTCCTAAGGAATTCTATTGGTTATTACACCAGTGATCGAAACGTGTTGGGTCAGATCGCTTCCTAAACGCTCAGCCTGCTGGGTGCTTTAGAAACGGCACTGCAGTTGGTCTGAGGGCCTCTGTTGCTCAGCAACAACTTGGGCTACACCTAACTCTCCCTTTTGTTGCTCCTTTATTCTACTTCAGAAGGAAAAAATGGACTGAGTCTCATTATGTTTGCTTTCAAATTTGACACCCACACCTCATTATATACTTGTCCCAGTCAAAGAATGCCTTTTGTGGGGCAGCGCGTCAGACATTTGTTTCGAGGGTACACAGCGGGAAGCTCTCTGGAGGGGCCCGGGTGTGCCCGTTTCCAATGACCAGGATTCCTCTCTTTTCTAATCAAAGCACTTAACAGGAGCCTCAAAAAGGGCACTGCAGAGAATTCAACAGTTACAACTTGGCGAGGTGAATTAATAGCCCCTTGACTGCTCAGAGCTCCTGATACCTGCAGAGCAGAAAGGAGCCCCACAAAGGGGTTAACTACATAATTGCCCTGCGTGCTTTCAGCTGGACAACGTAGGCTGCCGTCTGTCCCTTTCTTGCTCTACTCTGTGCAAGGCTACAGCAGAGAACCAGCACAATTAGTCCCGAGTTTTGAAGCTGTGCAGTCCCCCAGAGCTTTGACCTCCGTAAGCCGGGCCACATCAAGGTTCCAAGAGCCTGAGGGGGGGGGCGGTAATAAAGGCCACTGGTCACCTGTCCAGGAAAGAGGGGTGTTCACACCCTCATCCCACTTCAGCGTGAGCTCATCTCCCACCTCAACTCCACCGCCCAGTGCT
The DNA here is from genome assembly GCA_025583905.1 of Ia io. Taxonomy (NCBI): domain Eukaryota; kingdom Metazoa; phylum Chordata; class Mammalia; order Chiroptera; family Vespertilionidae; genus Ia; species Ia io. Next base: position 7,319,672 of record JAJQQW010000022.1, read on the forward strand.
ACCCCCCGGGGTCCTCATTGCCTGGATCTCCTCTTTCTGTGGCGCACAACCCTGACCTTCATGGACAGGGTCACACATTTTTCGTGGCAGGGATGGTAACAGCCTGGATCTCTCTCAAAGGAATGATTACAATACAATTATGGAGTAATGCAGAATCTAAAGTCACCAGGAATCCGTGGGGACTGCAGAGTAAATAAGGCCTCCTAGGGAATGATTTATTCTCCTAAGGAGGTGTGTATCCCAGATCTCTGAGCACAGGCAACTGAGGTGCATGTGGAAATTTAGATTCCAGCTCTGGCCCTAGGTCCGCCAGAGTCCCAGGGGTGGGGCAGGTGTTCACATGTTAACAAGTTCCCTGGGTGAGGTGGAGCCTCAGGAATGCTGGGAACTTCTGTCTTAGAACCTGAGGCTGGAGCTCCTTGGAATAATGAGCCAATCTACTGCAACACTCGGGGTCTCATACCCATCAGAGAACGTGACGTATTTCTCAGAAATACATACATAAATATCTATACATTAAAGATGCACAGCCCTAGCTGATTTGACTCAGTGGTTAGAGCATCGGCCTGAGGACTGAAGTGTCCCAGGTTCGATTCTGGTCAAGGGCACATGCCTAGGTTGCTGGCTCGATCCCCAGTAGGGGGCGGGCAGGAGACAGCCAATCCATGATTCTCTCTCATCATTGATGTTTCTATTTCTCTCTCATTCTCCCTTCCTCTTTGAAATCAATAAAAATATAGTTTAAAAAAAGATGCATATGGTTTCAGGGGCTTCCCTGATTCCCTGAAGCTCTTCTGCAAACCCAGACTAAGACCCCTTCACTGGAGAATATGATGACCCTGAAATGGCTTGAAGAAAGAGGACGAGGGGAACATAAGCAGTTTAAGGAAGGAGATCAAGGAAGGAACCAGTTACACAAATGCATTAAGATTCCGGAGTCGGAAAGGTTTTGGTCCCAACCCTGGCTTGACCAGCTGTGTGACATCAGTCAAGTTACTTAGTATCACTAGGACTCAGTTTCTTCATCTGTGAAATGGGAATAATATCTCCTAACAGGATTCTTAATTTTTTTTAAATGAGATAAAACATCTGAAGAACTTAACATAATAAGAAACTTAGCCTGGCCAGTGTGACTCAATGGTTGAGCATCAATCCACGAACCAGGAGGTCAGGTTTCGATTCCCAGTCAGGGCACATGCCTGGGTTGCAGGCTAAATCCCCAGTAGGGGTTGTGCAGGAAGCAACAGATCAATGATTCTCTCTCCTCATTGATGTTTCTATCTCTCTCTCCCTCTCTTTCCTCTCCTTGAAATCAACAAAAACATATTTTCTAAAAAGACACCTAGTGGATGATGAAGAAGGGGGAACTAGTCACCTGTGGGTCAATAGGTACATCTTTCTGAGGATGAGAAGATGTGTAGCCCAGAAGTCCCCAGAAGGAATATACTCGTGGAGATAAAATAGCGTTTTCTGCAAATCACCACTGTTCTGTCCTCCCATGTGCTAGCAAATCTCTATTCCAGAGAGGCCTTCCTCACCATCCTTGCAGAAATCAGCAAACAGACGTGATGAGCATAGAAGAAACAAAAACACTGGGTAAGGAAATGTGATAAGAGCCCATAACCAGAGAAAATCAAACAACTGTAGCAAAGAACTTTAGGGGCCTCGGGGATCAGCTGACAAGCCCATTATTAACAGAACCTTCCGATCAACCCTTTTCTTCTTCGTCTCTTTACATTTTGCCAAAGATAATATTCACTTTGAGGTTGCAAAGCCTTAGTTTGCTTTTTGTTTCCTCTCTCCATAATTGAATGTTAAGCCATCCCTTTGTCTAGGCAATTTGTTCTGACAAAAAGAGCGTTACCAGTTGGGAAAACAAACAAATTCACCCAGCTCTAAAATTCTTCAACTCAGAAGGCTGGCACAAATAAGCTAGGGGTGACAGAATTCCCGGAGGGCAGAGGGGGACAGAAGTTCGGCCTTCCCCTGGCAAAGAGAAGAACCGTCCACCTCCACAATCTGGGTCCTCTTGGCACTGAAGCTGAAAGCTGACCCTCTTCCTGAAAGTCTTGGGGGGAGGGGAGGTACTTCCAGGTGCCCTGCCTCTGATGTAACCTGAGATCGCTGAACTCTGGCAACTAAATTCCAGGTTTTGGAGGGCACTCAGCCAGGGTAATGGGGCTTGAAGGGCCAGAGCCCAGGCAGAACAGGCTGTAACAGTGTGGATGCCTGAGCACTTTGGTTCTGCACAGCTGTTCCTCATGGCACCGCTGGACATACCTTGCAGGGACCCTTTCCCGTGTCTCCCTACTGTCTGGGGCCAAGAGAGCCAGGGCCACCTTCCCAGGGCCTCCGTCAGAGGGCCCTACAGGACTTGCTCCTATTTTATTCTCATTTGTCTAGAAAGGAATAGAAACAACTGCAGAATGCAAGGAGGCTAGCTTTTGAAGCCTCGTCACTCTCCTCCCTGGACAAAAGCATATAAACTCAAGTAGCATTGCCTCCCACATCAGGCCAGGTGTGGGTGGCAGATGCTCCGAGTCTCCAGGCTTTTCAGTGAGCTGCTGAGAAAAGTTGCTGGTCTCAGTATCTTTCTGTTCAAGAAATAAGATCCATCAACTGTGCATTAAGCTGCTGATCTCCAATCCATGGAGTCATTTATTAACTTACTAGGGGCCCAGTGCACGAATTTGTGCACCTTGAAAGGAACTGTGGGCTGCGAGGCTGTGGTGGGCACAGAGGCAAGTCTCGGCCCATCCTCTGCACCCCCATCTGGCGCCCCCCCCGCTCCTCCCTCCCCCATCACAGCCTCCAGTCCCCTGTCTGACAGCAGCCCTGCTCCCACCTCCGCTGCTCCCATGTGCTGATGGCAGGGAGTGATTGGAAGGAGCGATTGGAGCCGGTGCCAGCAGCGGGTACAAGCGGGGCCAGCGCTGTCCGTGGGTGAGTGGCAGCTGCTGCCCTGGTCACACCTCAGGAGCAGGGGGAGGTGGAGAAGCCCTCAGGGGTGATTGGGGCCAGTGCTGGCAGCAGGTTCGAGCACCCGGCAGGACTACGGCACACAGGAGCAAAGAATTTTCAGTAACTACCAGAGGCTCACCCCAATGACAGCGACCGGACCCCGCTAACCTGCTCCACCATTCCGCATGGCCAATGCCCACCATGTGCCACGCTCTGCTGCCTACTGCCAATGCTTGCCATGTTCTGTGCACATCATAGCAACCGGTTGTTCAGTTGTTCCACCATTGGGTCTACTTGCATATTAGGGTTTTAAATATATAGATTTGAGACATCATTGAAATCCTACTCTCTGCTAGGCACTGGGTTAGATGCTGGGGAGGCCAAGATGAGTAAGACATGGCTCCTACTCACACCTTCTTACTCTAATAAAACAAAATAACAGCTGCAACTTGTATGTATTTGAATTCAACTCTTTGGGGGGGGGGTGGAAAGAACATAATCATAGAATCTAAGAAAGATCAAAGATCAATACATGGCAAAGGCAGAGCCCTCAGGAATAACAGAACCCTGACATTTGAGCCATGTCAGAACCGTCTCCCGCTCTCCCCTCTGCTTCTGCCTGCCCATCCGCTCATTCTCTTTGTAGAGACCAGTCCTGCCCTGTGTATGAAACCAAGGCCGCTGTCAGCCCCTGAGTTCCATGTTTTCCAAACCCCAACCCCTGACGGCACTTAATTCTTTCTTATTTCGGTTTGAAAATCCGAAATTGGTTCATTTTGTACAGGTGCCTACCCTTAGCCAATTATCTGCTAAATACTATGCTCACTCCTAAAGGAGCCAATAGCACATCAGCGTAAGGGGCAGCAGAATAGGGGAAAGGAGGGTGAGTGCCTTTAGATCAACCCCAAAAGATGACATCATTTTCTTCCTTGGGCAGGGTTGCCAGATATAATACAGGGTGCCCAAATGGGACATACTTACACTAAAAAATAATTCATTCATGTGAATCTGAATTTAACCTGTCTTGTTATTTGTTTCTTTACATTTCTAACTCTGACCACCCTATTCCTGGGACACTTCAAGGAAAAGGGAAGCAGGTCTAGTTGCTGGGCGGTCTGAGAGCAGTGCTACTCGGTGTGGGGAGAATGGCTAAATTTCCCCGTTTCGGTTCTTAGGCTGTGACCATCAGAAGAGGACTCACGCTCACTGAAGCAACAATGGGTGGTTATTGGAAGGATACTGGGCAGGGCATCTTTCCACACTCCAGATCTGGCATGTGAATGATGCCCCCAGATGTTGTGCAGTGTCACTGCTCTGACTACAGGGGAGCTCCGAGAGTGAACAGGGGATTTGGGCAACTCTCCTAGGAAGGACAAGAGCAGGGGGCACACCCATCATGCAGCTGACAGAGAGTCTCCAACCTGTTAGCTCCAGGGCAATTTTCTCACTTCTTCAAAATATGTATTGAAATATGAGAGAGGGATAGCACTTAAGGATATGCTTGAATTGGCTCTAATTAATTAATTATGTAAACCCTGCTCAATATTCTGAGTGCTGGGAACTCTCAGATCAAGACAACTCAGTCCTAACTGCCACCCATCTTGTTGCCTGAGACATAACACTGGGTTGCCAGGAGAGACACCAGTGGGGTTTGGCTAGAGTGCCTAGTCTTCGGGGAGGGCAGACATTGACCACATTGAATTCAGCAGTAGGCCCTTCCCCAAAGGGAAAGTTAGATGCTATGAGCAGAAAAAGGCAGGAGGGATGCTGAGGGCAGGCAAACCGGCAGATGTCCGTTCCTACGGCATCTGTGTGTTCTGTCCACACTGCAGAGCTGGCACCATCATCCTTGCCTTGTGGGGCTGCAGACCACGGAGGCAGAGGTGGCCAGCTGCCAGCTGACCAACCACGAAGCAGCCCCTGAGGCTGGTGGTTCTTCACAGCGGTGTCATGACAACCAGGCCCACGCAGTCAGGTGTGAGGGTGGAAGAGCTGTTACTGGTACTGCTCAAAACACTTTGGGAGGAATCCACCTTTTAAAAAATAAATTAGAGCAAATTCAAGACTACATTCTCAGTAATGGAACTCTGGCTTTCTTGCATCACAGTAGGACCTTCCCGGGTTGGAAGGAAGGTGGCAGGGAGAATGGATGTACAGACCATTGCAAGCAACCTGCCACCGCAGCCATGCTGAGGTGACCGCCTCTCCTACCCCTGCTTCCTCCCCGGTGACATTGGGGTGGGTGGGGCTATGTCAACCTGAGTGTGTCCTTCATGTGGGGCATCTTCCATTGCCTGGTATGTGGCAAGTACAATGAGGATCTTGAGGACAAGTACCTGGACTTATCTCACCAACCTGACCTTGCCAGGGTTGAGAATAGGGAAGAGAGAGGAGATGGATCTGGGGTGGTCAGAGAGACAGGACAGGATGATGCTCACCAACTCATTGGCTTATAGGAGAGATCAAAGTAAGTGCTACATACAAAACACTCAGAACAGTGATGGGCACATAGATCTCAGTCACTGCTGGTTGTGTTATTTGTAGAGTTATGATAGGTTCAGCTGCTGTAACCAAGGTCATAATAATAAGTGGTTGGACCAAGAGAGCAGAGTATTTCTCTCTCAGTAGCAGTCTTAGTATAAGCAGACCAGGGCTAAATTTGGCAGTTTCATGGTGCGGGAGACCCAGGCTCATCCTCTCTTATCCCTCTGCCATCCTCAACCTGTGCCTTCCATCTCGAGGTCTGAGATGGCTGGCCCAGCTCCTGCCATGGCATCCCCTTAGGGAGAAGGGGGAAGGGAAAGGAGCATTTGCCTTCCTTTCTCTTTATGGTGCTACCAACAAGTGGCACCCAACCCTTCCACTCACACCCCTTGGCTAACCTTCACCCTGAGGCTGCATCATGGGCAGCGGGAGATGCTGTCTTGAGCTGAGGAGCCAGCTGCCTCGTGGGATTCTGCTTTGTGACTAAAGGAGGAGAGATGGGTATGTGCTTAGTGACCAGGATCATGCCCTGCTGTGTTGTTTCTGCCGTTTCTCTGCACATGGAGCCAGAACTCCCCAGAGTTGGTCCCCTAAAGTCTCAGATCACTAAACATAGCATGGAAATGGGGGGGAACTTGGGGCAGTTGACCAGGACAGAACACTGCAGGAGCAGGGGAGGTATAGACCCCCCACCATGGGCTTCTCACTGAGCCCTCGAGCTTCAAGTTTCGAGCTTCAAGCTTTGACGTATGCCTCCTTTCCCCCCACCCTGCCCTCTGTGATCCCCCCATTCAGTGGACTCCTATCTAGTCTCCTTCTTTCTCTTCCCACCCATTGTGTTCCCTCCAGGCCATGCCCCCAGCTGTGGTACTGGATATTCCAGGAATCCAAAATGGCACCCTAGATGTTCCGATGGCCGTATTGCAACTGCCCCTGGAAAAGGGCAGTCTCCTGCAGTGACTGAGACAATAAAACCAAGCTCCCCAGCAGCTGGCCCCGCAGCTGCAGGGCTCTCCATCTCACAGCTGCACGCCCTTCCTTCCTCGCTTCCTTCCACTTCCTGCCTTGACCCAGGGAGCAGGAGGCGGGGAAGCCGTGGGCTTAGCCCAGCATCTTCCAAGGGACAACTGGGCTGACAACTGAATAGAACAAGTCACTTCCTGTTGGCCTTCCCTCCTGGCTTGGCCAACTAGGACAGTGACCATTTCACCAACATGCATTTCCCTTCCATAGCCCCCCACCCCCCAAGTCTCTCACCACCCTCTCTCTGGCACAGTTCTCCCTGCTCCTGGCAGCCTTCCTACCTGCCGAAGCACACCCCCACCTTTCTGGCCAGGCCAGCCAGGGCTGGGTCCCACCCTTCCCAAGCCATGCCTTCTGATGACCCGCGGAAAGAGGAAAGCTCACAACCCCTGTTCTGCTTTGATGAGCTGACCCTGCTTTTTCCAGTCACAAGGGCAGTCTGAGGCCAGATTTTCCATCCAGGGAGGAAGGAGGGGTGAGGGCAAGCTGGGGGACTCGGGGAGCGAGGGGTGGCCCTCTGGGCAGCCTGCCTCGGTCTTCTTTGGTTTGAATTAGCGGGTGCCTTAAGCAAGAGCAGATGCATCTTGGCTCCGAGAGCTGGGCCAGGCACAGCTCGGGGAGAAAGGGAGAGAGAGAGGAGGACACATTTCTTTTTAATGAGAAACAGCTCTGAGGGGTGTGTGTGGGGGGGGGGGCGGGGGGCGGGGAATGAGAATTATAGAGGAATGAAACCCCAGAAATCCCAGCAGAGCAGCTGAGGCCTGGCCGGCAGGCCTCCCACCATGGCCTGCCACCATCCCTCCCAGGCCCCTCCTGCCTGCCGCAGGCTGCCCCCCACGAGCACAGCCCTCTCGCTGCCCCCAGTCCCTCCAATCCTCCCACCAACCCTGCCAGGCAGGCTGACGGAATCACTAGCACATGTGGTCGAGGAGAATCCTCAGATTCAGAGAGGTCACATGATGGCTCCAGGTCAGCAGCAGCAGGAGAAGGAGCCCGGGGGGGCCCCCTGAAACTGCAGCGATGCCATCACCAGGTCCCCCCAGTCTGCAAGGGATTTGCATGCATTTACTTAAGTTATGCATCAGTACATGCTTTGCCTGTTTTAGCTGTAAAGAAATAACTGTATCCTTTAAAAACGGAGCTGGGAGCTATTTAAGGCAGCCCAAGTTTCCCTACTCATGTACATACACCAGAGCCGTGTGGAGAACTACACAATAACTCTAACAATGCTACAACCACACAAACTCCTCTCCCACCGCTGGAGAGAGAGCCCATTCCCCAGTGCAGAAGGTGAGAAACTGCCCCTCTCCCGCCAGCAAGCAAACCCTAGCACTGGCCCCAATCAGTGACGAAGGAAGTCAAGCAGGAGACAAATGGAATCAGGATCTGTCTGAGGAAATACAATGGCCCCTCTTTCTTCTTTTCTGCATCTGCGTTCCCAGTGTCTGCAGGGTAGGGCCCACTGGGGGCAGGGTTCGTAAGATCCCGCCCTTGGCCTCCACGTTCTCTAAACAATTGCAGACAGTGATCATATCACTATAAGGGGATACGTGAGCAGGCAGGCTTATACACTGAGTGGCCAGATTATTATGATCTCTGAACGCATAATCTGGCCACTCAGTGTGTGTGTGTGTGTGTGTGTGTGTGTGTGTGTGTGTGTGTGTGTGTGTGTGTGTGTGTGTGTGTGTGTGTGTGTGTATTAAAGTCCTGGTGCATGAATTTGTGCATGGGTGGGATCTGGCCAGCCTGGCCAGGCGAGGGGACATGGGTGGTTGGCCGGCCTGCCTGCTGGTCGAACTCCTGGTCGAGGGGACAATTTGCATATTAGCCTTTTAGTATATAGGATATACACTGAGTGGCCAAATTATTATGCGTTCAGAGATCATAATAATCTGGCCACCCTGTGTATATCCAGGTGCTGTGGTAACTTGAGGAGGGCACCTGGCCCAGGGAGTGGAGTGGGAGTTCTGGGAGGTTGCCAGGAGCAAAAAACAAAGCACGGAGCAGCGTCTTAAAGGAAGAATGAGAGCAGGGGGAGCAGGCTGCGGAAGGTGGGTAGCCCGGGGTGTTCTGGTAGAGGGGACTGTGAGGATGGCAGAGAGACCTGACATAGCGAGGTGGCAGGTAGGCCTGGCGATCCCGGTGGGGCCAGGCTGAAGAGGGCCTCGTGTGTCTGTCAAGGTCTGCCCCTATCCCGCAGGCAATGGCTGTTTTAAGGCGAAGAGTGGTTTGGCCACCTCGAACCTGGGTATTACTGGCTACACCGTGGGGCTGACAGGCTGGTGGGAGGGAGGGAGGCTGGTGAGGAGGTTGAGGCAAACATCAGAAAAGCGGCCAAGGTCTGAGCAAGGACGAAGGCGGTGGAGGTAAGGAGGAGAGAGCAGATCTGAGAAAAATCTAGGAGGTTAATCAGCAGGACCCAGTGAGTGGGCGGATACAGAGAAAAACTGTAAGGAGGAGGGAATAGGGACACGGAGGGCCGAGGCGCCTCTGAGCTTGCAGCAGACACACACTGCTGTCTGCGTTGGAGGGATCTGGAAGCCAGAGAGGATGGTGCTGCATTTATCTATCTATTTATTTATTATTTTTATGGCCAAATAAAGAGAGAGAGTTGTTAGGCAACACCCCGGGCTGAGGCACTTCCCTGGTTGGAGACTCCATAACTCCAGCTGCTTTCAGGCTCAGACGACATCCCGAAGCCTCTGGAGGATCTAATTCAATCCAACAAACGCTGATGGAGCAGCGACTCCTCCTAAGGGAACGGGGAAGAGATGAGCGCCCATCATTACGGAGTACTTCAATTGTGTTAGGAGAGCGTGAAATGCAATTTACATGCAACCTCATCTCCAGTCGTGGTCCCCTCAGCCTGAGAGGCCAGGTCGTTTACCTCTCGGGCTCCGGAAGGGCAAACAATTTGCCCAGGTCCAGGTGGCAGGTGAAGGGGGGTGCCAGGATGCAAACCCAGAAGCAGTGCGCTGTCTCCAAGACACCTCCTTCCTCAGTGAACCCAGGAGTGTGCAAGCGACTGACACACCAACCATTTCAAGCAAAAAAGGGACTGCGCTGGCTTACGGAACCAAAAGTACATGAGTTAGCTGGCTCCAGGCACAGCTCAGCCCAGGAGCTCACGTGATACCACCTGCTCTCTGGCAATCGCTCACCAAGGAGTAAGTCCATCTCTCTCCCATCCACGTTCATCTTGGCTCATCTGCAAGGCAGTTCAGCATGAGAGGTTTGGGTCCCACAGGTACGGTTCAAACCCCGTCCCCACCACCTGACTAGCTGATGACTTTGACCAACTTGCTGAACTTCTCAGTGCCCTTGCTCCCTCGTCTGTAAAGGGGATATAATAATAGTATCTGCCTCATAGGTTCTTGTGAGGAATAAATTGACATCATCCACAGCATGCCTGGGATAGGGTCTGGCATGAAGCCAGCACCCAGGTGCCAGCTCTGACTGTTTTGTCTCTGCTTCTTTTGAGGTAGGCCTCATTCTCTCCTAATGCAGGTAGCTTCCTCCATGTGGCCTAGAGAGAAGGCCCACAGAACCCCAATTTACATCAGTCCCCCAGCTTCCAGTCTCAGAGGAAGAAAGACCTTTCTCTGTGTATATGCACGATGACTCTCAAGGCAAACTCCGTTAGATTCTGCTTGGGTCATGTGCCATCTCGGAGGCTGGGATGGAGGGTTCTTACCAGCCAGCCTGCATCTTCGGCCCAACTTTGTGGGGCACCATGGTTACCAGCTCCACTTGGATCATCTAGTAGAACAATGAGGAATCCTTAAAAGATGAGGTGCTGTGAGAACAAGACAGCACATGTCCACTGTTCAGTGCTAGGTGCAGCATGAAGGCGAGTGACAGGCAGATGGATGAGGCACAGCTTCCTCTCCGTGAGCACTGACATCGGAGTAGAGAAGATGAGCAGACACAGGTATCACTGCTAGAAGCCAGACGTTAGAAGCTGAATGTCTTCGTTCCCCCAAAAAAATTCATGTTGACATCCTAGCTTCAAAGCGATAGTACTAGGAGGTGGGGGTCTTAGGGAGGTGACTAGGTCATGAGGGTGAGGTCCTCATGAATGGGTTAGTGCCCTTATAAAAGAGGCTCAAGAGTGCTCCCTCACCCCCTTTTGCCCTGTGAGGTTACAGCTAGAAAGCAGCATCTATAAACCAGGAAGCAGACGCTCACCAGACACCAAAACTGCTGGTGCTTTGATTTCAGACTTCCCGGCTCCAGACCGGAGAGAAATAAACGTTTGTTATTTAAGCAATCCACTCTACAGGATTTTCTGTTAGAGGAGCCTGAATGGACTAAGACAGCACACTATGACAAGTACCATAAGAGAAGGGCAACTGAGATTTTCTACCATGTTCAGGAAGGAAGAGGTCACATCCGGTTGGGTGAATCAGCACAAGTCTTGTAAAGAGGGTAGCATTTGAGCTGAAATGTGACGTGTGGGTGGAATGTTGGTTCATAGGGAGAGTGCCCATTTAACCTTAGCAATCATGTTGCGGGAGGGGCACCTCCTTTGACAGAACAGGGTGTAAAAAGTCGTCTTGAAAGCTGAGCTAGCAATCACACACAAAAAGCAGGCTGAGGTCAAGAACTGTTAGATCAGGGGACTAGAAAGGAAACAGCTATCCTCAGAGATTGAATTACCGAGTGAGAGCAGGGTGTGGAAGAGGACTGTGAGTCAGATGCTGAGGTCATTTAGAAAGTCCTGGAGTTATGAGCAGCCTCAGCCAGGAGGGGGAGAAGCAGATGGCCAGATAGCAAAGATTTTTTAAAGACAAGAGTCTTATTTCTTGATCTCAATGCCTTCCAGAGACTTCCCCATGATTCATGTAAACTCTACTTAATCCAAGAGAAGTTGGCCTTCTAGAAGTGGTTTTTATATCCATAAGTGTGCAACCACTCATTCATTAATTTATTCACTCATGCACTTAACATTTGTTGGGCATGGCTCCAATGACACAAATAAATAAGACTTGGTTCCTGACCTCGAGGAACTTGCTGTCTGGTGCAAGCTACTACTCTATTCATACCTACTTTACTCACCACTGTGATATCAGTTATGTAGTGGCACCTCACTGTGCTGGCATTCTAGTCAATATTTACTGACTGACCAATTGTATCTCTATCCTTAGCCTCCACTTGGATTGAGAAATTGTAATGAAATAACTTAATTTCAATTATGTCTGCCTGGGGTAGAGTCTGGGAGTCATGATAGGAATTGAAGAGGAAATGGAGCCCTCTTCATGACAGAAACAGCAGCTGCCACTGGGAAGTGCCAGTAAAGATCTAATTCTGTCAAAGGAAAAGTTTAATTCCATGTGGGAAGAGGAAGAAGAAGGATTATCCAAGATGTTCACAGAGAAGAGGATCCAAATGGCCCTGGGAAAGGCACTAATAGAGAGGCTGAGGTGGAGGGGGCAGGGAAAGGGGCAGGCCCTGGAGGGTGGTAATGCCTATGCTGGGCCAGAGCTCAGAGGCAGAGACCAGAGGGAGGGGTGAGCTTCAGGCAGATCTGAGGAATGCCGGGGGCTCGGGTTAGGAGCAGGCAGTTGAGGCGTGGGATGGAAGAGGCTGAGTGGGAGATTTTTATTGTAGCACATGTGGAAGGATAAAAATGGCCACGAGTTCTTTGACACTTCATCCACGAAAAAGCAGCGTGGCTCAGTGGTTAAGCAATGACCTATGAACCAGGAAATCACAGTTTGATTCCCCGTCAGGGCACATGCCCGGGTTGCATACTCGATCCCCAGTGTGGGGTGTGCAGGAGGCAGCTGATCAATGATTCTCTCTCATCATTGATGTTTCTATCTCTCCCTCTCCCTTCCTCTCTGAAATCAATAAGAATATTAAAAAATTAAAAAGTAAAAATAATTTATAAAAATCGGGTCTTCTTTAAGAAGAAGAAAAAGATAAATATGAACAATAAAATGACAATAACTACATATCTATCAACAATTGATTCTAAAAAAAACAAACAATCAGAACAGAAACAGACTCATAGATACAGAGAATTTTGACAATTGCCAGATGGGAGGGAAGTTGGGGGAATGGGTAAAAAAGATGAAGGGATTAAGAAGGACAAATTAATTGTTAGAAAATAGTCATGGGGTAAAGTAGAGCATAGGAAATACAGCCAGTAATATTCTATCTAATAACTATGTATGGTGTCATATGGGTGCAAGATTTATAGGGTGATTACTTACTAAGTTATGTAATGCCTAATCACTAGAGAATACACCTGAAATTAATATTATAATGTATGTCAACTGTGATTGAAAAAGCTTTAAAAAAAAATGCTTCGTATGTATAATATAAGAAATCCCAAAACAACCCTGGCCAGTGTAGTTCAGTTGTTCAGTTGGTTGAGCGTCGTCCTGTGCACTGAAAAGTTGCCAGTTCGATTCCCAGTCAGGACCCATAGCCAGGTGAGGGTGCTTGTGGGAGGCAACCAATCGATGTTTCTCTCTCTCTCTCTCTCTCTCTCTCTCTGTCTCTCTGTCTCTCTGTCTCCCTCTCCCTTCCTCTCTCTCTCAAATAATAAAAATATTTTTTAAAAAAGAAATAATAAAACAGGATGACAGGATTGAGCAAAAAAGAAAAAAAAAGAGAGAAAACCTTATGGGCACAGACAATGGTGTGGTGTGGTGATTGCTGGGGGGAGTGGTTGTAAGGGTTAAATTAGATCATGTATAAAGCACAAAACAATGACAGCTTGTTTGCAGGTGAACTTCATGGCTCTGGGGGGACACACAGCGACCACGGTGGGATCCTCGCTGCAGCTTAGACATTGATCTGTGATGCAGCCCTTGGCTCCTCTCTCTTCCCTTCCTTCCCCTGGGCCCTGCTCAGTCTCCCCTGTTTTCACCCACTCTTGGGCTCTGCCTCAGCAGGGTCTGCTCTTACCACCACACCCCGAAGCTCTCTAACCTTGGCCATCAATGGGTTAAAACTGTGATGAGGGCTAGTCACCTCTCCAATTACAGTGTCCCTCTCCCCTGGACCACTGGCCGCCCTCCGGGGCTGAAGAAGAACGCCTGCCACTGGCCTGCTGGCCCCTTTTCCCCTTCACACGCCAAAGGGAGGTGAATGCAGGGGGGTTCTGTGCAAATCTGACTTCGCCCTTCATGGCACTACTTATGATGGGAACTCCCAGGCAATTCATCACCGTAATGATTGCTGATTCTAGAATATTACAGTGACGGATGGCCGTGCCACCTGGAGCTCGTCTTTCCCGTGGGTTTCTTTCTTACTAGCGAGCAGCTGTGCAGGCTGGTGGTGAATAGGGATGGCTAAGGGCTTTGGGGCAAGGAGAGAGTCGCAGCTCAGCTTGTTACCAACCAAAGGGTGGGAGAGGGGTGCAAAATAGTAGTCCATTGAGAGAGCTCCCAGAGGAAATTCAAAGTCTGTGCATCTAAGTGGCTTGTTTCATCTGAACGCCTCTGGCATACCCTCTCCAGCCTAAATCCTTCCCCATGGAAACGGGGGAGGATGTGACGGTAGCTGCTGCCTGGGCAGGGAGGGCGCTACACCTGGAGGACGCTGCTCTGCACCTTCCTCAGGACCGGCCGAGAGAAGCGTGGCTGCGCTGCTATGAAGTGCATTGAGGGAGGCTTAAGAAAGACGGGGTCTAGCTAACAAGAAACAGCTCGGGGTGTCATTTGTTTTCCAAGGAAACATCCTGGACATCTATCTGCCTCTCTTTTGTTTCGTTCTGTTTTGTTTTAAATATGTTTTTATTGATTTTTTTAGAGAGAGTAACGGAGAGGGATAGAGAGAGAGAAACATTGATGAGAGAGAAAAAACATTGATCGGCTGCCTCCTGCACGCCCCCTACTGGGGGGATCGAGCCTGCAACCTGGGCATGTGCCCTGAATAGGAATCAAACTGGTGGCCTCTTGGTTCCTGGGTCGACACGCAACCTGCGGAGCCACACCGGCCGAGCTGCCTCTCTTTTGGATGAAAGAAGAGCATCCCTGCCCAAGATGGGGATGGGGTGCAACAGTTTTTGCTTTACTGCTGTCTAGGAAGCACAGGAAAACCAGGAGGTGGGAGAATTGGGGGGTAGGTTCTGATGTAGCCTCTGACCACCGCGACCGGTGACACTCCCACAAGCAGGGGGGTGAACACACTTGTGGACATGCTCTCCCCTCCTCCCCAGCTCTGGTGTGAGGGTGGAATTAGGGGCATAGTGGACTGAAGAGTGTCTCCCCCAAATTCCTGTCCACCCAGAACCTCAGACTGTGACTTTATTGGGAAGTAAGGGCTTTGTAGGTGTAACTGGGTGAGGATCGCCAGATGAAGCCGCCTGGATTCAGCGTGGGCTCACATCCAGGTACTGCTGTCCTTCCAAGAGGAGAAGGCCATGTGAAGACGGAGGCCGGGAGGGCAGCGAGGCACCTACAAGCCAGGAACGCCAAGGCTGTGGCAGCCCCCGGTGCCAGGAGGAGGCCTGGTGCAGACTTTCCCTCGGAGCCCCCAAAGGAAGCCAACCCCGCCCACATCTTGAATTCAGCCTTCTGGCCTCCACAACTGTGAGCAACACATCTCTGTGGTTTTAAGCTCCATGCTTGCGGCGAAGTGTGTTGTCAGCTCCAGGAAACGAACACAAGGGAACTGGGGAGAAGGATTCCAGAGGTGCCCCAAAGTTCCCGGAGTATCACCCAGTTTAACGGCCCAAACGTTCGTGTCTGCAGGGCCTCTCAGTAGAGCATCTTCAGAAGTTAGAGCTTCGGCCAAAACCGGTTTGGCTCAGTGGATAGAGCGTCGACCTGCGGACTCAAGGGTCCCAGGTTCGATTCCGGTCAAGGGCATGTACCTTGGTTGCAGGCACATCCCCAGTAAGGGGTGTGCAAGAGGCAGCTGATCGATGTTTCTAACTCTCTATCCCTCTCTCTTCCTCTCTGTAAAAAATCAATAAAATATATTTAAAAAAAAAAAAAAGAAGAAGTTAGAGCTTCGTTACATACTCCCCCAAGTCCTGCTCCCTCATACGCACCCCAATCTAAGCTGCCCTCTGCACCGCTCAGTGTGCGCTCCGGCCACGCCCAGGCACTGCCCGCCTCCTCTCTGCGCCACTGCACAAGCGCACATCTTCCGGCCTCATGTGCTCGGTCCTCCCCAGACAGTCCTCAGAGGCCAGTGTGAGAGATGTGGTGTCTGACTAGGATCCCTCACCTGTCTGACCTCCAGAAGCTTCTCATTCAGCTCTGCTGGTCACAGGAAACACCCAGTGGTCTCTCTGGCCTGGGGAAGGCAGGGAGCTGATAGGTATAAGGTTAGGGGAAGTCAAAACCCATAGAAACCAAGATCCCAATGCTCAATGTAGGGGCCCCAGAGAAACCCCAAAACATGGCACCCATGGGGAGAAGGTATTCTTTTATCCCTTGTTCCTGGTTCCTCCCATAAGGAAATCTGGGCCCGGTTGGTGTGGCTCAGTGGTTGAGCATCGACTTACGAACCAGGAGGTCACGGTTCCATTCCCACTCAGGGCATATGCCCGGGTTGCGGGCTCCATCCCCAGTGTGGGGCGTGCAGGAGGCAGCCGATCACTGATTCTCTCTCATCATTGATGTTTCTCTCTCTCTCTCTCCCTCTCCCTTCCTCTCTGAAGTCAATAAAAATATATTTTAGAAAAAGAAACCTGGGGAAGATCCTTTCCTTTAAAAGGGGTGTGTGCATGTGTGATGCTTGGAAAGAACATTCCAGACAAAGGGCCCAAGGCTGGGGCCTCGCTAATGGAAGCCCACATGGTTCCAGCCACCACTTAGGAACAAGCCTGGGCCTCCTTTGTCATCCGCCCTCCTCCCCCCCACACCATCCCTTCCCATTAGGCACTTTGCCCTCCTCATACGCAGTTCGTAGCCTACCTACTGGATCAGCTTCAGTTTATCACATTCTCAAAGCTGCCTTGCCCTTCTCAGAGCTGTGGGGGTTGGCAACTCTCAAGACTCAGTCTCCCCTGTTCTCCCAGATGCACTGCCAACTCTGCTGACTCCCTGGGGAGCCACAAGGAGGTGGACAGCTGTCATCTCTTCCCCAGGGTTTGGGCTGGGCTGCGGAGAGGGGGAACCTGACGCTGTGCTGGTGAGGGGATAAGAGTGAGAGGGAGGAGGCAGGGGTACCAGGCCCTGGAGCCTTTGACTCCCTGGAGGCAAAAAGCCAAGCTAATCTTGAAAACCACTTCCTGGGAGGGACAGGCCAGTGGGGCATGGAGGGAGAAGAAAAAGGCCCGACTCAGGAAGCAAAGGGGTCCTGGTCAGGCAACCCTCTGTTTCCTTGCAAATCTCTGCTTCACTGTCTCTGCCCACCCCAAGTGTCTGTCACACTGTATGGCCCAATGTTTGGTTTGGCACTATGGCCACCAGAAGTGTGGCTGCCTTTCTCCCACGCCCAGCTGGTCAGCTCCAGCCCCAGCTGGAACCCTGGCCTCATCACCCCAGCCCAGCACTCCTTCCTCCCCTTGAGCCTAGGCTGACTCATCCGGAGAGCAGCCTGCCGCCTCGGAGAGCAGAGGCCCAGGGGCCCTGCAGCCCTCAGCTCTCTTCTCCTGCCTCCACCTACTTCCTGAATGCGTCCGCCTGGTGTCTGACAGAGAAGGGCTGCCCTAAGAGTTCAGCAGGGGCCCTGCCTGTCTGGGCTGTGCCAGGGGCAGGCTGGGCGGCCACCACGAGAGTGTAATTTCGGGACTGGAGCAGCATCAGGTTGTTTGGTTTTGAACATGTTTGCAAAGATGTGTGTACCTCCATGAATTCTAGTGCCCAAGACAGAGGGTCAGGGATGGAGGACAGGGCTGATTCCATCCAGAGGCCTGCAGCTTCGGGAAGGCCAGAGGGCTGTGGAGAATGGCCCGGTGGGTCTCACCAGAGCTGGGGAACTGGGTCCAGGGCAGGAGCTGTGAGCGCATTCACTCGGGAGGGGGCCTTGCAGCAGAGGGGACAGTCTTACTAGTTACTGATACACATCTTTGGTTTTTAATGAACAGCCTCCAACCTGGTTCGGTCTCCTTCTCGGAATGCAAAAGTCTCAAGGTTCTCAAGTGGCCGAGTAGGCAGGGGGCATCCCCGCCAGTGTGGGTCCTCTCGGGCAGAGAACTGGGAGTCGGGCTCTGGTTTTCCTTGGGCCAGTGTGGGAGGAGAGGGGGGTCCTTCCAGCTGCCAGGATAAAAAAGGGAGGGGGTGGATGGTCGAGGAAGGAGAGTCACTTCTGTCAGAAAGGAAAACCAGTGGGTACAGACTCCTTTAGAAAGTGGATCTGGAGTCCAGTGCTGGTTTCCCTATCTGAGGGTGACCGCTACGCCCCACTGTGGCCCTGCGTCCTCCTCTGTCCCCGGAGAATGCTGGGACCACTCCACCTGTGATCCCGAGCCGTTTTGAGGGAGGTGGGGGGTTGAGGAGGGCGAGCTGGGGGCGAGCCAACCACTCCCCTTTCTCAGTTCCCACCATCCCCTCCTCCATGTGCATTTTAGGGTTCCCAAGGAAACCGCGCAGCCTATCTGCAGCTTCTGTTTTGTTCCTGTCAAACCAAGGAAACTTTCGGAGGCCAATTCAGTGGGAGCACTGTCAGCGCTGAGCTGGTTGGCAAGCAGAGGAAGCCTCCCGCACGGATGCCCTCCCACACAGCTGTGGGCACACACTCGGCGCACACGCACACATACACATACGCACACACACACACACAGGCTTGCACCGCCCACGCACACCCGCAGCTCTTATCACCCAGGCCAGGAGAGAAAATGAAAAACAAATAGGGGGAAATATCTCCTGCCTGCACCTCGCACTCCACACGCCTCCATCCTCCTCTCCCCTGAGGTGCCGGGCAGCTCGCGCATTCCAACAGCCCCCCACCCAGGTGTGGTCCCTCCAGAGAGAGCAAACAAGTCAGGCTGGTGAGGGCTGAGCCCCAGAGGAGAGGAAGAGGCACCAGGCAGAGAAAGGCTTGTGCGGGAATGACCCAGAAGCTCCAGGCAGGAGTCAGAGTGGTGCGTGACTTATCGGCCGCCCTCTGTGAAAGGGGACCCTGGCCTCAGCCCCTCCCGATGTCCCAACAGCGAACTGAGATGCTGTGAAGGCAGAGAGATCGGCCAAAGAAGCCTGGGGAAAGGCAGCTGGTCGTAAAGGGACCAGGTATCTCTCTATCGTTCCAAGCTCCAGAACTGCCCTGGCCAGTGTGGCTCAGTGGATAAAGCTTCAGCCTGCAGATGGAAGGGTCTCAGAATAGATTCCCTGTCAAGGACACATGCCTGGGTTGCAGGGAGGCAACCAATCTCTCTCTCTCTCTCTCTCTCTCTCTCTCTCTCTCTCTCTCTCTCTCTCTCTCTCTCTCTCTTTCTCTCTTTCTCTCTCTCTCTCTGACAGTCTAGGGGCTGAGGGCTGAGGGCCCCACCCCTGGCCTTTACCAGTGCAGCCCATCTTCCCGCTGATCAGCCAAATGGCACAGTCATTGTTTCTCCTGGAGGGCTTGAGTAGATAGAGGAGCAGGCGCCTAAGGGAAAACCCACTGGAAGATGTCTGGGTGTAGGAATTAGAGAACCACCATTTCTGTGTGAGATGCAGGGTCATGTCTTGAGAACCCGCTAAGAAAGTAGCTTTGTTTTCTCAAAGATCAGAGACAGACAGGGGGAGTCTGGCGAGGAGAGAAGGAGATTGGTGTCAGGAGAAGTAAGCACAGCACAGGCAATACAGTAAACTCGTTAGGGTCAGGGATAGCGCTGGCTCCAAGATCCAGGCCACTGAGAACTGTTGTACAGGGTACTACTCCACAGAGCAAGAGAACTGGGGACAAAACCCAGTCACCCTCTGCAGGACAGAGGCCGCCTGGAGGAGGTGCCTTTGTGCTAAATCTCCCTCAGGGGCAGCAGTGCCCTGCTCTAATCCATCCCCACATTGATCTCCTATTAGCTTCCTAAAGCACAAATCTCACCGTGACCTCCCACCTTAACCCTTCAACAACCTCTCTTCTCCTGGGGGGAAATCCGCAAATTGCTTAGCCTGGTTGACCATGCCCTGCCCTCTTCCCAGTCCTGCTGTACTCCAGCCGCAGCACCCTACCCACCTTTCCCCAAACTGCACACTCTACTTCCCTGCCTCTTCAAGGTTCTTCCCAGCCTAGACCAGACAGGGCACTTGGTCGCAAACAACAGAAACTGACTCTTGACTCTGCTACTTAAACAGATAAGAAATATTCTGCCTTGGCTGGGTAGCTCCATTGGTTAGAGCGTTGTCCTGATGTGCCAAGGTTGCAGGTTCAATTCCTGGTCAGGGCACATACAAGAAGCAACCAATGAATGCATAAATAAGGGGAACAACACATCAATCTTTCTCTCTCCCTTCCTCTCTCTCTCTAAAATAAATAAATAGATAAATAAATAAATAGATACATAGATAAATTTATCTATGTATTTATTTATTTTTAAAAGGAAGGAAATATTCTGGAAAGCAAAATTCTGGAGACCCTGGAGTTGCTGGCAGGCTGGAGCCCCAGTTCCCACCAGAGGCAGGAACCAAGGGAGGCCCATGGCAGAGAGCACTCTTGTCAGTGACAGGGGCATCTGGTTGGGACCCTGCTGCTGGTTCTGCCCTCCCGCCCCCGGCCCACGCATCCCCCACTCCCACTAGATTCTTGCTGCTGACTCTAGTCCAGGCTCGCTGCTATGAGTGATTTGCCAACTGTGCCTGCCCTTCCTGTCACTCTCTTGAGTTCCAAAGTCCTAAAGACCCCAATGGAGCCATCTGCTTGGCTGACCTCAGGTTCCAAGGCCCACCCTCCCTCTACCCTCACTCCATCCATGCCTTGCTGCAGGGTCGGGGAAAGGAAGGATGGCAGGGAGACAGAAATCCAGGCCCCTCAGCAGGTGGTTTAGGAAGCGTGCTCAGATACTGGGCAAACACATGACAAATGTCTACCACACTGTCCCCTTGTCTGCTGCATCCGTTCCCATTCATTCCTCAAATGTCACCTCTGTGAAACCTTCCTCCAACTGAGGCATGTTCAGGTGCTCCCTCTGTGTTCCCATAGCACCCGGTACCTACCTCTACCAAGGCCTTCTTATTTATTTATTTGTTTGTTTGTTTATTTATTTATTTAAAGCTTGTATTTTTAATATGTTTTTATTGATTTGAGAGAGAGAGAGAGAGAGAGAGAGAGAGAGAGAAACATCAATGTGAGAGAGAAACATCAATGGCTGCCTCCAGCATGCACCCTGACTGGGCATGTGCCCTGACCAGGAATGGAGCTAGTGACCTTTCCGTGTGAGAGACAACGCCCAACAAACTGAGCCATACCAGCCAGGGCAAGGCCTTCATATTTTATTGATCATAATTTTGTCTTCCTCTCCAGAGTGTGAGTTCCTTTGAACCTCAGAGCAGGGTGCACTCATCCATGCCCTCTTGTCCGTATCCCCTGTCCCACCCTAGCCGGGGGGCATTCATGGGATCTCAGTATATTTACAAATGAACAACTGAATGAATATGTATGTCCCCAAGATGCCTCACATAGTAGGTCAGCTTATATAACTCGTTAAATGCCTGGCTGAGCGTGAAAAGTGGGATCCTTACTGTGGAGATGGGGTGCCGAGGAGAACTCAGGAGCAAAGCTAGGTTTTTATGCTTACAGGTATTAGAGCAAAGCTATTAGCAAGTGACCCTCTTCCCAAAGGGCTGTGAGCGTCCAAAATATATTCCAGAGAGGGACCTGGGGTGTGTACATCCAACTGTAGCCATGAAGTCTCAGCTCTAAATCTGGAACTGTGTGGGTTAAGATGGAAATGCTTTACCGTCATTAGGCCCCATTGTGAAGGTAATTACACGAAGTCCTGCTGCAGACACCTGCGCCAGGAGTGGGCTGGCGCTGCCCTTGGTGGCCCCCACAGGGGAGGAGGGTGTGAGGGAAGCATATGGAAAGATATGAGAGAGTAGCAGGAGCTGCTTAAAATAGAAGGAAAGAAGCAGTAGAGATGATGAGGGAAGGAAGCAACAGAAGAAACACATAGGAGCAAAGCCCTGTGATAGGGACAGAGAAGAGGGAAGGCAGAGCAGGGGCTGCAGCCAAGGGCTGGAGCATTAATACTGATGGAGAAATAGGAGGCATGAGATCATCTTGCTGCAGCCAGGAGAAGGGGACCAAGAAAGGTGGATAAGTCAATAGTGCAAGCTTACCCCAGCTGAGCAAACATTTATTCTCTGGGCCAGGCTCTATGCTAAGGCACTAAGGATATAAAGGTATAAAATTGCGTATAAAGATATGCAAACCCCTTACCTTCCAGGGTTTACAGAGCAGTAAGGGAGACACACACAAAAACTAAGATTTTAAAAATGTGATGGATTTATTTTGAAAAAGTGATAGATGTGTAGATACATAAGAAAAAGAATGCAATGAGAACACAATAAAGGGGCACTTCTCCGAGTCTGGGGGCGATGCCCACTGAGCTCAGCATTGAAGGATGAGTTAGCCAAGGACAGAAAGGTGAAAGGAGGTCCCTGCCAGGGAAGCAACTTAAGCAGACGCACGGAGGCCTGGGCCAATGTGGCAGGCAGGGACGTGGGACGGGCTGGGCTGGAGGTCAGGG
Organism: Ia io; assembly: GCA_025583905.1. Classification (NCBI taxonomy): domain Eukaryota; kingdom Metazoa; phylum Chordata; class Mammalia; order Chiroptera; family Vespertilionidae; genus Ia; species Ia io. The sequence goes on from JAJQQW010000022.1 coordinate 7,341,717, forward strand.
AGGAGCATGTGCACCAGGCTAAGGACCTGCAGGTGATCAGAGCCATTGGCAGGTTTTCTCTGGGCATGGCCTGATAAGATTTGCATTTTAGGGCTGTTGCCTTATCTCCTTTGAAAAGGAGGTAATCTGGAGGAAGACCGTAGTCTGGGAGAACCATTAGGGTTTGATTGCAATTGTCAAAGTGAAAGATAGCGATACCCATTTATGATAAAAATTCTCAGCAAAAAGGGACTAGAGGGCTCACACCTCAACATGATAAAGGTCATATATAACAAACCTACAGCCAATATAATACTCAATGGGCGAAAACTAAAACTGGTTCCCTTAAGAATAGGAACAAGATAGGGATGTCCGCTTTCACCACTCTTATTCAACATAGTACTAGAAGTCCAAGCCACAGCAATAAGACAAGAAGAAGAAATAAAAAGCATCCCAATTGGAAAGGAGGAAGTAAAACTGCCATTATTCACAGATGACATGATATTGTACCTAGAAAACCCTAAAGACTCCACCAAAAAAACTATTAGATCTAATGAATAAATATGGCAAAGTAGCAGGATACAAAATTAGTGGCATACTTATACACCAATAATGAACTGTAAGCCCTGGCCAGGTGTCTCAGTTGGTTGGAGCACCATCCCATACACCAAAAGGTTGTGGGTTTGATTCCCAGTCAAGGCACATACCTAAGTTGCTGGTACAATCCCCTGTGGGGGTGCATACAGGAAGCAACCAACCGATGTTTCTCCTCTCTCTCTTTCTCTCTCTCCCTCCCCCTCTCTCTAATATCAGTAAAACACACACTTGGGTAAGGATAAAAAAAATAATAAACTATCAGAAAGAGAAACTAAGAAAACAATCCCACTTACTATTGCAGCAAAAAAAAAAAAAAAAAAAGGTACTTAAAAATAAATTTAACCAAGGAGTAAAAGACCTATATTTGGAAAACTATAGGACATTAAAGAGAGAAATAGAGGAAGATACAAACAATTGGATGCATATATCGTGTTCATGGATTAGAAGAATTAACATCATTAAAATGTCCATACCAGCCAAAGCAATCTATAGATTCATTGCAATTCCTATTAAAATATCAATGGTATATTTCACAGATCTAGAACAAATATTCCAAAAATATATATGGAACAAAAAAAAAAGGGCCAATCTGGAGAAAGGAGAATAAAGTTGAAGGAATCACAAAACCTGATATCAAACTATACTACAAGGCCATTGTAATCAAAACAGACATATAGATCAATGGAACAGACCAGAGAGCCCAGAAATAAACCCACACCATAATGGTCAATTAATACTTGACAAAGGAGGCAAGAGTATACAATGTAGTAAAAGCAGTCTCTTGAATAAATGGTGTTGGGAAAATTGAACAGGCAGCTGCAAAAAATGAAACTAGACCACCAACTTATGCCATACACAAGAATAAACTCAAATTGGATAAAAGACTTAAATGTAAGTCATGAAACCATAAAAATTTTAGAGGGAAACATAGGCAGTAAAATCTCAGACATCTCATAACAATATGTTTGCAGATATATACTAGGGCAAGGTAAACAAAATAAAAAATAAATAAATTAAAAGGTTTATGCACAGCAAAAGAAACCTTCAACAAAATGAAAAGGGAACACACTGTATCAGAGAACATATTTGCCAATAAAACATCTGCTGAGGGGTTGGTTTCCAAAATACATGAAGAACTTGTACACCACAACAATGGATAAAGCGTTGGCTCGAGGACTGATGGGTCCCGGAATTAATTCCTGTCAAGGGTAGATGCCCAGGTTGTGGGCTTGATCCCCAGTAGTGGGCATGCAGGAGACAGCTGATCAATGATTCACTCTCATCATTGATGTTTCTATCTCTCTCTCCCTCTTCCTTCCTCTCTGAAATCAATTAAAAAAAAAAAAAAAAGGGCACGTACCTCGATTGCAGGTCCCCTGGCCCTGGTTGGGGTGTGTGCAAGAGGCAACCAATAGATGTGTCTGTCTCTCTCACATAAATGTTTCTTTCTGTCTCTCCCTCTCCCTTCCACTCTCTCTAAAAATCCATGGAAAAATATACTCAGGTGAGGATTAACCAAAAAATAAAATTAAATTTAAAAAAAGAACTTATACAACTCAACACCAGGAAGACAAACAATCCAATTAAAAAATGGGCAAAGGACCTGAATAGACACTTCTCCAAAGAGGACATACAGATGGCCAACAGACAGATGAAAAGATGCTCAATGTCACTAATCATCAGAGAAACGCAAATTAAAACCACAATGAGATATCACCTCACACCTGTCAGAATGGCTATCAACAATAAATCAACAAACAAATGCTGGCAATGATGTAGAGAAAAGAGAACCCTAGTACACTGTTGGTGGGAATGCAGACAGACTGGTACAGCCACTGTGGAAAACAGTATCGAGTTTCCTCAAAAAATTAAAAAAGAAACTTCATTTTTACCCAGCAATCCCACTTCTGGGAATATATACCTAAGAAATCCCGACACACCGATTTAAAAGACTATATACACCCCTATGTTCATAGCAGCATTATTTACAAAAGCCAAGGTCTGGAAACAGCCGTAGATGAGTGGATTAAAAAGCTGTGATATATTTACGCGTAGTACTACTCGGCCATAAGAAAGACGGAAATCTTACCTTTGGCACCAGCATGGAGGGACTGGAAATTATTATGCTAAGTGAAATAAGCCAGTCAGAGAAAGACAAGTACCATATGATCTCACTTACATGTGGAATCTAATGAACAAAATAAACTGACGAACAAAATAGAAACAGAGGCATGGATACATTTAACAGACTGACAGCTATCAGCCAGCAGGGGGGAGGGGGGACTGGGTGAAAGAAGGTGAAAGAATTAGCCAAAGAACATATATGCATAACCCATAGATACTGACAACAGTGAGTGAAGGTCGGCAAAGTTGTGTGTGGAGGTGGGCAAAGGTATGTGTATGTTGGGGCAGGGGGAGGGGACATCTGTAATAAAAATAAAGTTGAAAAAAGAAAAGATGGACCCTGGGTGGTGTGGCTCAGTTGGTTGAGCATTGTCCCGTGCACTGAAAGGTTGCTGGTTTGATTCCCGGTCATGACACATGCCCAGGTTGCTTATAGAAGGCAACCGATTGGATGTTTCTCTCCCCCCCCCCCCCCCCCGCCGGCTTTCTCTCTCTCTCTCTCTCTCTCTCTCTCTCTATATATATATATATATATATATATATATATATGGTGTTATTCCCTGAGATAGAGGACACAGAGGAGAACCGTTAGCAGGAGGGAGGGGAGATGGGGCCTGTTTTGAATGTTTTTAGACACCGGGCATGTGTGTCTAACAGGCATGTGAATATGAGCACCTGAAACTAAAGGGAGAGATGGTAACTGGAGTCATGATTTGGGCTTTATCAGCATACAGATCATAGTTTTAGCTGTGAAAGTGTGTGAGCTCGCCCTAAAAAGAAAGCATACACAGCCAACAGTGGGCCCAGACTGAACTCTGAGAACATTGAGTGTTTCAGCGATGCTGGAAGGAGGACCTGAGAAGGAGCATGCAAGAGGAAAGCCAGGGAAGTCGGAGGAGACCAGGGGGGATTCGGGACCACAGGCCACGGGTCAGACGATTCCAAAAGGAAGGAGAGGGCGGCAGGGCGAGAAGCAGGAGAGATGTCCGGAAAAGTGGCCTTTGGGGTGTGCAGGCGGCGGTAATGAATTCTCATTTGTGAAATGCGTTGTGTGGGCCCGATGTAAACTGAGTGGTGAGTCTGAGTAAAGAGCAGACGGGGGTTCCTTTACCATTCTTGCAACTTGTCTACAGGGTTGAAATTGCATCAGAATAAAAAGTTCTCCAAAAACAGAGTGTTTTGTTTCCAAATGGTACAGATTTGTTGTAAAGATTTCAACAATTCTAAAAGGTATAAAGTAGAAAATGAAAATTCTGCCTTTTCTCAATCCGCATCCAGATCCCACTCAGCCGTAATTTGACCGTTGTTCATAGTTCGGGAGTTTATTATTTATTGTTGTTATAAAACCTAGAATCATACTATGCATCCAGTTCTGCAACTTTAAAATACCCCACAGGCATTTGTCAGGACAGGCTGTGCATTTTATCTCCATTCTTCAACGCTGCACCATATTCTATCAGGTGACTTCAAGAAAGTTCGTTTTGAAACTTAAAAACGTCAAGGAAAGTGTAGATAATAAGTAGCACACACCCATGTACCCACTACCCTTTTAAATAAATGGTAACATTTTGACATACATGTTTCCGATTCTTTTGTAGAATATAGCAGGCTGGCCCTAGCTGGTTTGGCTCAGTGGATAGAGCATCAGTCTGCGGGCTGAAGGGTCCCGGGTTCGATTCTGATCAAGGGCACATGCCCGGGTTGCAGGCTCAATGCCCAGTAGGGGGCGTGCAGGAGGCAGCCGATCAATGATTCTCATCATTGATGTTTCTATCTCTCTCTCTCCCTCTTCCTTCCTCTCTGAAATCAATAAAAATATTTAATAAAAAAAAGAATATAGCAGACTTGACTAGATGGGATATGACTGAAAAACCCAAAATGCCTGAAAATGCAAACTTGACCTCGTCACATCCCTGCTTTAGCCCTTTCAGTGGTTCCCCATCACCTCGAGGGTCAGATCCAGCTCCATAGCATGGCATGCCCAGGCCCCTGCACGCCAGCCCCATCTCTGCTTGCATTTCCCTCCCCGACACAGCCATGGTACGCTGCTTTCAAGCGAGCCTTCTCCTGTGTGAGCCTTCCTGAGGCTCTTCTCTCTGGCTACATGAATCCCCACGCTCCCCTGCCACTGCACCCCCACCCCCCACTCAACAGCCCGCCTGGAAATCAGTTAGTCATCTTCAGGACACAGCTCAAGAGTCACTTGAACCCTAACCGGTTTGGCTCAGTGGATAGAGCTTTGGCCTGCGGACTCAAGGGTCCCAGGTTCGATTCCAGTCAAGGGCATGTACCTTGGTTGCAGGCACAGTCCCCAATAGGGGGTGTGCAGGAGGCAGCTGATTGATATTTCTCTCTCATTGATGTTTCTAACTCTCTCTCCCTCTCCCTTCCTCTCTGTAAAAAATCAATAAAATATATATTTTTAAAAAAAAGAGTCACTTGAAGACACAGACAGCAGCATGGTGATTGCCGGGGGCAGGGGTGAGGGAGGTAGGAGAACATATAGGAGGGGTCATCGGTGATGGAAGGAGACTTGCCTTGGGTAGTGAACACGCAATACCATATACAGATGATGTGTTATAAAATGTACACTGAAACCTCTATAATTCACCCAATAAATTCATTTAAAAGTACTCCAAAAAGAGAGTTACTGGGTGCCTTTCCTGGCCACCCCTACCCCTACGCCCAGGGGGGACTGGCCTCGCCACGATGCCGTCTTTGTGTCTCCACCACAGTGCTGTTGTCCGGTGCTCTCCTCTGTTGACTGCCGACTGCCGGCCCCTGCGCTCCAAGTCCCTTGAGGCAAGAACGACGCCTTATTCATCCCTGACTCCAATGTCTGGCACATCCAGCGAATGCTCTTTAAATAGCCTTGTGCTGCCTGAGTCCCTGGTGGCACAGCCAGGGCTAGGAGGCCCCCAACCTGTGTCTGGAGGCCGCCAATAACAAGGGTGCCCAGGACCCCTCGGGGTCTCCGGGGCCACCGCCTGCAAGAGCGTTGCCCCCCTTTCCCCTGGGTCCTAACTGAGCCGAGCAGCTCAGGCCTCCCCTGCCCACCCTGGCTCGCCTGCCAGATCCCCTCACCGGAGAGTCAGCAGGGAGCACTCAGTGGGCTCATTACTTACTGGTCAATGGCCCGGGCTCCCATCCCCCAGGAGCCCACGGAGGCTGTTGGAGCCCTGCCCCAGTTCCTGTAAATGGAAAGCAATTTGCTCACATTCCCAAGATGGATCGCTTTGTTTTAATTGCCTGTCCTTTTGCTGGCACGGCCACCGCCACGGCTGCCTGCGCTGCCTTTTGGCTGTCTCTTGGCAGGACACCCTTCCAGGCCCTGCTAGTCACCCAGAAGAGAAGCACGAGAGGGAAGCAGGAGAGGGAGCCCTCAGAAGGAGCAGGGCAATAGGCAGCAGTGAGCCAAACTGGTGAAAGTGCCACGAGGGTCCTTCTGAAACCCAAGCAAAGATCCCAGACAGGCGGATAGCAGCTCCCAACCTGCGGTCCCCTTGGGGCCTTGCTCCAGAGACCAGGTGGCTAATGCGGTGGCAGCATCCAGCCCCCAGCCTCTAGGGAGCGCCTCCAACCTGGAGCTCCTCTGAGCTGGATTAGCCGGGTGACCTGGGAGAGCTAGGCCAGTAGTGAACGTGAAATTGCAGAACCCAGAATCGGTTCCCTGAACTTTGGTGTGAAACGGGCGGCATGCAGGGAGGAGCCACTCTGCATCCGTGTTCCTTCTCCGACAGTGATTCCAGGGGAACCTGCAGGTGGGCAGCCACGTTTCCTCGCTGTCTCGTCTGCAAGAGGGCTCGTTCTGGATCTGTGGGGTGAGCCCAGCTTGCCACCTGCACATGGGAGAGCCTCGGCCCAGTCTCTGGCCTCTGCCCTGAGCGGGCCCCACTCGCTGTTCCATGCCAAGGCCTGGGCCAGACTCCCGTGCTCCGTCTGAATGGAGAAGAGGGCGTGGCCACCAGCAGCCCAAGGGAGACTGGTACCCTTCTCCGCCCTGACCTGGCTGCACCGCGAGGCGTGAGGCCGGGAGGGAAGCTCTTTGCCAGGGAAGCAGGGGGCTGAGGGATTCTGGAGGAGCCTGACCTTCCTGACCCCTGGCCAACCAGGAGGCACGGGTGCCTGCACAGAGGGATGGCCTGGAGAACTCTCCCAGCCCGAGGGTCCTTGGGCTCCTAGAAGTTCCATGTGCTTCACAGACGTGACCTGGGTGGGGAGGATGAGGGAACGATGCTCATTCCTCAACAGGTAACTAAGTCTCAAGGACAGGAATTTCCACCTCCCCACCCAGCCATCTCTGAAGGGTCTGCGGAGTTGAGGGGAACCTCTGCTTATAACAACTTAGTAAAACCCCACTCAGTTCTCGGGCCCTTCCTGCCTTCTCTCACCTCCCTACCTCTTCACCTCATGCAGCGTGAGGCCTGCCCCACACCCCTGCCTCCTGTGACCACCCACCTGCAAGGTCAAGCCTCTCTCCTCGCCCCTGCTCTGCTACCCTGCAGGGGGGACCGGCCACAGAGCCGGCTGGAAGCCAGGACGCCGAGGAAGCTGTGTGAGGACAGCCAAGACCCATACCACTGCCGCTGGCAGGACCAATTCCATGGGCAGGGAGGCCTGGGCTTCCTGGGAAGGCCATCTCTGAGGGAAGGAAGGAGACTCACTCAACAACTACTGTTCTGTTGTTGTTCATCTTCACCTGAGAATATTTTTCCATTAATTTTAAGAGAGAGTGAGAGGGGGGAAGAGACAGAGAGAGATACGTCAATGTGAAAGAAACACATCAATTGATTGCCTCCCACACATGCCCCTGACAGGGCCTGGGGATCGACCCTACAACCAAGGTACAAGCCCTTGACCGGAATCAAACCCGGGACCCCTCAGACCCAGGGCCAACACTCTATCCACTGAGCTAAACCGGCTAGAGCTCAACAACTATTTTTTGCGTGCCCACTGTGTGCCAGGAACTGTTCCAGGCACAACTGTGTGCAAGACAGGCAGTCCCTGCCTCCTGGAGCTTACATCCCAATGCTCATCGTGAAGGGTCAGCATTGGCCAGGCCTGCGAGACGGCTCCTGAGCCACCACCGAGGAGGAGCTCAGCCTCAAAAGGAAGCGTGAGTGAGGAGTGAGCCAGGACAAGGCCCAGGGCCCCCGCCCCCAATCACGCTGTGACTCCAGCCCAGCCATCTTCCCAGAGGACCTACCAAGAGCAAGGATCCCTGTGCTGAGTCCCCTCCTTCCTCCCCACCTCCCTCTCCTCCTGTCCTCTTCCTCCAAGCCTGTCCCAGTGGGCTCTGGCTGACTGTCTGCTTCATTCCTGACTTGAAGTCTTGAGTCAGTGCCTGCCAGGAGATCCTGTCAACCTGGTGCCTTGATGCCCCTGGGGACAGTCACTCTTGGGAATGCTGAGCTGAGTTCCAAAGGCCCAGAGAGAGGAAAAGCAAACAGGGAAAGGCTGTGGGGGAACAAGGAGTTGACCTTCGACTGCAACTGCCCAGGTTAAACTATGATTTAATGTGTGTGCAAGCTTCAAGCAAAGAGCGTGATGTACCTATTAATCTTCTTCCCTTCCTTCTCCCCTGGGCCCCATGGGACAATACCTACTACTTAAATGCCTTATTAATCATTTACAACATCGCTGATAGTAGTAAGATTCACAGTCAGATTGGAGACACTTGCTTCACTTTTCTGGCTCTCCATCAGAAAGCTACACATCTCACCGTGAGCTGGGAAAGGAGAGGGCACTGTTCCTGGGGTCCTCTCACCCCCACTTAGGCTTTTTGTTCAGGTTATCTCACCCCTTGGCTGTCCTGAGTGTCTCCATGAGCGTCCCATGTGCCCTAAGCCTGGCTGAGGTAGGGATGAACAAGGTGGCCTTGCCTAGCCTCCTCTGGCTGCAGCTCCAAGGGCCTCGCACCCCCCACCCCCACCCCGCCCCTTGGCAGGCATCGGGCAAGAGGCCAAGGCCTCTCCCCTCTCCCTGGGCCTGTCTGGGTCCTGGAGCCTGCTCTCAGGACCAGGCCTCCTCTCCGCCCTTCTCTCTCTCCGTTTCCTGCTGCTGGGTCTCTCCCGCGTGAATTCTTAGCATCCGCTTCCTTAGGCACTGATTTGGATGAAGCCTTTATGCATTGCCATCGATTGCAAAAATAACAACAGTGAGCTGAAACTTGAATGTGATAAAACAATAGCTCCAACTCACAGAATACCAGCCTCCCAGAGGAATTCCAAACGCTTAACAAGTTCTTTTTCCCACAGGCAACTGTTGCCCAAATCCTGGGGAAAGTAAGACAGAGAAGAGTTAATGTTTGTGTGGGGGAGAAGACTGCCTGGAGATGGGCGGTTACCAGAGAGGGTAGGAAGGAAGAGTTAACACTCTAACATCAGCAAATGCATCTTCTCCTTAGAAGACACCCACATCAGCCCAGCTGAGCCAGGACTGAAGAGCAGACTCCCCAGGCCAGGTCCAGCCGCACAGGGATTGGCTCAGCACCCAAAGCCACGGGTGTGGATTCTGGCCCTGTGCTCTCTCTGCACCTCCAGACTTCCAGTGGCCTCCTGCCTCTGTCACCTACCCGCTCCCCTCTGCTCCCCGTTCCCTTCTGAGCCTGACTTCTAAAAGCCTGCGGGTGGCCCTAGCTAGTATGGCTCAGTGGATAGAGTGACGGCCTAGGGACTGAAGGGACCCGGGGTCGATTCTGGTCAAGGGCACATGCCTGGTTTGCGGGCTTGATCCCCAGTAGGGTGCGTGCAGGAGGCAGCCGATCGATGATTCTCGCTCATCATTTATGTTTCTATCTCTCTCTCCCTCTCCCTTCCTCTCTGAAATCAACAAAAATATATATATTAAAAATAAATAAATGAAAGCCTGAGGGTGTCCCTCTCAGAAACTGGAGACTGGGTGACCAAGGACACCTTGGTCCCCTTCCTACCAGCCCTGCTTGCCCTATCCAGCCAACTCTTTCCGTTCCTGCCTGGGAGAGTGGCCATCCCTTTTTCCGGGCAGGCCTGTTGGTAACAGCTGGCCCTGCTGCTCTGAGCGGCCGGCTTGCTTTATTGCCCGGCTCCTGGTCCCAACAGGAAGTGCTGTGTCTCCCTGGGCTCCCCTGCTCCCCACCCATCACCCTTGCAAACCCTTCCCCACCCTCCCCTGCCTGCTACTCAGCCTCACTCCCACTCCTCCTCTGGTTGGATTCCTGCATCTCCCTGTCTGGTGTTTGGAACCCTGCTCCCACTCAGACCAGTGGCTCTCTCTTCCTGTGTGTGCAGCCCCCGGTCTGACCTGCCTCACTATTCCAGACTGAATTACTCACTAGGAGGCACAAACAAGCAAACTGACTGCATGAAACCACCAGCTAGGGCTTGCTGAGCTGTTTCAGGATCGTGTATGGATGCCCTGAGCTATTTTTCCAACTTGCTAAAATCCCAACAGATAGGAACAAGGAGCCACGCTGAGGATTGGAGACAGAGGGGTTCTGTATTTGAACCCGGAGTTTGGACAACCCATTCCCCCAACGCCACCCCGAGGACTCAGGCCACTATCCTTTCTCTGGGGTCCTTCTAGCCCCTCTTTTCCGTTCCTGCCCCATAGCCACCTCTGGAAAGTCGTCTCTGATGAAATCCGCTTTGTTCTAACTGGCTCGGCTCCTCGGCATGCAGGAGGGAGATTTCCTCTCTGTTTATTGCTTGTTTGCCGTGCTTGCAGCACGTCTGAATCATGCGAGCGCTGCTCCCAGGCCATGGGCTTCCTGGTCCTCCAACCAGCGTCCCCTCCCTCCAGGCCCCGCAATCCTGTCCTGGCAGCGGGTGCAGGACAGGGAGTCCAGTGTCTGGACAACGCGACCTTTGAGACCTCTGCTGCTGGTCCGCAGAGGACCCTGGTGGAGACGGGGACACTCGGGAAATACAGGAGGAACAATGCCATAAGACTGGAGCCACTTGGGTTCCAAGAGTTAAGAGCTTTTCCCAGAAACATCTGCCTAATTACAGCATGGCCTCCGTCTGGTTTCTGAGGTAGGAGACGCTTCTCGCTCATTTCCCTGAACCCCCTGCGGAGAGTCCTCCTATGCCACGGAACAGAGACACATGGAACAGAGACAGCAAGGCGAGGGCAGTCAGACCGATGCCCTGGGAAAGGGGGGAGGGGGTCAAAAGGAAACAGGAAGAGAGAAAGAGAGGAGGAAAGGGGGAGGTGAAATGGAAGATAATAAAAGAAAGGGAGTTCAGGGAGATAAAAGGTAAGAAGAGAACAGAAAGGAGACAGATAAAGACTGGCCAAAAAAAAAAAACAATGGAGCTATGACCACATCAGAAAGTAATGACTCAGAAACACAGACTGAGACAAGGACATACTATAAGGACTTCCCCATCAGAAGCTTCAAAAAATGTCCTCAGGAATGGAAATGTCCCAGATGGGGGCTGGGAGCTTCAGTGGACCAGTGGCTTTCTGTGCGTTAACTTGTTTCACCTTGTGAGGCCCCCGGGAAGCAGACACTGCTATGAATGCCTTGTTACAGACCAGGACACCCCGGCGGAGAGGGGCGAAGTGACAGGTCACCCGGCTGACCCCAGCAGGGCTAAGGTGCAAATCCAGAGCTGACTCTAAGGCTTGTGCTCTTTCTATTGGCTTCCCCGCTGCTCCCCAGCCGGAGAGCACCCTCGTCTGTCCCGCATCTCACCAAGCACAGACTCAGTGCCTCTGTGTGCCAGCATCGTCCCAGTCAGGGACTCTGCCCCACGAGTTCACAGCCTGGCCATGGTGGCTAAGTTCCTCTAAGGTCTGTCGGCTTGGTCTTGACTCTCCAAGCCAACAGGATCCCCCTAAAATGGAAATAACTGCCCCTTTGCTCCAAGGTCATGCTCAAGTGACCAGCGGGAATGGGAGGGCATTTCAGCCTCTTTCTTGGTCACCTATTCTAGATCCGTCAACTCCTGGACAGAAACATTTTTCTCATGGAAATTCTTGTCCCCAGTCTTTCATAAACAGTTGTCTTGAGAGGATGGGAATAAAGAAGGAAGAGAGGGTGGGGTGGGAAGTGGGAAGGGACAGGAGTAATCTGAACAGAGAAGAGGAATCTGAGCAAATGCTACAGGGGCCGCTGCCCGGAGCCCAGAGCCAAGCTCCTCCCTCCTCAGTCAGGACTTGGTAGAGCAGGGACTTGCCTGTCCGAGGTGGGAAAAGGCAGGGAGCAGGACGAGGCTCGGGTTGTGTTGGGAATTCCCTCTTTAGAGCTTTAAACTTAGACTAGATTCATGGATTACTGAAGTGTTACGTAGAGACTGGGAGAAGGATCCAATGAGATCTCAAGCTCACCCAACAAAAATGCACTACGAACTACTCAGGACACACAGAAAGATCAGGATCATGAGCACGTGCCGCCCTTCTTAGCCCTAGAATACCGCTGAACACCTGCTTCCTCCCCTGCTGACACCTCCTCCTCCTCCCCCAGGGGGCCACTCTTCCAGATCCTATCTGGCATTTACCACCCTCAGGGGTATTCCCCACCCCAGGATTCCTGGTTCGCCTGTGGGGAGTGGGCCAAAGAGGTCCTTTGGCCAGCCTTTCACATCAGGACTCCATTCATCCTGGCTGCGTGTAGGGCTCCCTCCTGTTCTCTCTCTCTCTCTCTCTCTCTCTCTCTCTCCCTCCCCCTTCCCGGATGGCTGAGCAGACAATCGATATTTATGTGAATTCACCAGGCCTGCTGGTCAGGGAGGCCCAGCCGACAGGCAGAGTCGCCATCCCAGTTTGGGCAGGTTTTAACTCAGACACAAAGCAGGTGAGCCAGGTGCCTGGGGGCTCGGGCCGGGCTGAAGTCAGCTTGAGCCAGGGGAGGGCCAGGCCCTGCGAGTCCAGTGCGTCGGGTCTGATCTCATCGCAGCATCTGCCAGAGGTTCCAGCTCCTGCGTACTCCGGTGCTTGGCAGGGTGAACCCTGGCTGAGGCTGCGGGGAGAAGACTAAGCCATTCCTTTCCTGCCGCGGTGCAGAGCAGCCACGCAGCTGCCTGGCTGAGGGTGTTTGGGAGAGGGACCCAGGCGACCCAGGGCCCCAGTGCGCCCTCCAGCAGCCCTCTGCTCCCAGCGCACTGCCTGTCACTGTCCGGGATTCCACTGGGGTCACCCTGTCCTCTCAACGTGGCCTCTTGCTCTGGTCCCACTGGCCAGGCTCCACCCCCTCAGGAAGCCTTGCTTGGTTAAGCCTACCTGGCCCTGGGCACTCAGCCCTCACGTTCCTTCAGTTCTCGCACCATTAGCGGGCACAGTGGTAATTTCCTCCTGTGAACATACAGCCTCTTGGGCTAGGAACGCTATTCCCGCCACACTGTACGCTTCTAGAGAGCAGGGACCAGGCCTGTTCCTCCCCGGGGTCTTTCACTATTTCCAAGTGGCTCCTAAGTGTTTGTTGAATGATCTCTGCCCCACATCGGCCTGAGGGTTTCTCAAGGATGAGGCCACCCACATCCTATCTTTTCTTGGACTCTCCCACCAGAACCAATAAAGGCACATCCACGCCTGATTGCTGAGTGAGTGGGGAAAGCCCCAGAGCAGTCTCTCCAGAGAGCCCCTGGCTGCTCCGGCCACCCACTGCTCACCCACCCGCCCAGGGGCTCCCCGCCCGCCCCGGGGCTCCCCGAGCACCAGGAGCAGCAGCTATAGTTTCATCGGGCACCGCTGAGCCTCTGGCCGAACCCGATGTGGTTCGATGGCCTGTTTTGAGAGTCTGTCTACCCATTGCCAGTCTCCACAGTGTTTGTATCCAAACCATCCTGAGACAACACCAGCAGCTACACGCAGCTTTCCTGCTTCCATGCTAGCACCACGCTTCTACCAGATGTTTTATCTTCATAGGTGCGTCTCCATTCTACAGATGAGGAAACTGAGGCTTAGAGATGGAGTGAGCTCATAGCTTGGACTCCAGCCTCTCAGGTGGCCCAACACCCCTCTGCCTCTCTCGCCCTCGGGTACAGGCTCCCACAAAGCTCAGCTTTTGGGAAAGGCAGTGCTGCCCCTGAGCACCGAGAAACGTCTTTGAGGACAGCTGAACGCTCCTTGCAAGAAAGAAAGCTGAAGGGCCTTGAGGTCTGTGCAGGCCTGGGGTTGCCCGTGCTCCCGGACAGCAGGGATCTTTTGTTGGGCCCGGCAGTTCCTGATGGACCAGCGCTGCCCATCCCGGAGGCGCTGCTGCTGAGCCAGCCCTCAGTCGGATGCGCTCCTCGCAGCCTCCCACCCCATCAGCACCCAGGCACTCAGCTCTCCTGGTCTCCCAGGCCCACGTGGTTCCAGCTGCCACGTTGTGAGCACTTAGCACAGACAGGCCTTCTGCTAAGCACACGTGTCTTCCCACTGAGAGAACCCATGAGGAAGGGGAATCTCTATTTACATATGAGTCAACTGAGACTCAACAGTGTTACGTAACTTTGTCCAAAGATTTGTAGCTTAATAAGTGCCAGCATGTAGATTCAAATCCACATCTTTCTAGTGCCATTACCAGCCCTCTCTACACTACACTGCTTCCTGCAACTGTTACCTCCATCTTCCACCTCACCTACCAGAACATTTTATTTATTTATTATTTATTTTTAATCCTCACCCGAGGATGTGTCCTTCATTGGTTCTACAGAAAGATGGGAAGGGAGAGGGAGGGGGAGAGAGAGAAACATCGATTGGTTGCCTCCCTCTCTCACCCCAACTGGGGATCGAACCCATGACCCTTCAGTGCACAGGATGATACTCTGACCCCTGAGCCACACCGGCCAGGGCCAGAACGGTTATTTTTAATTTTATTTCTTTATTTTTCATTGGTCACATATTCCAAAAAAGTCCAACACCCATATGTTACCAAAGAGCATGCCATGAAGTTTTCCTCCACATTTGATCACCAAAATGCAGTCCCTCTTCCCAGAAGCAATCCACATGGTCTGTTTCCCATAGCTCCTTCCATATACACAGTCTGCAAGAGAGGTCATTGTGTTTAAATGTTCTTTCTCCCACCCTTTTAAAGCAAATGACGGGATATTATTATTATGCACATTGTTCTGTGCTTGCATTTTTTTTTGCTAAACAGTGTGTTCTGGGAATGATTCCATATCCACACACTCAGTGCACGTTATTTCTCTTGAGGGCTCTGGCATCCCATGGTCTACAAGTCCCTCTAACAGTCCCCTGTGATGGGCATTTACATCCCTTCCAATCTAGTGCTATGAAAAAGGTCACAGTGAAAACATTTTTTATATCACGGCCCTGTGCCCATGTGCAAGGACATCTGTAGGTCAATCCCTAGACGTGGAGTTGCTGAGTAGGCTCTGAAACGAAACATTCCCGGGGGGAGCAGAATAGAATGGTGAAGGGTAGCCGGGTATCTTTCACCCTGGGTTTGTCACTTACCAGCTGTGTGACCCCCAACAAGATGTGTAAGCTCACCAATCCTTTGGTTTCCTAGGCTGTTAAAGTATTTGCCTCCTTGCCCTGGCCGGTGTGACTCAGTATCATCCGGTACACCTAAATGTCACAGGTTTGATCCAGTTCAGGGCACATACCTAGGTTTCGGGTTCCATCCCCAGTTGGGGATCATGCAAGAAGGCAATTTATCAATGTCCTCTCCCTCCCCCCCCCCCCCCCCCCCCCCCCCGGGTCTAAAATCAATTAGCATGTCCTCTGGTAAGAATTTTTTTTTAAGTATTTGCCTCCTTGTGGGGTAGCTGTGAGGGTTCAAGTAAAAGAGGTCATGTAGATAGAATATCCAGCCGAAGCCCAGCTCATGGAGATATTAATGAGATGGAGGCATGATCATTTCCCTGGTTCCCCCTCGCCCCTCGGCCACTGACCTGAGTCCCTCTATTGCCCGCCCCTTGCCTTCTCCATCCTCTCCCTATTGATGTGCCATGCTCCTAATGCCTCCTCACACCATCTGTCTGGGTGTGTCCCTTGCCCACCAGAGAGGAAGGGGGAGAGAGAGAGAGAAACATCCATGTGAGAGAGAAACATTGATCTGTTGCTCCCCTACACACCCCAACCAGAGTTGGGACCCGCAACCTAAGCATGTGCCCTGGCCAGGAATCGAACCCACAACCTTTTGGTGCATGAGACCACACTCCAACCACCTGAGCCACCAGCAGGGCCCTCTCCCTCATTTCTGCGGCACCCTTCCTGCCCAAGGCAGCCCTGGCACAGCAGAAGCCGGTGAGGACCTGCTGGGCTGAAACCAGCCCTGGAAAGGCCTCCTCCTGGCTCCACCTCTCAGTTCTCCTAGTTCATCAAACACAGACACGGTCACCTCTGGCCACAGGCTGAGGCCGCCAGCCTCCCTCTCTGCTTGCCGCTCGGGATGCCTGGTGATCAGGAAAGGTTCCTGACTATGGTTTAAAATCCCCAGTTCTGCACCCCCTTCTTCCCCGCCACCCACGCTCCTGAGCCCAGTAGGAAGCATTCAGCTGATCCACCGCTAGGGAGGGGTGGGCAAGCCTCTCTGGCCCCAGGCCACCCCTCCCTCAAGTGTTCCCACCAGGGACATCGTCGCTAGAGGCTGTTGCCTAGGCTGGTGGAAGTCATTCCGATTTCTCTAAGAGCATGAATGCTTGTTTAATTGCTGTCAAAGGTGGCTCCTCGGGAATGTGTTATTGATAGTGGTTGCGATGAAAGAGGGACAAGGCCGCACTCTCTCCTCTGTTGGAGACTGTCCTCCCTCCCTGGCCATCCCGCCCCTAACCTGCCACTCCCCCACCTGCAGTCGCTCCTCCCCATTGTTCTCTGTCAGCGCCTGCCTTTCTCCCTGCTCTGCCTCTCTCCTTTCCTGCTCTGCAGTAGCTCTGTTCTGTCTCTTCCCTCTGCCTCTCCCATCAGCCCGTCTCTGGTGCTCCTGCCTCGCCTCTCGCTTTTCTTAACCTTCCTTTTCTATCCCTTGGCCCCCACCTTTATCCTACATTTCCACCATTTGGCCACTCTTATTCTCTCTTCTCCCTTCCTTCCCCATTCCAGCTCCTCTAACCACCAAATTTTAACTCTCTCTCTCTCTTTCTCTCTCTCCCTCTCCCATTCTCCCACCCCCTCATTCTCACCCTTTTCTATTTGGGGTCTTGAACCCTCGGTGATTCTCTCTCCAATCAGGCACGTTTCCTGCCCCCAAACCTGGGACACAGAAATGTTGATTTCCATCCTCTCCCTTTTCCCAGGCCTCCACCCATTCCTCAAATCCCCAGCCTTTCTCTTCCGTTCGTGCCCATTGGTCAGGTGACCTTTCACCCATCCCACTGGTTCTGTGTGGGGCCAGCACTCAGAGCTCAGATAGAATATCCGAGGAAGGGTTGGTTGGGGGGGGCGGGGTGTGTGTGAAAGCCTCAAGCTCCTTCCTTCCTTCCTTTGAGCTGTGGTTGCCTCTGTAGCTGTCAGTAGCTCTCCCTGTAAGAGGTCTGAGCTTTGCCTCTCCTTGGCACTGGAATTGGTGTGGGCGGGATGCAGGCCCTCCAGCGCCTGTGCCTTTAAGAAAGCACCTGCTTCAGGCACCATCGGCTCTCTCTCTCTCTCTCCCTCTTTCTCTCTCTCTCTCCCTCTCTCTCCCTTCCCCTCCCTCCCTCCCTCCCTCCCTCCCTCCCTCCCTCGGCAGCTGGGGGAGGGGAGCAGAGCTGGAGATCCCCGCCGAGCCCCTCCAGAGGAGCTCATAAATAATGGTTGATCTGCCCGCTGGGATGGGAACTGTTCTGCTCTGGCTCCAGGAGCCTGGGAGGAGGGAGACAAGGCTGGTTCTGTCTCCTCCGGGGCTCTTGCCAGTGTGAGAATGCACCTCCTTTTCCTTCCTGACCCATTTCTCCCTCCCGGAACCTGGGGGGAAGGAAGTTGGGTGAGGAAGAGGAGAGAGTTCCAGTCTCCTGCTTCCCCTGAGGTTTTCAATCCACCTGGCCTGTCCTACACCCACACGTGTTTGCTGAGCAGCTACTACGTGCTGCTGGCTGAGAGCAGCAATGCACGCCCACCCTTCCTCCGTATTGCAGTCGCCTTTCACCCGCAGAGCGGGGGCCTGGTCAGAACCTCATCCCACACCCCAAGGGCCAGGGCTGTGGACTCAACAGTTGTTGTTGTGAACGCAAATCTAGTTGCATATGCTGCTTGCAGTACTTTCCCAAACCTCTCTCACACCCCCAGTTCCTGTCTCTCCCGCTGTGCTGGGGCTTCCGCAGTCTCCCCTCTTCCCGGGACTCCCGCCTCTGGGAACCCCAACCCCCACCCCAGCAGTCTCGCCGGCTCACAGTACCAGCCGAGTCTGGTTCAGCTCAGCTGGTCTGACCTTCCTGACTTGGTTCTGCATCAGTGCTTCAACCTGCTTTACCCCCTGGGCCTCGGCAGGCTGGGCTGAGCGTGGAGCAGATTTCTCCCCCGGCCTTGGGGCTGCACCACCTCACTCGACCATCACCCCATCCTCACTCAGCCAGCCATCACCAAACCCACGGCCACCTACTGAGGGACACACAGACCCCACATCCCCACCACCACCACCATCACCATTATGGGGAAGCACCACCCAACCCCCCACCTAAGGCCACCTTCAATGCTGCCAAGGGGTCATGTAATGCCAGGCCTGGCTCCCAGCAAGGATGTGGGAAGGTGGGCAGGGGTCTGGAGAGGAAAACTGTCTCCGCTCTAACCATCAGTGCAGCAGACAAACAATCACCAGGCTTCCAGCAGGCGGTCAGACCCAGGGCCTCGCCGAGGGCCCCCTCTGTCATCACCCCAAACTTCCCCACCAAGCTGTCCCTGTCACTGCAGGGCTGCTGAGTCCCTTCCCAGCAACGCTTGACTGCCCTCCTGTCTCCTGCCTGCCTGCTCTTTCTCTTTCTCTGAAACTTTCCTGTGCATCTTCGTATTTTCTCATTTCTTCATTTCTCTCTCCCTCAGACCAGCGCTGCCTCCTCTCTTTCTCCCTCCTCTCTCCCTCCCATTTTCCTTCCTGCTTCCAAACCTCACTCTCCTTCATCCCTCCCACTCCCCCAAATCCACACCACCATCCCTCCGGCAACTATATTTAGCTCAGAGCTGGGGTTTAGAAGCGCTGCTGGAGCTTGCGTCTGTAGGTTCTGTCAGTGTTTCCATAAGAGGCTCAGCGAGGATGAGTTTATAACTGAGCTGTTTCCTTTCCTCACGCCCCAGGCCCTGGGCTGAGAGCAGGCGGGGAGGGGCCCTCCAAGTACCCTGGGTTGTTCCTCCCATAGGCAGAAAAGCTCTTCAAGAGGGAACTGAAGTGCAGATGAATTCAGACAACGGATCTGGGGCCCCGGAGACCAGGCAAGTCAGGACTCTGCTGTGGGTTAGGACCTCCGGGAGCCCAAGGACAGAGCCCTCCCTAACCAGAGATGAAGCCAGCAGTTGTTCGCTTGTTCGTATGTGACCTGGGGGAGTTTGAAAGAGCCCTTTCCCCAAAGCATCTCACCAGCCTGCTGTGGCCCCTGGAATCCCCACCACCGTAGCCGTGTCTTCATGTTAAACCAGTCCATGCCTCGAGACCTCCTGTAGAATCATATCTAACATCTCTAACATCGGAGGGACACTTTACAGGGAACGGCATGGTTTGAACACACTGTGCTTTCGATCCTCACAATTATGAGATCAGGATAGAGAATGTTGACATGACTCGCTTGAGGAACCCAGTTTAACAAGTGGTACAGCTTGAACTTGAACTCGGTCTTTCATCTCTAACTCTGCAGTAGATGCCCCTTCCCCCACCCCCAGCATGCCCCAGTAGGCCATCAGCCACAGGGATCCACAGTAGCATGTTAGGAGCCCCGGGTGTGCGATCAGACACCTGGCTGGAATCCTGGTTCTTCCACTCAGGACCCCGTCACCTCCAGCACGGCAGCTCTACTCCTGAGTCCCGAGGAGGACTGTTGTGAGAATTCAAGGAAGTCATGTTTTTGTGAACGAAAAAGGGAACCTGTAACAAACCTGACAAGTTCAGTGACTAGAAGTAACCTCACAGGGTGATCAGATCATAAATTCCTAACTGGGAAGGTCATGGTGGGTAGTCATGTCCCAGGCGTAAAACTTCTTTAGTAAAGGGTTTATCTTTGCCTTAAACCAGCCCTGCCATTGTGTGGTTTTTTTTTTGGTGTTTTTTTTTGTTTTGTTTTTGTTTGTTTTTTACATCTAGGGTAACATACCTTTGAAATGCCAAAATGATCCTCTTTTTCAGACTCCTGGAGGCAAAACCACTCTCAAGGGAGCACATGATTTTGCTATCCATATACCATCCCTATTTTTGTAAATGTTAAATGTTGACTGTTACCCCGGCTGGTTGCTCAGTGGTTAGAGTGTCGGCCCATGGGCCAAAAGGTAGCCAGTTTTTGTTTTGTTTTAAGAGAGATGCTTGTTCTTTTCCTTTTTTAATTTTTATTTTTGTTAATCCTCACCTGAGGATATTTTTCCATTGATTTTTTAGAGAGAGTGGAAGGGAGGCGTAGAGATAGAGAGAGAAACATCAATGTGAGAGAGACACATCAGTTGGTTGCCTCCCACACCTGCCTCAACCAGGGCCAGGAATAGAGCCTGCAACTGAAGTATGTACCTTTGACTGGAATTGAACCCGGGACCCTTTAGTCTGTGGACTGACACTCCATTCACTGAGCCAAACTGGCCAGGCTCGCCGGTTTGATTCTCGGTAAAGATAATCTCAGTTGCAGGCTCAATCCCCAGCCCTGGGTGGCAGCACGTGTAGGAGGCAACCAATAGATGTTTCCAATAGATGTTTATCTCTCACATCCGTGTTTCTCTCTCTCTCTCTCTCTCTCTCTCTCTCTCTCTCTCTCTCTCTCTCTCTCTCTCTCTCTCTCTCCCCTCTTACCCCCCTCCTCCTGCCTCCCCTCCACTCTCTCTCTAAAAAAAAAAAAAAAAAATCAATGGAAAAAATATCCTTGGGTGAGGGTTTAAAAAAAAAGGTTGACTATCTTATACCCACCAATATGAAAGAAGTACATCTCTTCGTTTTACTTTTTACCCAATCATAGGGATTTCCCTGCCTTGCTTTCTTCACCTCCTCCTTAATCTACCACAATGGATTTCATGTTATTTCTTTACATTCCCTCTTTTGATTCTAAATGCAGACAAAGAACTGCCAACCTGCCATTCTCCAGAGCATTTTGAGATCTTGATTCTGGGCATGTCCTCAAGTTTATTCAAATAAGTTCTCATATTTTCTATCGGTTTGGACGTTCTTGTGTTGACATTCTAAATGCTTGACATGTGGTAGATGTTCAAAAGGGTAAATAGTATCACTAGTGTGTTATCATAGTGCACAGATCCCTGGAGGCATGAGGCATGGGACAGCAGGCTCTGGAGAGGTGAGTAGAATGGCATGGTTGGGCTGAGCAGCAGGTCTGGTTAGCATATAGCAGGTGCATAGTGGGGGCAGAGGGGAGGTGACTCAAATATCAACTACTGCATAGTCCCTAATGTGGGCCCAGAACCTTATGATATATAAGTACCATTTGTATCTATCCATTTATCTCCTTCTAAGGGGTGGTGGGTGGCTTGGAGAAAGACAAGGCCAGCATTATAATCCCCCTTTTACAGATGTGGAAGCCAAGATCCAGAAAGATCACAGCTAATCATTTCATTTATTTATTTATTTTTATTTTATTTTTTAAATATATTTTTATTGATTTCAGAGAGGAAGAAAGAGGGAGAGAGAGATAGAAACATCAAGGATGAGAAAAGTCATTGATTGGCTGCCTCCTGCATGCCCTCCTCCCAACTGGGGACTGAGCCTGCAACCCAGGCATGTGCCCTTGACTGGAACCAAACCTGGGACCCTTCAGTCCACAGGCCAATGCTCTATCCACTAAGCCAAACCAGCTAGGGCTTACTTACTTATTTTTTTGTTTTGTTGGTTGGTGTTTTAAAAATTATTTCATTTATCTACTCATGCTTTCATCAGATATTTAGTAAGTGCCTACTATGTGCAGATGCTGTGTTATATACCAAGCCTACTCAGTGACAGGTAGAAGCAGAACCCAGGGTCTGGATCCCAGCCCCAGGAGTTCTTTATGATAAGACCACTGTTAAATAGTGGTGCGTGGTAGTTGAGCCTGAGCAGGGAACAAGTCACAGCCCTATATGGACCGTCCCTGACCCTTTAGCCTTTCCCTTCTCTGGTTTGAGAAGGGCCCCCACTGCAATGTTTCTTTGAAAGGTGAGCAAGGAATAAGCAGAGGAAAGGGCAGTTGATCCAGGAGAGCTCCTGGCCCGTTGGTCCTTCTAGGTTTCTTTCTAAGCCCAACTGCAAAAACTGTGTGGACTGCCCCATGAGAAGATGGCTGCTCCCCTGGGCTTAGAATCCAGGAGTCCTGACTCTCAGCCCAGAGCAGGCCTTCAGAAAATTTAGGCCAACCTGAAAACAGGTGAGAGAGACATTCCATTCTACCCATTCCTCTTCCTTTCTGGAACAAAGGAAGTTACTTCCCAACTTCTCTCTCAATGCTACTCCTATTGAGAGAATGTCATCTATAATACGAGATAATGTGGATGGGCTAGAGGGCAACGAAGGTTCTTCAGGAGTTGTAAATAGGACCATGGGGCATGTTGCCTGAGTGGATGTGCAGTCTCATCCATCCATCCATGCATACATACATCTATTCATCCATCCATCCATCCATCCATCCATCCATCCATCCATCCATCCATCCATCCATCCATCCATCCATCCATCCATCCATCCATCCATCCATCCATCCATCCATCCATCCATCCATCCATCCATCCATCCATTTATCCATCCATCCATCCATCAATCCATCCATCCATCCATCCATCCATCCATCCATCCATCCATCCATCCATCTATCAATCTAATTTACTGAGCACCTAAAAGGCAAGTGCTAACACCTCAGATTTTCCTCATTCTCTTGCTCCTTTCTCTTCACAAGCTCCACAGGTAGGAAGTGGGAGACTTCCTAGAGATCCTCTCTTTCATCATCCACCTCTAGGAAGAGCCGTGCTCACTGAACCCTCATTTCTCCTCCTTGATGTTTGATTTTTTGTTTGCTTCCCTATTCACATGGCCTCCTGGAAAGAGCTGTGGACCTAGGCGTCAGAAAGCCTCGTGTTGAACTCCAACCCTATCACTCATAGTGGAATGACCACAGCCTTCAATTCTTCATGCCTCCATTTCTTCATCTGTAACATGAGTGCAGTAACACCTGGTGGCTGTGAGGAGCAAATGAAATCCTGGGGGAGAAGTAGTTTTGTAAACTGTAGGCTGCCTGCTCCTGTGAAGACTTGTCTTCAACTCCCCTTGTTTACCGGACACCAAACTGAGGAGAGCTGGGGAAAGCAGCAGGACTCCAGGTCCAAGGTGGGGACTGTGAGTCCTAACTCTGCCCTCTGGCTATCCAGATGACCGTGGGAAAGCCTTACAACCTCTGAGCCTCGGTTTCCCATCCAGAAAGGAGACCCATTTGCCTGCTTCAGCCCAGGAGAGGAGTTGCTCATAAACAGTGATTGCTCCCTCTCTCTTAGAGATGCTCTGAGCTCACCACTGCCAATTACCCTTTATTGAGCACACAGGAGGCGTTCTCCCAGCTGGATAGACAGGCCTTTCAAAGGCATGGGCCTTGCCCAAGAAGAGAGCCAACCTAGCCCAGTCCTTCCAAGGAGTGCCTTCACCATACGTGTGCCTCTTCACCTGAGCAGAAATGACAGCTGGTTCTTGCCCTCCTGGCACAGGCCAGCAACACCCAGTGGGACCCTAAGTGATCAGAAATAAGGGCTTCCTCCTCATGTCTGGGTGTACCAGGCTGCTGAGAGCTACTGATCTCTGCTCTTCAGTGTCTCTTGCAACTGTCCCTCCTCTGAGCTCCTGCCAGGCTCCTGGGAATGTCTCAAGGTGACATTATTACAGTAACCTCCTAACTGACCCCACAGCTTGGACCTTGCTTCTCTCCCATCCACCCCACTCACTGCTGTGGGATTCATCTTCCTAAAATACTACTTTAATCTCTCTTGGTACCATCAGTGACTCCCTATTGACTAAAGGGTAAAGTTCAAGTGGGATGCAGTAGGACATCAGAATCAAGGGAATCCTAGCTCTGCCCTTGACGGTCACTTCAACCTCTCTATGTCAATTTCCTCAACTAAAAAATGAGGCCAATAGCACTGATATCCTACTAGTGTGATTAAACTTTACAGTATATATAAGGTGTCCGACCGGAGTGGCTCGGTTGGTTGAGCGTCATCCTGTGCACGGAAAGCTTGCCGATTCAATCCCCAGTCAGGGCACATACAGAAGTACAGAAGGCAACCAATTGATGTTTCTCTCTCACATTTCTCTCTCTCTCTCTCTCTCTCTCTCTCTCTCTCTCTCTCTCTCTCTTTCCCTCTCTCTCTTCCTCTCTTTAATCATGTCCTTGGGTGATGATTAAAAAATAAACTAATAAGTAATAAATAATGAAATACATGTAAGGCACTGTGCCTAGCTGGTAGAAGCTATTCACTATATGTTGGCCTCCTTCTGCTATCCTTGGTGTTTCTTCCCTCCACACCTCTCCAGCAAGGGGCACAGTGTGTGCCTAATTGCACAGCCACTAGAATTCTGGGAGACAGACACTGACAACAAGCACATCCCATTTCTAAAAGCCGAGAAGGCACCGAGAAAAAGGTTTGGGATTATGATCAGCCTCAAGACTTCAGACAAAATAGGAAGGTGAAGTCTGTCCCAGGTCCTGTGGGAGTGAAGAGCCCGGGGAAGGCAGAGGACTCAGGCTGAGATAAGGACACAGGTTCTTTTTTTTTTTTTTTAATATATTTTATTGATTTTTTACAGAGAGGAAGAGAGAGGGATAGAGAGTCAGAAACATCGATGAGAGAGAAACATCGATCAGCTGCCTCCTGCACACCCCCTACTGGGGATGTGCCCGCAACCAAGGTACATGCCCCTGACCGGAATCGAACCCGGGACCCTTGAGTCCGCAGGCCGACGCTCTATCCACTGAGCCAAACCGGCCTGGGCTGGACACAGGTTCTTGATATATAAGAAATACTTTTTTGAGATAACTGAGCATATCTCTTAAATGACCTTGGCTCAGGTCCTGGGAAACCCAGTTCATGTTCCTTCAAAAAAAGAAGGTATAAAACCAAAACAACAGGCAACATTAGTCTACAGAGCTCCTGCTCCCGCTGCCAGGAGCCGTAAGAAGCAAGGACGTGGGGCCAATGGGCCTGGCGAAGTCAGCAGCAGCAGCAACATCGAGATGACTTCATTTACCCAGTATCAAAAACCACAGTGTCTGCCAAGAAAGAGTATGAGTCACCAGGACCCACAGAAAAGGGGTCAGGGAGGCATGGGGTGGCATGGGCAGCATGATGTGAGAAAAACAAGTATTCTGAGGGCACACAGGTTCAAATCCCAACATAGCTCTGGGACATCAGTTCCTTATCGTTAAAACATGGGGAAGAATAATAATGCCAATTTCGTAGCATTGTTTTGAGAATAAAATAAGCTAATCTGTGTAAAAGGTATTAGCAATAAATGTTTCTTATTTTGATAGCTGAGTTCTTGATTTTCCCCAAAGTTGGAGAAAGAAGGGTCATACTCTCTCATCTTCCATGGACCCTGACAAGAATCCTTGGCTTCAATTAAACTGACCTCAACTCTGATATCCTGTGGGAAGATGATCTCCCTGCCTTGGTCCCAACCATCCCATCTGGTCCAGATTCTTGAAATCCAGTCCTGGATCAACTCCTGATGGACCTCCCAGACACTCCCAGTGCCCAGTCATCTTGCCATCCTCTGAATCCCCACAGCACTTCCCTACTGATCCACTTGGCAATAAATCAGACCACTCTGGGCCATTCTCGTATCATTCACATCTTGTTTAATCATGTTGTTGGTTAATTCTTCATAGGTAAGATTTTACACCCAACGACACTGTAGCTTTTCATAACTCTTCCTGCAGCTATGACAACGCTAGGCACATACTTGATGCTGTAGCTATTTTGAATGAGTGAATGAGCTGAGTTTAAAGGGCTAGGTTAATGACATCAGTGCTTAAGGTCCAGGATACAAATGGCTTTCAGAGTCCAGGCGGCCGTGTTGCTCTGAGCCGCTGGTCAATTAGGGATGGATGAGCCTCCTACCACCTCAGCCAGATGCCCTGCAGAGGGACTCAGAGCCTTTTCCTCTCTCACCTTGCTGATTCCCATCCTGCTGATCTAGTTCAAGGTGACTAGAGCCTGTAGAAAAGGAAATAGCCAGATGGCGTCAGCCTGAGACAGCAACACTGCCAGCTGCATTGGCAAGGCCGGGAACACCCAGGCAGGCCAGGCAGAGCAATCAAGAGTGCTGTATCTCTGTGCTAATGTGCAAGTAGCTGGTACTGGGTATTTAATCAGCCTATAAGGACACAGCAATGGGTAATCCAGGGGCCAGCCAATGGTCTGGAGTTCACAAAGGACGATGGCCATTGGGGAGCAGTTCAAGTGCAGAAGGACCCCAGCCAAGGCACCTTGGGAAGCACCTGTGGACTGGGCCAGGGCCAAGCTAGAAAGACACTGGTCCCCTGCCTGATTGGAAAATGCTCTCAGAGGGGACACAGGAGCCTGGCGGGCATGGCTGCCTCATTAGTCCTGGGCTGGAACATCCTTCAGCTTCCCTCCCTCCGGGCATTTGCTAGTTAGGATGTTCTTCCTCTCATCTAAGCACAGAACCTCCTGATGAAGAGGAAGCCAGAGGGGAGAAATATTGTGGAGGTGATTAACAGTGCTTCCCGCAATGGCAATTCAAACACTGGGCTGGCCGGAAGCCAAGACGGGCGCAGGTGCCGGGGAAGACAGAGGGAGGGAACAAACAGAAGGTGTGGTAGGCAAGTCTGTCTGCAGTACACCAAAGAGGAGGGTCCTTGAGTCTAATACATTACAACAATAACCCTTTGCTCTTATGGGTAAAATCACCCCCAGCTGACTCTTAGAATGGTGAGGCCTTGAATAGAGAAGGATTGGAGCAAGGCATCCACGTATTCCAGGGTTTTGAGACAAAGAGGACAGTTACCCCAGTCTCTGGAACCAGAAGGTATAGGGCAAGCAACTTCTCAGGAACATATACAACTAACTGACTGCTCCTTCCTCACCCAGTCCTCCTCACCGAATCTCCTTAGGGCTGTTCCTGGGATTCAAAGCAGCCTGCTCCCCGCCCCGCTCCAAACTGAGGGCTCCTGGGGCTGGCACACTGCTTTGCTTTGCTCCTGGATCTGAGTCCCCCACGGCCTCGCACCTCGCCTGCCCTATCAGGACAATTCCTCTGGAGGCTTGCCCTTCCTCCACCAAGGACACATGCTAACATGCTGATCTTGATAAAATCAGGTTAAATCAAGCTCCAGGACAACTTTGAAGGAGAAGTTAAAAAAATAAAAAAAGGTTAAGGTATAATAGGAGATGGAGGAGGAAGAGAAATTCACTCCGTTCCCTGGGGCTAGTAGAAAGAGGGGACTTTTTTTTTAATGAACATGGGCCTCAGTTCCAATATTGGTCAGAATTTTTCCCATAGCAATTGTTAAAAACCCAGATAAACCTGGCTTCAGCAAAATGCATGAGTATGTCAGGCCTAGCTGCATAGAGAGCTCTAAGATGTGATCAGGCCTGGCTGGTGTTGCTCAGTGGTTGAGCATTGACATATGAAACAGGAAGTCATGGTTTGATTCCTGGTCAGGGCACATGCCTGGGTTGCAAGCTTGATCCCCAGTAGAAGGCATGCAGGAGTCAGCCAATCAATGATTCTCTCATCATTGATGTTCCTAGCTCTCTCTCCCTCTCCCTTCTTCTCTAAAATCAATAAAAATATACTTTAAAAAAAAAGCTGTGGTCAGGACGAATTTCTCTGCCACGTGTAGCTGGACTTTCTACATTGGCTCCACTCACAGGCAGCAATGGCAAGACGGCCCCAACCCCCAAGCAGCTTCAATTCCAAGGGGAGAGTTTCAACCAAAGTCTCAGAATTGAGTCACTTTGTCTGTCTTGGGTTAAGTGCCCATTCCTGGAGCCAGGGGTGGGATCAGTTGCACTCAAACTGCAAGATTTTAGCATGAGAAAACCGAGATTTTATTCAAAGAAAAAGCAAAGTGCTGGTACCAGAAGCAGACAAACAACATCTGACCACCAGGGACTCCATCTTGAATCAGCGGGTCAAGTTTCTTACTATGCAGGCACCCAGGGTGAGGTGAAGCATATAAACAGATTGGTGACTGAAGGAACAGCAGACAAACTCCTGGCCCCCAAGAGCCAGTCAGTATTCTCTACCTTTGTCACTTCAGTATTTTTTTTTTAATTGATTTCAGAGAGGAAGTGAAAGAGAGATAGAAACATCAATGATGAGAGAGAATCATTGATCGGCTGCCTCTTGTATGACCCCCACTGGGGATCGAGCCCGCAACCCAGGCAGGTGCCTTGAGTAGAATCAAACCTGGGACCTTTCAGTCTGCAGGCCAGTGCTCTACCCACTGAGCCAAACCAGCTAGGGCTCTTCAGTCTTAAAACAGAGCCTGACACAGGTCACTGCATTTGACTTGAACTACCTCCAAGGCATTTAGGAAAACTGTGAGTTCAAGAAAAATGAAGAAAGGCTCACAAAAATTTCATCTCTCCTGAGTGTCCAAAAGAGACAGAAACCACTTGGAAAATTCTAGTCTTCATAAGTCAGGGGATAGGATGACCTCAGATTGAGAGAGTTGTGATGAAAGCTGAGGTAACTTTGCTGCCCAGACAGAGGAAGTATTTTTGTTTTGTTTGTTTGTTTGTTTGTTTTCTTGGAGACAGAGGAAGTTTTGCTTCCTGGTGATAGGAGACAGTGGAGAAATATCCCTGGCCATGACCTGGGATAGAGGGAATGGAACCTAGGAGAGAGACCTGTGGCCGTGGATATTGGTATGCAAGCTAGACCATGCCCACTATCCTGGTTGCTGGAGACTGCAGACCTGTCACTCATTGGGGTTGGGTTTATCCACCAAGATGCCAGACTTAGTTAATAGGCTATTTTATGAACTTAAACTTCTGACTAAACTAGAGGCCCTGTGCACAAAATTCGTGCACTTGGGGAGATGGAGGGCGGGGGTTTGGAATTGCGCCCTCTCACAGTCCGGGAGCCCTCCGGGAATGTCCAACTGATGGCTTAGGCCTGCTTCCCATCGCTCGCCGCTGCCACCAGTGGCCTCCCTCTGCAAGAGGTGACCAGTGGGCCAATCAATTGGGACAGCACTGGCCAGTGAGGGCTGGCCCCGCCCCCTAATCACCCCTCCCCCACAGCCCATCACCACTGCCCCTCCCTCTGCCTGCTGGCACCCACCTTAGCTGGCTTGGTCCCGCCTGCTTGCCAGCCCCGCCCCACCCCCCCACCCATCATTCTGCCGTTCGGTCGATTTGCATATTGGCCTTTTATTATATAGGCTGTTACAAGAGGACAAATAGAGGGCAAGCACCAGTGATGGAAGAAAGTCAGAGGTCCAGGAGCCATGGACTCTAGGCCTTGGAAGAAAAAAACATGGACTTTAGAGTTAGAAAACTAGGTTTTTTACTACTAGTGCTACAGACAAGCTGTGTAACCTTGGGTACGTTACTGAACCTCTCTGGCATTCTCTGGCATTCTCTTCTATAAAATAAAGATAATGATACCAACCCCTCAAGAAGTCATAGACTCACCCTGGCCGATGTAGCTCAGTTGGTTGGGCATTGTCCCCTGTACTGAAAGGTTGCTGGTTTGAGTCCTGTCCTGGGCACATGCATAGGTTTTGAGCTCTATCCTCAGGTTTCGGGCTCTATCCCCAGTAGGGGGCAGGCAATCAATGTTCCACTCTCACACTGATGTTTCTCTCTCTCCTTCTCCATTCCTCTTTCTCAAAAAAATCAATTAAAATATGTTAAAAGAAGTCATAGGCTCAAATACAATAAGCATAACTAAAATTTTATCACAATCCCTAGGATTTCAGAAGTATATGACCCACAGTGAGTATTAACTCGTCCCAGGATTTCCTATCTCAAAGCTTTTTAAGCACTTCAACTTTTGTTCTGCCACCAGCAGCCTCGGAAACAAATGAGGGAAGAGAGGGAGCTCCTAGAGGGAGAGTCATTGACCCTCCTCTTCACTTCCTTGCTTAGTATCTGTGGTTTCCAAGGGAGTCAGAGACCGACAGCAGTGTCCCCAGGTGTGGCAAAACCCAAGATTGGCCCAGACCAGGCTGATGGCTTATTGCTCCTTCTTAAACACCTCCAGGCAAGAAGTTTCTGGGCCTGCCTGCCTTTGTAATTCTATTAGTGAGTTAGGATGCTCTTTCTTGTGACTAATTCCAAACCCTCCAGCGTTAACTACTGTTCACATTCATTCATGTATTCACTCAACTGTTGATTCATTATTGCTATAATAATTACTGGGCACCTGTTATGCCAGGCACCATGCCAACTGCTGGAAAATACAGAAATGAGCAAGATACCTTTGCCCTTAAGAAGCCTGGAGTCTAGTGGGAAGGAGATACATTGACACACAATCATCTTAGTACACAGTAAGCGCCTTAACAGAGATCAGCTCCAACACTTTGGAAGCCCCGAGGCTCACGGAACCTGAGTTTGGGAGAGGGGACTTGGGGAGGGCTCCTCAGAGAAGGACATTTGAGCTGAGTCTTAAGGGACTGCTGAGCAAACAGACTTGAGCAACAGTTATTTGGTGACTACTGTTCCTCAGCCTTTATCATGCAAGAAGCCTAATAGGTTGGCTCGTGTCGAGCTGATTATCGCATGGATGATACCGTGTTGACCGCACTGGGGTCATTACCAAGCAGAAGTTACAATCCAATGCCTGCTGGGCACTAAGGCCTCTTGTGGTGAATGATGCCCGGTGGTCTCAGAAGCAGGTGGCCCAGTCAGGATGCACCACTGGGGCTGTTGCAGTCTCCATGGTCAATGGAAAGTGCAGTAATGGAGGCCTGTCCTCACAGAGATTGGGAGTGGCGGCCCACCAGGCAAGAGTGTGGAATCGTCTTTTTCTTTTGATCCTGAATCAGCTACTGTTTGGATGGTGACAAGGACCCTTTCTCCCCTTCCCCCCGACCCCTCAACCACCAATCCCAGAAGAAACCAATAATATACATGAAGCCAGCCTGGAGCAACCGGTTGAAGCAATCCCTCTTCACCTCTCCTGTGGGCGCCCTCTCCCCATCTCCCTCACGCTCAGTTCCTTCCAGGAGACAGAGATGCCTTTAAGGTAGAAGTGCAGGTCACACATGTCAGTGTGGAGTGGGGTGCTAGGGAAGACTCAGCAAAATGCCCATATCTCAGCTATTGTCCTCATGATAAGAACAACTCTCACCATTGATGTTCCTAGCTCAGGTTAGACTTTCTGAAGAATTTACTTGATTCTAATAGACAAAAGCAAGAATATTTAACGTGACGGGGCAACAGAGTCTGCTTGGGGAGGGGGGCGTGAAGAAGAGGCCTCTACCGGTGGTGCCCTGTGCAGGTCCACTTGGAGGGTGAGTGACATCCCAGGAGGGGCACAGGTGCCTCCTTCTCCAGCAGGGGGTCAGGAGCAAAGTGGGGCGGCTCTTCAGAGCCTTCCTTCACTTTCAGGTATGCTGTTCTTTTGCTTCCACTTGCTCACCGCATCCGTCCCACTTCCCAGGTGAAGTGGTTCTCCCCTTCCCTCCTCCTTCTCCCTTGACTAAGAGCCTTCACGGTGGGCACATCTCCGTTCCTGCCTTCTGGAAGCTGTTAACCTGAGATGGACACACAGAGTAGCCAGATATTTAAAATGTCTCTCTTTCCTCCCTTCTGGCCACTGGGGCAATTGGGTCTAGACACGGCCAATTCTCATGTCTTTTCTTTCTAGGAGTCAGACTGAGCAGAGCTGGCCCGGCTCTACAAGCACTGGTCATCCACCCGCTCTGAGCTTCATTTCTCCTGATACGAGTGAATTTGTCCGTACTTCTCAGGGACTGCCGGAGTGAGAGGAGGCAATGCAAGTGAAGTGGCTGGCCCATTGTTTGGCATATAATGGGGCTCAATAAATATTAGTTGGGTGGTTGACTGAAAGGTAAGTGTCCAACCTGAGCATTGGCCCAAACCCCATAGGAGGCCTTCGGTTCACTAACGAGGTGTCTGGAAGGGGTCATGACGATGGGGCTAAGTTGCTGCTTAAATAATGGGAGAGGAAACGGTCTGAGCCTCCCCTACAAAGTAAATTCCACTCTAGTTTCTATGAGGGCCCGCTTCTTACTGTCCTCCCAGGTGAGAAGGAGAAGGCAGGGACATCTTTGAAATCCAGGAATCTAGTGTCAGCTTGAGGACCAGAAGGGCTAGAATTCAATTCTGGAAGAGAGGTAGGTTCCACTGCCGCCCTGCCTTCCCATTGCCCCTCCCAGCCAGGGCTGTTCTCCCCAGTACTCCCCAAGTTTCCCATGCCTCCCTGTACTCCCCAAGTCTCCTCATACTCCCCAAGTCTCCCAGTGCCCCCACATCCCCTAGTACTTCCCAAGTCTCCTAGAACTGCCCAAGTCTCCAAGTACTCCCCTGTCCCCCCAGTACTCACATGTCTCCCAGTACTCCCCATTCTGCAGCCTGAAGAACTGGCCTGAGGGGTGGAGAGTCAGAAAGCCTGTCTGCTCAAGGGAGGGGACAAGAGTCACGGGCTTGCTCTCACAGGACCTCTGTTATATTCCTGCCATGAACCTCAAGCAATCAGTCAACCTGTCTGAGCCTCAGTTTCCCCAACTGTAAAAACTGTGGCTGTGGACACGTGTGTGCACGCGAGACCATGCCCACCTGTCCTGGTTTTTGGAGACCGCAGATCTGTGGAAATAATAACTCACATCCTAACCTGCCTCCCATATAGGACTATTGCAAGGTTCAAATGGAATAATCTATGCGGAAAAGCACTTTGTAAACTGCAAACACAGAAGAGCGATCGAAGGCTCTGGAACAGAGGACCTGCAAGGTGGGACAGGTTGCAAAGGCTTCCTGTTTGACATGGGAGCCAGGAAGGATCCTTCCAATTGGCTTTTCTTTGATCTTATTTGAAACTTAATGAGCACTTAAGGCATTGCTGACAAGCTAATTAGGACTGAAAATTAAATTTAAAAGTCATCACTTGTTCCCTTCCTTCCACATTCATTTCCTCAGCTCTATTGAGCACAACTATTAACTAAAATCTATTTTTAAATGGCACAGATTTGCTGTTCACTAAAACAATGAGAGACAAATATTTTGTTAGAAAGACAAATCGCAAACCAAACTTGAGTGTAATGGGGAAAAATAACCTAGTTAATGAGTTCAACTGTAAACCAAACAACTGTAGCTTCGAAAACAATTGAACAGAATGAGATTGGAACAGCAAGATACGCTCCCCAGCAAATCAAACTGATCCCCATGTCCTCAAAGCACCTCGGGCCTCACCTGCGTGGGTCTGCCTTCCCACATCAGAGTCTGCGCTCCTTCATCTAACAGCGCGGCCCTGCTATCGACGAAGTGGGGTATCCCCTGCCCCACTGGCTGCTGCTGGGGTTGGAGTTCTCACAATATCTCAAGAAAAAGAATTTTCTGAGACTCACGCAGGAAAATGAGTGGGTTTTATTTGTGTGGAATGATATCCCTGGGTTTCCAAAGTCCCACATCCCTTAGTCCAGTCATCGAGGAGGTGCAGCTGGGGGTTCAGTACAGCGAGAAGTAAAGCCAGGGTCCAGAGCTCTATTCCATGTTGCATTTGGGTCCAGTACAGCATCAGACTAGTCACAGCCCATTAGTCCATTGTGCGTGGGGTCCACATGGCCGTGGGCCACATGGATAGATGCAGGAGAGCCCAGATATACGAGTCCCAAGAGCAGCAAGAGGAACCAAGAGCGTAATGCCAGTAAGAGCACAAGAGCACGAACTTCTTTGTTCAGGGAATGAAGTATCCCAGTTTCCCCAGTGCTTGCAGTGACTATGCCCCTCCGGGCCAACCATCTCTGTCCCCAGGAATGATTGATAGCAAGCACCTTCGCTAGTCCCCCCAACTTTAATGAGCATGTGTCTATTTTCCCTGTGTTGGACCCTGAGGGGTATAAAGTTATAGCTTCCTGGTGAAGCTGTCTAAATGACATGCCTATAATATCTGGCCTTCCCTTCTTTCCTGTTATTAATAACTAGGTTAATTACAATGGTATCAGCCCCAGGTGTCATTGATGTGCTAAGTCACCAGCAATGCAAAGATGAAGAGGTGATGCCCAGTCGGTGTGGCTCAGTGGTTGAGCATGGACCTATGAACCAGGAGGTCATGGTTTGATTCCTGGTCAGGGCACATGCCCAGGTTGTGGGTTCGATCCCCACTGTGGGGTGTGCAGGAGGCAGCCAACCAATGATTCTCTTTCAGCATTGATGTTTCTATCTCTCTCTCCTTTTCCCTTCCTCTCTGAAAATCAATAAAAATAATTTTTTAAAAAGAAAGAAAGGAAGGGAGGAAGGGAGGGAGGGAGGGAGGGAGGGAGGGAGGGAGGGAGGGAGGGAGGGAGGGAGGGAGGAAGAAAAGAAGAAGAGATGACCCTTCCTACAGGAGCCTGTGGCCCAGCACTCAGGGTTTTCCTATGAAAACAAACTCCCACTGCCCAGCTCAGATGCCTTCTCCCCCTAACCTCCTCGAACAGGACATCTGCCTGAAATCAAAGAGTAGAATGGAACTCTGCACCCCCACTAAACCTAGTTATTGCCAGAATCAGAGCATGAAACCAGCAACACAACAAAACACCAAACGGACAACAAACCAAAGTTGAGCCCAAAAGATCTCTGTGGTGACAGACTGGTGGTCCTCTGACACCAGCTCCTCCAAGCCAGCAGAGACAGCCCCCTTTGATGTAATTCTGCATCACCCTTGCAGATTGTGACACACGTTCTATAATGATCGCAGGAAAGGCTGTCCTGTCCGGTCCTCTGCACAGGAACCGCAGCAAGTGGGGAAATGAGATTGTTGCTTGTTGAGTGTAGATGACCACCCACACTCAGCAAGTGTGTGAGCTGGAGCCAGTTCTCCTGTGGAGGGCCCAGCAAGGTTCCTACAGAGGAAGAATAGCTGAGCTTGCTGCTGCTGTTGCTGCTGAGACATCTGCTTATCTCTAATATTGCCAGAACCATCCATCCTTATCTTCCTTGGACCCTCCCAGCTGAAGTCATCATCAGTCTTCCAAGAACAGAGTTCTCCCTATCTGGTTCCTAAAGCAATGCTCACCACAGACTTGAGAGTTAGTTGTTTGATTGTAGATGAACTTGTCTTGAAGGGTGAACCTGGGCTATCTGTGTTCTTATCTAGTTGCAGCCTTCCTTTAGCTCCTATCATCTTGGGGATTTCTTTCTTTTTTTTTTTTTTTTTTTTTTAAGTGTGTATATATTTTTATTGATTTCAGAAAGAGGAAGGGAGAGGGGGAGAAAGAAGCATCAATGATGAAAGAGAATCATCCATCGACTGCCTCCTGCACGCCCCCTACTGGGGATCGCTCCCAAAACCTGGGTGTGTGCCCTGACCAGGAATCAAACTCTGACTTCCTGGTTCATGGGTTGACACTCAACCACATATCCACATAAGCAGGGCAAGGGATTTCAGCCTTGATATCTCTGCCTGCACTTCAGCCCCCAGTCCCTTAGCTGGCAGTCTTGTGGGCCAGTCAGCAGCTAAATTAGTTTCCCATGCTCTCTCTTCCAGGATCCAGCTTCCACCCCATCAGTAACCTTGGGTTATGTATGATAAGGACAGATAAAGGTCATGAGGGCAGATGTTGCTTGGATAAATGTCTCTTGTCCACACTGCCTCCAGCCATCACCGGACTTGTTCTGCAGAGGAATGAGAGACACTTGGAAGAATTCCAAAGTCCAGCTGGCATCCCACCAACTCTAAGAAAGCGCAAAAGCTCCAGCCATCTTCAGCTTCCCCCCTACCAGACTTCCACTGGACTTGTCATCTGGGCCCAAGTTTTAGACTTAATCACATACTTGGTTTTGCTGTGCATCTGTTTTATGTGTCTCTACAACTAGAGGCTTCTATAAGAAAGGGACTGTGTCATATGTTGAGGTAAGAATGTCCAAACTTGTAGAAAAAATTTATAAGCATTTATTAGAGTTGAGTTGGGCCAAACAGAGGACACTCCTAGAAGCAAGATCTCAGCAGACTGGGCGGAAATACTTCCTAGAATGACAGTTTGTAGTTCTGTTTATGTCTTTGAAATTAAGGAGGGAATGTAAGATAGGTTTTATGAATGCAGGAGAAAGCAAGGCAGGGAACTCTCTATGATTGGATTATAGGATAGTTACAAGATTATGTTCTTTCTTGAGGGTGGTTACTCTTCTGAGGGGTCTGAAAAAAGAGGCATTTCAAGGGTCTGTTAACCTAGGTGTACAAAAACAATGGACAGTGTTTGCTTAAGGCAAAGATTCCTTTTACTAGGGGAGATATAGGCCTGAGGCATGATTACCCACCATGACCTGCCCAGCTAGGAATTTATGATCAGATCACTCTGTGAGGTTACTTTCAGTTAGATTTATTACAGAACACCTTTTTTTGTCCACACATACAGATCTATGTTATATTGCCCCACATTGCACCAGGCGCAGATTTTCCCCACCTGCCACGTAGGTTTCCAACTGACCCTATACATTGCTGCCACAGCCAGATTGATAGCCACAGACCTGATGGAGCCACTCAGGGCCCTCTAGAGTTTAGTCCCAACCCATCTGCCCAGGCTTCACTCTATTTTTCTACCTCCATACCTTGGCTCATATAATTACCCTTACTGCTCCCCCCAACCCCCCACCCAAAACAGTGTCAAGATTATTCTTCAAGATTTTCCAAATACTAGAGCCTTCTAAAGTTCCTGTCAGAAGGAAGTACTCCTGCAATGTCCATAGGTGTATTTTCAGACTTCATCTTTTCATATGTACTACCAGCACATAGTAGGCACTCGATAAATATGTTTAAAAGAATAATTATAACACCTTCTATTTTTATTATTTATGCTATGGATAATCTTTTTCCCTCCACTAAATTATAAGCATTATTATCTCTGTATTCATCATCTGGGCCCAGTGGATGTTGAAATAGTAGACATTCAAGAAATGTGTACTGACTTGAATAGTAGGTAGTCATTAATGAATAAAATTCCCTGAAATGAGTGCACCTAAATGGTAGGTACCAGCTCAAAGGATTCCTATATTCCTATCTATATTACATTTCTATATTACTTAATACAAGTGACAAAGAAACTCCACAATTTAATCATGTATAATGAGCCATGTGATTAACTCATTGCAGGAATGAACATCAAGGGTACAGAAGGATATGAAATGGAGTTGACTCAAATGCTGCCAAGACTCATTCAGCATTCTCCTCTGCCTCTCTCCATCTAGAAGCTCTACTCTTTCCTACTGGCAGGCTTCTTCCGTGTGGCAGGAAACGTGACCCCTGATATTCCCAGAACTTCACTCCGCACAGTGTCCACTGCTGGAGGGACACTCTTCGGTCTTAAGTTTAAAAACCCCAGGAAAGGATGTCATTGACTCAGTTTAGATCAGTTAGGAGTGGGACCTCTAAAAAAAATAATAATAACAGTTCCCATATTAACAGTGAGGAGAAATACCCTCTTAAAGAAGCATTGGGTCTGGGTGTAGGAGGACACTTGCTGTTCTAGACAGACAAACTATAGGTCCCCGTGATGGGAAGAGATGCAGTTTGCATTCAAGAGAAGTGGAGAGAAATGGCAAAGGTGGTTGGGGATCTCAAGTTGGAGCTCTCGGGAGGCCAGAGGAACATATTTGTTAAACACCTCAGGGAGAGACAAGGCTGACTACATTATCTTCCAGTGAGAGATGGGGGAGTGACAAGGCTCACCCGGAGACTGGAGACCGACCTGCCCTGGAGAGCCCATGACACCCAGCTAAGAAGAGCCAGGCTAGAGCTACAGAAGCAGAGAAACTGGGAAGTCAAGGACGCGCAGGGATAAGGAGGAAAGGGGGCCACTAAGCGGCTAGGACAGCCAGCCTCGCACAGCAGCCTAACCAGGAACTTTTGATGGTGGAGACAGAGCCTCCCTCTTACCCATGGTGGGGGGAAGGGGCACAACTCCACTTTCCCACATGCAGTGGTTATTTTTATGGGCAGATTTATTTTTATCCATTTAGACCTCGAGCTGCTGCTGGAAGAAGCAAGGCACCAAGGCTTCTGGGTTTTCAGAAAGCACAGGCTCCGATGGTGGGCTCAGCTGTAGCGATCTGGCTGCCTCTGCCCCTGGAGTCACTTGGACCCACCTCTCGAATACTTCTCTCCTGTCCACGTGAGGCTGAGGGTTGGAGTGAGGTGGGGAGTGCCTCTTCTGTCATCCTGCAACCCCCCACTGGGGATGGGGAGCACTGGGCTCTTCAAGAAGGGAGGACCTACCTGCTGGCTACCACAGAATTCATGTTCCTGGCCTGCCCTGAATCCCAGTCAGCCAGGGCTGGGGCAGACATCAGAGACTCTTTGGGCAGTACCTCCCTGCAGAGCCTGCCTCCCTGAACCCAAGAAGTTTGAGGAGAGGATCTTGCCTTTCAAATACTAACCAGGCATCATTTTCAGCTCCACATGCCAGGCAGCCAAAGCAGGCTTCTCCTCTGCTGGGACCACACATCTGGCCTAAATTGTGATTCCCCCCCAGACAAGTTTACTGAACAGTGAGGCAATGCCTCCCCTCACAGCCACTGTAGACAAGCTTAAAATAACTTTAGTATAGTGAAAGCACCATGTCATGATAAAGATGCATTTGACACTCATTGGGCACTAAAATGTCAAACTGTTGCAATCCAGCAGGGAACCTGACAAGCCATTAAA
Source organism: Ia io (assembly GCA_025583905.1). NCBI lineage: Eukaryota > Metazoa > Chordata > Mammalia > Chiroptera > Vespertilionidae > Ia > Ia io. Next base: position 7,380,247 of record JAJQQW010000022.1, read on the forward strand.
TCTGAAGCCCTATCCAGTCGATTCCTTTCTATTCATTCCGTCTTTCCAACAATGGATCTGGGCTCCTGAAGCTGACATTTTAATAGGAACTTCCAAACTCTAACAAGGTACCATCTCTATTCCTGCCATTAGTTCTACCACTGAAATGCCCTGGAGAGCAGGGTGGGTGGGAGGGACCAGGGAAGTTTGGGGACAGGCAGGGAGTGAATGAGAAAAAAGTCTCACCTTTGGTGTCCTCCTAGTGCAAGGAGGGTGAGACCTTCAATCCCTAGAAAGGATGCCTAGAAAACTATCCACAGGTGGCTTCCGTAGAGGGTGGCCCTAAACTCCCCTCCCCATCTCTGCAAGCTTCCATCCACTGGGCTGGGCTGGGGAGGAGAGGCACAAGGACAGACAGGAGATTATTTTGGATTTGGTTCCCAAGATAGATGGCAGCAGGAAATCTCTAGCACCACATTGGGAACTCCAAGTTCTGAGCCCAGCCCAACCAATCTAAAAAAAGTTTCACAGGTGATTCACAGAGACCCGCCCCCCCAACCCTACCCAACTTTCAGACCCACTTAAGCCCTTTCCGGTGGCTTTTCCATAAAAATAGCCTATCTTAGCTCATGCTGTGCACATTCCTAAAATCTCTCAAAGGCTCTTAAGCCCCAAACAAGCAGCAGCTGGCCTTGGTGTGCCTGTACCTCTTGCTAAGTGGCCCCAGGCCTGGCATTAGTGGCAGCTGGCCTTGGTTTGCTGTTTGGCCTCCTCCAGTCACCTCCAAGCCCAGTACAAGTAGCAGCCATCTGCAAATCACTTTGTAGCTCAAGCTAGGTGGCCCCAGGAAGGGTAAAGGCAGTAGCTGACCTTGTCCTGCACCTCCTGGGAGGCCCCAAAGCCAGCACACCCTGTACATCGCTTCAGACCACACCAGAGCACCATCCAACCACCTCCAGGAACGACACACTCAGCAGGTGAACTTATCAGGCACCAGAAGCCACTAAAGCAAGTCCTGCTCTGTGGGGTCAGCCCCTGAACAGCAGATCCTCTGCTGTGGTTGTGGTCAATCCTCACAGCCAATTGACCTTGGGGTAAATCCCCACATTGACATGACAACAGCAATCGAGGCTCAACTGCAATAGGAGGGTACACATAGCCCACACTGGGGAGGAGGGGACAACTGGAATGCCCTGCTTACGAGATCAGGGAGGCTGTGCAACTGGGCCCACAGGACCCAGAAGGCCACTCTACCAAACCAGGAGACATAGCAGCTCTACCTAATACATAGAAACAAACACAGGGCCCGGACCAGTTTGGCTCAGTGGATAGAGCGTCAGTCTGCGGACTCAAGGGTTCCAGGTTCGATTCCCGTCAAGGGCATGTACCTTGGTGGCGGGCACATCCCCAGTGGGGGGTGTGCAGGAGACAGCTGATTGATGTTTCTTCCTCATGAACATTTCTAACTCTCTCTCCCTCTCCCTTCCTCTCTGTAAACAATCAATAAAAATATATTTTTTTTAAGAAAAGAAACAAACAAACAAACACAGGGAGGCTACCAAAATAAGGAGCAAAGAAACATGTCCCAAATAAAAGGGACCACCAAACCAGTATTATATGAAATGTTAAAGTGTCTCCTTTAAGAAGGAAAACAAAGATAAAAATATAAATAATAAAATGGCAATAAATACAAGCGTATCAATAATGACTTTATTTTTAAATATTTTTATTGATTTCAGAGAGGAAGGTAGAGAGAGAGAGAGAGAGAGAGAGAGAGAGAGAGAAACATCAATGATGAGAGAGAATCATTGATCAGCTGCCTCCTGCATGCCCCCTACTGGTGTTCGAGCCCACAACCTGGGCATGTGCCCTACCTAACCAGAATCAAACTGTGACCTTCTGGTTTGTGGGTCTATACAACCACTGAGCCACACGACCAGGCTATTAACAATTACTTTAAATGCAAATGGATTAAAAGCTCCAATCAAGCCCAGCTATCAACAATTACTTTATTTTTATTTATTTTAAACATCAGGAGAGTTATTTTATTTTATTAATTTTTTTTTCTTTTATTGATTTCAGAGAGGAAGGTAGAGGAAGAGAGAAACATTAATGATGAGAGAGAATCATTGATTGGTTGCCTCCTGCAGGCCCCCCACCAAGGATCAAGCCTGCAACCCAGGCATGTGCCCTGAGCAGAATCGAACCCTGACCTCTTTGTTCATAGGTCAATGCTCAGCCATGCCAGATCAGGCAACAATTACTTTAAATGCAAATAGTTAAAAGGTCCAATCAAGCCCAGCTATCAATAATTACTTTAAATGCCAATAGATTAAAAGCTCCAATCAAGCCCAGCCAACATGGCTCAGTGGTTGAGCATCAACCTATGAACAAGGAGGTCAGGGTTCAATTCCCAGTCATGGCACATGCCTGGGTTGCAGGCTCAATCCCTGGTAGGGGCTGTGCAGGAGGCAGCCGATCAATGATTCTCCCATCATTGATGTTTTTATCTATCTCTCCCTCTCCCTTCCTCTCTGAAATCAATAAAAACATATTTTAAAATAAAAGCTCATATGTAGATGAGTGGATAACAAAACATGACCCTTACACACTTCAGATAGAAAGACACACAGAGACTTAAAGTAAAGAGATGGAAAAAAATATTTCATGAACATGAAAACACAGCAAAACAAAAGCCAGAGTAGCAATAGTTATACAGAAATATTTCATCACTTTGAGTATTTCGTGCCGTTCCCTCTGGCCTGCAATAGTTATACCAGACTTCTTATTACAAAGTGTACAACAAGAGACAAACAAGGACCCAGCAATTCCACTTCTGGACTTGTTGTGTTTATCTGAAGAAACCCAAAACACTAAATCAAAAATGCATATACATCCATATGTTTAGTGCAGCATTATTTACAATAGCCAAGATATAGAAACAAATTAAGTGTCCATCAATAGATGAATGAGTAAAGAAGTGGTGCATATATACCATGGAAAATGACTCAGCCAGAAAAGAGAATAACATCTTGCCATCTGCAACAACATGGATGGTCCTAAAGGGTATTGTGCTGAGTAAACTAAGTCAGATAGAGAAAGACAAATACCACATGATTTCACTTATATGTGGAATCTAAAAAACAAAACAAATCAACAAGCAAACCAGAAACAGACTCATAGATACAGAGAACATTTGGCCAGTTACCAGATGGGAGGAGTTCTGGGGGACAGGATGGGTGAAAAAGGTGAAGGGATTAAGAAGCACAAATCGGCCTTGGCCAGTGTGGTTCAGTTGGTTGAGCATCATCCTGTGTACAAAAAGGTCGCAGGTTCGATTCCAAGTCAGGGCACATACTCAGGTTGCAGGTTCAATCCCTGATGGGAGTACATACTGGAGGCTACTGATCGATGTTTCTTTCTCACACTGAGTTTTCTCTCTCTCTTTCTCCCCCCGCCCCCCCACTTTCTCTCCCTCTAAAAATCAATAAAAGCATTTAAAAAATTTTTTCAAAGAAGTACAAATTGGTCATTACAGAATAGTCATGGGACAGCAAAAGGAATATAGTAAAGTACAGCATAGGGAATATAGTCAGTAATATTGCAATAACTATGTATGTTGTCAGATGAGTACTAGATCAGTTTGTACGTTAAATAAATGTCTAATGGCTTGTATGACTGAAACTAAATAAGAGTGCATGTCAACTGTAATTTAAAAGTAGGAAATATTTTTTAACTGTTTAAGTCTATTCAGATAAATATACCTTGCTTTAGGGAACAGTATTTTAAAAAGTTATTTCACTTTTGTCTGTTTAACTTTCCCTAGCTCAGCAATAGGATGTCGATGAGTTGTTGAAAAATAGGAGGATAGGAAAGTTAAGAGAGAACAGAAAGCACCCAAATGTTAGGAAGTTGGGAAGGGTGCTCAGGGGCAGAGGGAAACCAGGGCCCAGGGTCTACTAGTAATTCACAATTCTGTTTCTCAATGTGCACGTGGTTCTTTGACCCGGGGCAGGAAGGACAGATGGCAAAGGAGGACCCTCCCGGTGTGAAAAGCTGGGTTAAGCTGGGAGGATCAAAGAGGCCTCTTCTCAAAACCCTGAAGTTGTGAGTCACTTTCTTCACTGCAGTTTGCAATTCTAACCTGCCTTCCATAGAAGCATATGTATATGAGGGAGCGCGTGTGCTGAAAGTAGGTGTGGGAACAGCTCAGTCAATGAAGACGCGGTGTGTGAACCAGTTATGGTGCATGTTTGTACTTGAAAGCCATTAGGTCCTAGGCAAAATCTATGGGTGGCACTGTTGTACAATGCTGGTAGGTGTGTGGCTGCGGGGGTGTGATTAACAGTTTATAGGCTGTGCATAAGTGTGCGCGACATCTGACTGTGTACAGATTGAAATGGAAATGTGTGCTGGAGTCTGATGCAGGTGCAGAAGCCTTGGAGTCCGTCTGACCTGGCCTTGCATCCTGCTTCATCCAGATGTGTAACCTTGGGCCAGTCACTGACCCTCAATTTTCTTACCTCTGAAATAAGGGTAATAATAAGATTGCCGTGAGTATTAGAAAGGAAACCCTACATGCAAAGCTTTTGGGGCCACAGCCGACACATAGTAGGTCTCAAAAATAGGCAGCTGTTATCATGCACTATGGAGGTGCCTCTTGGGGGTACAGAGGCAAGAAGGAACATGTGACCCAGGTCTGTGTGTGTGAAATCTGGGTGAGGACTGTGTACGAGGCGTGTGCATTCGTGTGTGTGTGTGTGTGTGTGTGTGTGTGTGTGTGTGTGCGCGCGCGCGCATCCCAAGCAATTCCTTTTCCTTCTCCATTGAGCCCCCTATTCAGACTGGGGCAGAGGGTGGGAGGAGATGGTACAAGTTTACACAAACACCTCGGGTTTCTGGTTCCTGTGTCTCAGTGAGTAAGAGGTTGAGGGGCCCCTAGGAGCTGCAGGAAGCCAACCGCCTGCAGAAGCTTCCTTTTTTCCCTCCACCCAGCAACGGTTTGAACACTGTTACCCACATCCACGCCCCACCTCCACCCCACCTACTTTGCTTTCAACAAGTGAGAGAGCCGGGGCGGGGAGAACACCCCCAGGAGGAAGGATTCCTCCCCTTCCTTTCCCCCAGTCCCCCTTAAGGCGGACCAGGAAGCCGCGCGGCTCACGGCCGGGCCACCTTAACGGCGGAGCGCGGCTGGCCCCGCGCCAAGCCCCGCCTCCCTCGCAGCTCGCGCTCCGCCCCTTCTCCTCCCGCGCCGCTGGGGAGAGCGGGCGGGCTGGAGTCGGTCCGAGTTGGCCGAAGCTGTTGCCATGACAAGCATTTTCTTAAGAAAGCTCTGCTGTTGAGACCGTCCAAGCTGGGGATCGAAGGGGAAGGCACGAACTTCCTGGGGAACCATCCTTCCGAGGAAAGCAAGACCGGAGGCACCCGCCCAGCTCCCCCGCAGCATTTGCTTCCAGGAACCTGAGGTCCTTCCCGGCGGGAGGGCCGGCGGAGGAGACCGGCCGGCTCCCTGGCCGCAGCAAAAAAAAAAAAAAAAAAAAAAAAAAAGGCAAGAGCGCCAGCCGGCATCTCTAGCGTGGCTGCTCATTGGGGAGACCAGTGGTCACCCCCTCCCTGCCCTGTCCATGGAAACCCGGAGGGAGAGTCCTGCTTGCAGAAGCCTGGATCTTTGCTAGAAAGGAAGAGAGGTAGGCTTGCAGAGAATGAATTGACTCGCGATGTGCAAACTTTGTTTCTTTCCTCTCACGGGCTTCTAAAACTCCCTGAATTCCCTGTTCCTGGCCTATTTCTTGTTACTGGGTTTTGGGGTGTGTGTGTGTGTGTGTGTGTGTGTGTGTGTGTGTGTGTGTACAGATTTGTCAAATACTGTATTTCCTTCCTAGACTCAGTTCTGAGAAATCGTATAATCAAACAAGTGACTTATTTTTTCTTTCCCTAGTTTTTGTCATTCCTGGGCCGTGGGGGTAGGGAAATGGAGGGGTTGTCTTTTTCACACCCAAATGGAGCTTTTGGAAAAAACAGTTCATTGCCCCCATCTGCTCCTGCCCTCCCCCTCCCCCTTGGCTTGGGAATGAGCCGCTGAATGGAAAACTTGCAAAAATATTTTCCGCGTCTGTTCCCTTTCTCGAAAGCCCCAAAGAGAGATGGAAAGAAAAGAAAAAAAAAGAACGGGGTTAAAAAATCTGCAACAAGAAGGAGGGGCTGCTGTGGGGATGGGAGATGGGCTCACTGGAGGGGTGGAGGGGGCGGGTAGCTGGGAGAAGTTGGATGAGGAAGGGGTGCACACATTAAATGTCTTCGGCTTTGTGGAGAAACCCCAGCAGTTTCTCCCTGCCACTTGCAAAACATCCTCAGACTTTCACGTCTATAATTAGCCGTGGAAAAGCTGAGAGTTCCCTGCCCGCTGTTGTTTGACTGTGTGCGAAGAGTCCAGAACCAACTGTGCGAGTGTCTCCGAGGGCAACGCCCCGTGCAGCCCGGGTCCCAGAGGGAAGAAAGGGGAGGAGGGGACGTTGGAAAGTTTGCAATTTCCAGGCTGGTGAAGGGGGGGCTGGTGGGTGCTCCGCGGTGGGGGTCTGGTCGTAGGCGCCTTTGGGAGGAGTGTCCCTGAGTGTCTTGGGGCTGAAGAGGGAGAAATTAAGGCTGGATTGCCCCCCCCCCCCCCCCCGCCCTCCCTTTCACACACGCTCACTCACATTCTTGGCTGGCTCCTGGGGTGGAGGAGGCTGACTGGCATCCTCCCCGGAGTGAGTCCAGCCTCACACTCCTCCATCGCTTTGAAGGACCCAGCGCTCTCCTCGGCTGGGTGTGGAGGGCGCGGGAGGGGCCCGGCCACATCCTGGGAGCGAGTGGGCACGCTGCTGGCCGGAGGCAGCTCCCTCCTGGGCATTCCTGCTGGACTTACAGGAACTTGCAGACGCGACGTCGGCGCCGGTTGGCCTGTTTGGGGGGCGGGGGGGATGTCAGATGAAGAAATTCACTGGCCCTCAACTGACGCCGCTGGGGGGGGGGGGAGGGGAAGCGAAATCCATTCTGCTGCGCCACCTCCTCCTCCGGGTGGAGATCCTCTGCTGTTTTCTTATTTTATTTTTTATTTTATCCACCGCTCCTAGGGTCCTCCCTGCCCTCCTTGAGCCCCTCCCAAAGCTGCCCCTTCTGGTCTTCCTGCGTGGAGGTGCCCCTCCAGCCCCCCTGAGCTCCGAGCCCTCTTTGCCTGGAAGAGACGGGGGTCTTCCTTGGCCGGGACTGGCCCTGGGGAGGGGCCGTGGAGAGGGGCCTGGGGTCAGGAGGGACTAGGTGGGGAAGGTCTGGGAGGAGGAGGAGGAGGAGGCAGGAAGAGGCGGTGGCTCCCTCGTTGGCTGGACGTGAAGCCCACACACGTGTGGGGGTCAGGCCGGGGGAGAGGAAGCAGCTGCCCTCCGCCCCTGCTAGTTTGGTTGGAGGAGTGTTAGTTAAAACGAGCTTAGGAGCTGGAGAGAAGGGACTGGGAGGAGAGCTTAAATGGGGGCCAGGAAACAATAGGAGCCAGTTTTCATTTTGAGGCGTTGGATGGTTGACCTGACGGCCCCCCAAAGCTGAACAGCTGTTCCCTCATCCAGAGGGAATGAGGGCTTCCCCGTTGGGCAGGGGATCCAAGATAGGATCCAGCCCTTGTTCTGCAGGAAGAGGGTGGGGGTCCATTTCTTTGCTCCTGCACGGGAGCCCTATCCTCTCTGCCACCATCTTGCCAAGGTAACACCCCCTAAATCATGACGCTCCCCACCCCCACGCCCTTCCCTCTTGGACACAATCCCACCATTCCCGCAGCCCACCTTCCTGTTTTCCGTTCTCTGACTAGGGGTCGATCCTGGTAGGTTTGGGGAGGGGTCTCTATTGAGCGTGCTCTGAGGTCCCTGCTCCCGCGCAGCCTTGAGCAGTGGGTCCGGGGCTGCAGGGCTGGATCCTGTTCGTTGCGAACCTGCTGCCCCTCCCTGGCGGCTCTGCGCCCGCCTGCACCGCTGCCGGCTCCCGCGCGCCTCGGCTCCGCCCCCGGCTCTGCCTAGATCCGAGTTCTCGGTGCAGAAGGTGCTCCGAGCCGCCGAGGAGGGAGCCTCAGTCCTTTCCCCTTACAGTGTCCACCTCCGTGTCCCAGGCCAAGTTCAAGGTCAAGTCGAAGGAGCACAGCTCCCGTAGCCTCAGGGACTCCCCGCACCTAGCACAGTGCCCAAGCGTAAAAAGCGCAAAAAGCGCTTGGTCAATGTTTGTTGGAAGAAGCAAGTAGCATTTGCGGGGGGGGGGGGGGGGGGGGAGCCTGGGAATCAACCTCACCCAGGCAGATGCTTCCACGGTAATAGTGGGAGGAAGTGGCTGAGTCAGATTAGTGAGATTTCTATCGTCTTCGGTGTCAAAAGAAAGTCAAAATGGGAGGGCCCAAAGTAGAGCAGTTAAGAGTTTTCCCTTAGCCCTGGCTGGTTTGGCTCAGTGGATAGAGCGTTGGCCTGCGGACTGCAGGGGTCCCAGGTTCTATTCCAGTCAAGGGCACATGCCTGGGTTGTGGGCTTGATCCCCAGTAGGGGGCATGCAGGAGGCAGCCGATCAATGATTCTCTCTCATCATTGATGTTTCTATCTCTTGATTTCCTTTCTGAAATCAATAAAAATATGTTTTTAAAATTATTTTAAAAAAGAGTTTTCCCTTGGTGTGAGTGCTGGAAGAAGTAAGGTGGTGTGGTGGTGTGGTGGGGAGGTGAAGTTCCTAAGCAAGGGTATGGGGAGCCTTAGTGTTCCCCACTCTCACACACTGGAGGGTCTTGAGAGGAAAGGGCCTGGGCTGACCCAGCACTGAGCCAGCTGCCACCTGTCAGCGATTCAAGCATTCCACAGCAAACTGCCTCCTACTCAAGAATTTAGCTTCTCTCAGTAACCTCCATGGGCCCTTTTCTCGTGTATTCTATGCTCCTGTCCTTGACCAGTACCCAAGGACATGGATAAGCCCTGTCCAGGGCATTCCAGATCCGCCAAGCTTTGCAGGAAGGAAAGGAAGGTGCTCATTCTTGGTACCCAAGCATGTTTGGCTTAGGGTGACCCAAGTGTTTGATTTGACCTTGAAGAGGAATGCCCTACCTTGGGCCTCACTGGCTTCCCTGGGGGAATTCTTCCTACCCTCGGACCTCTTCCCCTGAGCCTACCCCTTAGTCAGGGCTCCCTTCAGTTCCCTGCTCCTCAGATATGCATTAATTCCTGTCCTCCCCAATTGCTATTTGGTGGTAGGGGTGAGAAGGGGGGAGGGGGGAGAAAGGCAGGCTTCTGGGTCACAAGGAAGCAGAACTCCTGGGGCCCCTCAAACTGGGAGGGCATCCTTTCCCCCACTCATTTTCCCTTTCTGTAGAGTGGCCATAGCAATAAAGCAGGTGCTGGGGCTGGAATGCCAGGGGCTTGTGTGGAATGTTTTCGGCTCAGCTTCCTCTCCCAGCATCTCTCTGTCTGCTTTTTCCTTTGTATGAGCCATTCTTGTTCCACTGACTTATCTCCTCTGCACGTGTTAAAACAGAAGTGACAGGGACTTTAGACTTCTGCCTGCACCCTGCCCCAGTCCTCTGTGATCGGCCCACATGAAGGTGGATTGAGGAGGGAAGCCAGGCAGGATCTAGTTAGAACCAGAGCCCAGTCAGGGGAGGAACTGTCGCAGGCCATTTGTGTTGGGGGATAGTGGAGGGGCCAAAGGCAAGAACAGGGAGGTAAGAACATAGATGTCATGGGGCGCGGGTCCCCTGATCTCTTGCCTCTCCTCACCCCTTCAGCCTCATCACTTCTTTCTGCTCTGCTTTTCCAAACGAAATACAGAAATTCAGAAGGATGAACTGGGATGGAATCAGAGACCTTGCTCTTGCCTTCTCCAGGGCAGAGGGAGCTTGGGGTAGTGTGTTATTGGTGAAAAGGTTAAAGACTCTCAGGTTGGCTCAGAGAAACTCTCAGCTCAGAACACCTCCTAGATTTTAAATCAATGCCAGGTGTACAAACCAGTACAACTTCCTGTGGAGGGGAAGTTAGCAATATCTAACAAAACAACATAAGCATTTACCCAGCAGTCCAACTTCTAGGAATTTATCCAGAAAAATGCACATTCACAATTACAAAATACATATGCACAAGGTGGTTCTCTGAGGCATATTTGTAATAGGATAGGAAATCATTGGAAACTACCCAATGCCCATCTTTAATAGACTGGTTGAGTGAGCAACAGGACATCCATATAGTGGAGTACTATGAAACCAAAAACAAGGAATAGGAAGGAGCCCTATGAACTTATATGATATCATTTCTAGGATGAGTTATTAAATGAAAAAAGCAAGATGCAAAAGAATGCATGTAGTATGACACCTTTGGGTTGAGAAATCAGCAGAAATACTTTTTTTTGCTGACATACATGCACACACACACACACACACATGCACACAGGAAAGACAAATCACAAATTAATTAAAATGGTTAGTACCTATATGGGGTGGGTGGGAACAAGGTAAAGGAGATAGGAATGGAAGTAAAAGTTTACTGATTATACCTTTTTAGGCAGTTTTTATTTTTTAAATATATATTTTTTTATCGATTTCAGAGAGGAAGGGAGGAGAGAGAGATAGAAACATCAGTGATGAGAGAGAATCATTGATCAGCTGCCTTGAAACCTGGGCATGTACCTTGACTGGGAATCAAACCATGACCTCCTGGTTCATAGGTTGACACTCAACCACTGAGCCACACCGGCCAGGCCAGGCAATTTTTATTTTTGAACCAGGTAAATATTTTACATATTCACAAATTAAATTAGATCCAAAGAAAGAAAAAAGCAAACCCTAACGCTGACCACACAGAAGCAATGAACTTAACTGTATATCAACTTGATTATAAGAAAATAAGTAATGCAAGTAATTGTTTAGCTTAATTTTTTAGTCCTGACTCTATATCCTTAATAGAATATGTATTCCAAGGATAGAAAGAACTGAAAAAAAAAATCTTAAACTTTACTTTGTAGGTATGTTATTGGTCATGTCATTGATGTCATAAATTGGAAACTTTTTTGTTTATTGTAGGGATAGATCAAGTGAGTAACTATTGATATTACTGTAAAGTAGGGTTTCACTATGGAAGAAGAGAGACAAAAATATGGACTGGAGAAAGGCGGGGAAGAGCCCTGTGTTTCTCTATGTCTCTTCTAGATCTGTCCACTGGGAGACTGTAGAAGGAAGGCTGCACAGTAGCACTGAACACACCTCATGCCCAGGTTTTCATTCCTAAGCACCACTGCCCAGTGACAGAAAGTAGTGCTCCTTGGATAAATGGCTGACTTCAGGTCTGGGACTGGGAAACTACAAGTGAGTCATGTTATGCAGAAAGCTAGAGCATGCTCATGACAAACGGACATGGGAGCTGGCTTCAAGGGGCTCCCACTGCGCAAATTTGGGACACATTGAGCATCAAAAAGAATAACATTGATAGACTGCAAGACACAGACTAAAAGATTCCATGTGTCTATTCTGACAGTTAAAATGGAACAGGGAGGGAAAACTCTTCACAAATAAATGCCAGCTGATGAAATGTAGAAGTAATGGCAGAATTTGAAATTTAACCAGTTTGCAGCCCCCAATATAATAGCTGACTCAGGCTAGGCTTACTCATGGATGCTAATCCCATTGAGAACAAGGTTGGTCTCAGTGTATCACCTCGTGGATTACTTCTTACAAAAGGAAAAACCCATCTTTACAGAGAGTCAGCGCTATCCACCTTAGCCAAGTAACCAGACAGTGTTAGTGGGATCACCTGGCATTAATTCCTCTTGATATGCTAACTAGAAGAATTCCAACCACATCACCCATTTCTTGTCAAAAATGTTTGTCCTGAATCTAATTATGAGGAGACAAAAGAAAAACCTAGATTGTGAGCCATTTTACATGACAACTCACTGAGATTTCAGGGAAGTAGATGTCATAAAAACACATTAAAATTGTGTTATGGGGAGAGGGTGAGGAGACAGAAACTGGTCTAGATTTAAAGAAGCTAAAGAGACGTTAATAGCCAAATACAGCCAAAACCGGTTTGGCTCAGTGGATAGAGCATCAGCCTGCGGACTGAAAGGTCCCAGGTTCGATTCTGGTCAAGGGCATGTATCTTGGTTGCGGGCACATCCCCAGTAGGGAGCGTGCAGGAGGCAGCTGATGGATGTTTCTAACTCTTTCTCTCTCCCTTCCTCTCTCTAAAAAATCAATAAAATATATATTTTTAAAAATAGCCAAATACATTGCATAAACCTCAATTGGATTCTGGGACACACACACACACACACACACACACACACACACACACAAAAGGCCATAAAACACATCCTGGACACCTGGGAAATTTTTCATATAGATATTAGGTAGCATGTAATTATTGTTAAATTTTTAAGATATGATCATGGTAATGATGGTGGTTTTGTGGGAGACTGTCCTTATTCTTAGAGAATATGCAAAAGTATCAGGGGCAAAGTATCTGCAAGTGATTTTTCAAAAAAAGGTGTGTGTGTGTGTGTGTGTGTGTGTGTGTGTGTACATGAAGAGAAAGCATACAAAATGTTAACAATTGGTGGGTCGAAGTGAAGGGTCTGAGTTGTTTATTGTACTGTGTTTCCAATGTTTCAGGTTTGAAATTTTCCCTAACGCTAAGTTGGGGAGAGAAGTCAATGTCAAGAAGGACTCCTACATTCCTAGACTCCTCTCACTCATCCCCCAAACTCCTGGACAGCTAAGCTCCCTTGGCCCCACCTGGCATACACAAGGGATGTCCTGACAATGTGATTTCCCTCTGGGAGTCTTCCCTCTCACCCTCATTGCTGCCAACACCAGGCTTTTCCTCCCAGATGGGAAGCAGCTGGGCACAATGGGTGGGCCAGCTGGGCCCCTGGGCACCAAGTGGGAGCAGGCATTCTCCTCACCCCCACCCCCACCTCCTCCCATCCCATGGGCCAGCTGAGGAAGCCTAGGCATAGAGGGCTTCCAGAATCACTGACCTTGCCTTTTGAGGAGGGGTCTCCCAAGGAATCCATCAGAGACATCCTTTCTGAATTCGATAATTGAGTGATTTGGAGAGAACCCAGCTGTGCCTGCCCTGATATTTCAAGCCTGGGTTAAGCAAGACCTAAAGACGTGCACTGTCTGTGACCCAAATCACCATGCTGCCCCCACCCCCTCAGCCCAGCTCTGGAGAGAGCTCAGGTTTCCAGGACTGCTCATCTCTCTCTCCTCTCCCTGGAAACCCTGGGGCCAGGCCTGGTGTGACTCAGGCTCTTTTCATGTAGGAGAGGGCTATTATTGATCCTTTAGTCAATCCCCCTTCTGTCTTGCTAGGGAGCCTGAAAAAGTGGGAGCCAGGAAGTTGAAAGGGGGCAGACAGGGAGGAGTTTGTTCCCCGGTGCTGCCAGGACTGCCAGAAGAGCACGGGACTGGGAGTCCGGAAACCGGTGATCTGGGCTGCGGTGTGACCCAGACCCGGGCAGTTGATGAAGAAGAGCTTGGACAACAGGCATTTCTGATTCAGGACTCTCCTTTTCTACAAAGAGGCCGTGCTCTCGGTGCCTAAACCACACCCTGTTGTCATAGAGTCTAGCACCATCTAACAGCCTGTAGTTAAGTTCCATCTTTCTGCTGGGGAATGACCAAAGGTTCTGCCTTGTGGGCAGCCACCCTTGAGGTTTAAGGGCAGGACTTGCACTAGTACTCCCCATCTCACCTGCCCGGAAGTTCGGCTGAGAAGTGCCTACTCGGTAGCTTCTGAGGCCACAACTCCATGGTGTCCTAAGCCAGAAACACAAAGATTGGCTGGAGATACTGAGATCCCAGCCTTCAGCGTGCTCCCTGTCTCCTAGGGATCATGATTCCCAAATAGCCACTAGGTCCAGCCAGGTGAAATTGCCAACATGCAACCACTTTTGACCCACAAAAGACAGCTGAATATGCTTCGATCTGAAATTGATATGATTAGACACTGGGAACCAGGGACCAGTCATTGCTATGGGATGCAGAGAGAAGGTTTTCATCTGAAATGTGGATTGGGTTTGGAAAAGAAAGAAAAAAAAATTGGGCAAAGTCTCCAGCTGCTAGGCCAGTCTGCCTTCCCTCTCTTGGCCCTGGAAGTAGACATATTGGCGGAGCCCTTGTCCAGACTCTGGTTGAGAGCCCAGCATTAGCCTTTCTGGTGGTAACTGGCCAGAGCTGCTGCCCATGGGTAGAGAGAAGCATGCTGTCCATTTGGAGTCCACTATTCGAGTGCCCTGAATGCCCTGCTTCGTATTTTAGGAGCTGAAGATGGAGGAACCTAAGAAAGGAGGCAGTAGAAAATATTCTTCCTATTCCCCCTGTCTCGTGGCAGACTAGAGCAGGGACACACCCTTCAGGCCTCCTCTGGCACAGGGACACATGATGCTGGGAACCAAGGGGTGTTGTGGGAATGGGGAGACGAGAATTTGGCAGGGCTCACCTGGAAGTTATCCTTGGAGCAGGTGCTTGCCAAACAGGATATGAATGAGGAGAGAGGACAGATTTGATGGAGAAGAGGATGGGGGAGGGAAGGGGATTGGGAGCAAGGGCTGTGCTGCTGCATCTGGTCGAGGACACTCAGCATCATGGAGAGTCAGATGCTCTGGCAGGTGAGGGAGGCTGTCTCCCTCCCACCCGCACCCCCCACTGGACCACCTCGTCTTTGAGCCAGCACCGGTGTCCAGGGCAGGATGGCGTCTGGCCTCAGCGGCCTGCTTTCTGCCTGTTCTCCGGGTGCTCATGGACCCTTAGGGTGATATCTGGATGTTTCCTCCCTGCCGTGTGTAATACAGCCTCGGTTGTGGGAGGCATCGTAGGACATTCTGTTAGGATGCTGGAACAGGTGCAGCTGCATCCAGACCTTGGTACAGAGGATGTCACTCACCAGGCTTTGGGCTGGGTGCAAGGATTGGGGCGGGAGGGGGGTGTTTAGAGCATTTGAGATGGATAGAGTTGAAGAAATGGTCCAATTTCCATCTTGTAAATGAGAAAACTGAAACCTAGAGAGCTGCCCAAGGACACCAGACTAGGTTGAGCCTGAGCCTGAGCCAGAGCCGGAGTGGGCCTGTGAGTGGGCCCCTGCCCCCATCAGTGTATCACTGTGTGACCTAGATAAACGACAAACCTCTTCGGTCCCCAATTTCTCTACCCACGTCAGAGGGAGAACCATTCCAGCCCCTGCAAGGATGCTGCGTGGCCTGAGGTCATGTGCCAGAAGCACTGGGGAAGAAAGATGCTAGAAACCATAAGTTCTGTGCCGGGGTTGTTGCTGCTATTATTAACAATTAAGGTCATTAGCACATGAGAAGATGCAGAGGAGAAACACTCCCGGCACCACCCTCATCCCTGTGCGGCTCCCAGCGGAGCTGCGTTTCTCCTCGTGGCACTTACGCAGCCCCGCTCAGGCAGGGAGCCCTGAGCCAGAGAAGCAGAGTCGTGAGAGGGTGCAGAGGTCATGGGGAGGCCGGGCAGGGCCTTCCTCCTGCCTGGGCACCCTTGCCCCTGCCCTTTCCAAGGTGTGGCTTCTCTGAAAGGCCAGAGGAAGTGTGGAGGGGAAGCACTCTGACCAATTTCTTCCTCGGCAGCTGACTAAGCCCGGATGGCTATGGAGCCCTGATTTGGGGGCTGAGAGTCAGCAGAGTGAGGTTACTATCATGTGACAACACAGGCTGATTGTATTGCCAGAACCAACCTGTCACTCATTCGCTTGCTCATTTGTTTATTCAACAAACATGGACGTGGATTCAAACTGCATGTCAGGCGCTGTGCTAGGCTTTGGGGAGACGTGGTGTCCAGGAGGCAGGGAGTGGCTAAGAATGCCTACTTTCAGCCGCAGGATGAGTGTCCTGAGCCTGGGGCGTGCAGCAGGCCCTGACGGGAGCAGTGTTCTAAGGAACGTGCACTTGTGTCCCTAGAGAACACTTGAACCCTGACTTCAGGAGTAGAGAAGGCCTTGACTCCATACTCAGTTGAACTGGAGGGGCCTTGGAGACCCCTTCAGGGTCGCCCCTAGGTTACCAAGAGATTGTGGCCTGGTGGTGAAGGAAGGACTTGCCCTTGCCCTTTGCCAGAGCCAGGCTTCTCCCGGGCCAGGGCCTGGCGCTGGTGCTAAAGCTGGGTGTTCAGCTAGTCTGGTATATCTTTCCCTGGGGTGGCTCCCCAGTGTTACCTGATTTTGACCCCCCTGCTTATATTTTGGGGCCTCTGAGTCTGCTGGGATGCCCAGAAGGGATCTGAATGGAACCTTGGAATGAAACCCTCAGTTTCTCTTTTAATCCTTACTTCTTATGTTGGCCCCTTGCCCTACTTTTATCCTGTAGTATTAGATTTGGTTGGTACATATTATACACACTTTTATTGAGCCTCAGTTTCCCGATCTATAAAATGTGTATAATATCACCTTCCATTATGTACCCTATAGAGTGTCCTGATAGACAATGAGACCTGGGGGGCGAGAGCACTGCATGAATGCTGACATACTAGGTCTGTGTGCTGCCTTCTCACTTCCGGCTCTTCTCTTCACTGCCCAGCCCCAGGCCCTCACTCTCCACTCTAGAGCCTGCTCTTACCGTGTCTTCCCTCCTCACCTAGATCAAGACCTGCAACAATACTTGTTGCATCTTAAATAATAATAACCACAGTGTGATTGTCTGAGCTAACTAACATTCATTAATTATGTGCTAGGTATTAGATTTGGATTTCTCATTTAATATTCTTAGGAAATAATGAAGTCAATGCTAGTGTTGTCTTCATTTTACAGGTTAGTAAAGATGTTCATAAAGCATCAGGCTGAGGTCCTACCCTGCTCCAGCCCACATATGGATTTCCTCTTTCCATTGCTAAGTGACTGACTGCTTGCCAAGAGAAGGGAGAGATTCAACAGCATTTATTGAGTGTCGACTAAATGCCAGCTGCTTTCAAATTATGTCACAACAACCACCTTCTGAGGCAGGTACAGGATTTGTCTTGGAGATTAGCTGGTTGTAAGAACAGAAACCCACTCAAAGAAGTGAAAGTAAAAGGGGCTTGACTGGGAGGTCACAGAGACCCATCCCAGACGTGTGGGAAGCACAGTCCCTGTGTGGACTGTGCCATCTGCAGAGCCACAAAAACTCCCCTCTTCGCTGCCCCCATATCCACGTGTGCGCACCCATTGTGGTTGACCAAGCCGCAGGTTCAGTGGCCAAGTTCATATGACTTCCCACTTACCTCTCCAGGGTAAGTTAACTGAGTCTGTCAGTCCAAAAGCTAGGAGATGCTGGTTCCAGCCAGGTCCAATGTGCACCCCTGCTGTCTATGGCCTGCTGTGGGGAGTAGGCCTATCCCTTCATCAGGGCCTATGGTGGGAGCAGGTGTTTCTAGGGAGGAAATTCCTTGACCTTAGGTGGATTCAAATCCAAGTATGCTCTTCACCTCACCTGACTCTCTCTAAGATATCATGGAGATGGTGCCCTGGTTGCAGAAATAAGAGGCCATCTGAGTTGTCCTGGAATATGTGTTTTTAGGTGGGCTTGGCAAATAGGTTACCATTTTGAACCCTGCTCTATGCCAGGCATTTTATATGCATTATCTGTAATCATTATAACATCCCTACAATACGTTATTGTCTGTGTTTTACAGATAAGAAAGCTAATATTCGGTGAGTTAAGTAGCTTGCCCAGAGGTCATCTGGCTGGTTAGGGTTGGTTATTTGACCCAGGCCTTCTCTGACACTAAGATCCATGCTCTTTCTTTAAAAAAAAGAAAAGAAAAGGAAGGAAGGAAGGAAGGAAGGAAGGAAGGAAGGAAGGAAGGAAGGAAGGAAGGAAGGAAGGAAAAGAAAGAGAGAAAGAAAGAAAGAAAAAAAGAAAGAAAGAAAGAAAGAAAGAAAGAAAGAAAGAAAGAAAGAAAGAAAGAAAGAAAGAAAGAAGGAAAGAAAAAGACTATTTCACTTTGATCCTGTTGGAACATCCGTTCCATGAGGGCAAGGATCTTATTCTTTTTGTTCACTGCTGTGCCCCGGGCACCTGTAACAGTCCCTGACACATAGTAAATGTTCAATGAGAACATTTCTGAGTGTATTTTGCTTTGGTATCATCTGCACACCTAGGCTTCCCACGGTCAGAGAAGAAAAAGTAATAGTCTAGGCCTTGGAAAAGGGGCCACTGAAATATGTAGGGGTGTGCCTGTGGGCATGCCTCTGATCCTACTCAACTCCCACAGTTAACTCTGATGGGTGCATTAGACACAGTCCCTCAATGTGGAGGAGTCAAGGAAAGTACGGCCCTAGAACCCTGTATATAGACACTCAGCCAGTGAGGGGAGCAGGAGAAAGGAGAGATCCCTAACACTGGGTCACCCACTTGCTGAGACAAGGAAACAGGATGCTAAGGTCCTCTATCACTGGAACAAACCACCAATTTCCACCGGATTTTCAGCCCCAGGGGTGAGAGTTCACCAAATGCTAAATCTCTCCCAGTGCCTTTCTCTATAGCAATTCCCTGTGTCAGCCAGTCAGCCTTCGCAATCCCAGCCGCATCACAGCACAGGTTTGGGAGAGTCAGTGGAACTGAGTTCCAGTCTGCCTGGCCAGCTCTATGACCCTGGACAACTTATTTAACCTCAAAGACTCCATGTTCTCTGGAAAATGAGGATAATACATGAATATCAAGGGTGATACACGTTCCAAGGGCCTGGCCCATAGTAAGTGTTCGTTGAATTTTTATTTTTCCTCTTCCATCCTTCCATTTCTCTCTTCCTTCTCCATGGATGTTGGCACAAACCAGCCCACCTACTCTCTGCTAACCTTTGGCTTGGCACCTTTATCAGAGGGTTATAGTCTCTTATCCCCCAGTAACAGAAAGGCCCAGAAGCCCTAGCCTGCTGCAAAGGGCCTGCCGCGGCCCTGGGGACTCCATCATCTCCACATGACAGGCTGTCCTCAGTGCCAGCTCTGGGATTGTGCTTGATGCTTGCGCAACGAGAGTCCCAGCAAGATAAGGCAGAGTGGCAGGTGCGGAGCTGCACCCACCTCGCCTTGTTTGTTCCTGCCCTGCATTCCTCCCCCAGGAGCAGATGCTGTAAGAGCCACTGCTGGGAAGGGAAGTTTCTTGTTGATGGAGAAAACCGGACTGGGTGACTGAGCTCCACTTGCTTATGGAGACTGGGGCCCAAGGATGTGATCACTATTTGGTCCCCAAGAGAAGCCACCAGCTGTCATCAGAATTGAGCAGGCCACTGGACACACAGCCAGAAGAGTCCCAGCCTGGGACTTCCTCTCTCCCCAGCGCACACCCACACAGAAATTTTAGGGACAGCTTGGCCAAGGCAATGCACGAACCGGAACTTGCCTTCCCTGGAAGGGGCTTGGCATTGAGTGGCTGGGTTGGGTCCCTGTTCTTGCTCCTGCTTCCGATCCATCACCTAAGTGCTCCAGACTCTCTTGGGGTGGGGGAAATTCTCCAGCCCCCTTGCAGTTTCTCAGAGATGGGAGATGCTTTCAGAGGAAGTGAGGGCGTGGCGATGAGCTGGGTGAGCAGGCCTTGAGGCAGCAGGGTTAATGAAGATGTGTCAACTGGTCAGTTCTGGCTGTGGCATCAGCCCAGCCCACTCACAGCCTGTGAGCTCCTTGAAAGGAGAAGTGGTGCCTTCGTCATCTCTGCATACCCAGGGTTTAGCACAGTCCTTGGTTCTTAGAGTGATCATCCATAAGCGATGGATGGATGGATGGATGGATGGATGGATGGATGGATGGATGGATAGATGGATGGATAGCAATAAGGAGATAGAAATTTTTCTTTAACTAGAGTGCAGAACACAGCAAAGTTTACCTTTTTCTTTCCCAGGGTCACCATCCCTGTTGAGCACTCCATCACCTCATGCCTGAGTAAGTGCAAAGGCATGCTAGTGACAGGCAGGTGGCCTGGAGGAATGAGCTCTAGCTTGGCAGGTGAGGGGCCTGGGATTTGAACCATTTATCACTTTTGGGAAATCACTGAACCTTTCTGGGCTTCAATTTCTTCATGTTTAAAGTGAATACGTTGGCCTAAATGTACTTCAAGGACATTTCAACTCTCAAATTCTCTGCCTCCTCCTAGCCAAACAGCCCTGCAGATTAATTATAGCTGGTATAAAATTTAACGTAGAAATCCAAATTTCTTATTTTCACAAACCAGAAGCTCTGACAGAACCAGCCTGCCTTTCCCCAGGCAGTGGTCAGCAGGGACTGTCCCTGCCGCTCCCTCAGCCCAGCCTGTGTTTTCTGGCTCGCCGCAGTCTCCTCCTCTCCCTGACGCACAGTGCTCAGCCTGCATTGCTTGTATTTGTGCCTGTCTGGTCCCAGTAGGCATTTGAATTTGCAAACTCAAAATGGAAAAAAATAAAACTCCTAAGAGGGAAGGCAAGGGCACTTGGGCGGCAGACACTGTGGGGATCTTCCTGGGACGTTGGTGACTGGGTTGTGTAAAAACACAGTAGTCAGTGCCCCGGGAGACTTTGCTCAGGGACTTGGCCTCCCAAGAACTGTTGAGCCCTTGACTGAGGGCTGTCCCCCTTCACCCACCTTCCCCTCCTTGGGCCCCACTGGGAGCTTGGGAGGCTCTGTGTAACTCTGCGTGGGCACTGCTTGGAGGTGGGGAGAGGGCTGGGGCTCCATGGTAGGACTTTGGCAATGGTGCCAATTCCCCTTTCACTTCTTTCTTTTGTCCAACCTCATCTCATGGCATCTGTTGCTGTAAACAGCTGCACTTTAGAGCTCCCGGGGCAGGCCATCCCAATGTCCCTTGTCTCCCCAGAGCTCACCTGTGCCCAGTTTAAATCAGAGCTGTTTCCCACTGAGCTCCTTGGTTCATCCTCTGAGCCCTGGCAGTTCTGCCGTCTCCTACCCTACCCAGATAGAGCATCCCCTGCCTACCCCTCTGTCTTTTCATACCTTCTGGGTTGCGTACTTTTTTTTTTGAGGGTTGGAGGAACTGGTTCTTTATTTTAAAAGGACACTTGTGAATTTTCAGTATCAAAACAGTTACACTATTGGTTTCTCTTTCTCCCAAATGGCCCCCAAAGAGACTGCCCCAAAGGCGAGGACGTTTTAAGCCAATAAGCTGCAGGATGCACACCTGACAGGCCTCACAGAAACCTCACCGAAAAGGGGGTGTTGGGTGGGGAAGGGAACCTGCGAAGGTCAGCACACTGCCAGTCCAGACTAGCGAGCCCTCACAGCCAGAGGGGATGGCCAGTGCGCCCCAACGCCAGAGAGGCAAAGTTTCAAAATAATACAAAATTTAAAAACAGTTTTGTCCATGTGTACATAAACTATTCAAGATTTCTCCAGCACCAACTGGTGTATACTTTTCTTAGGCTTGTTTTCTATAGTTTATTCTGGTGTCTGAGCTAGCCCTGTGTTTTTTTTTCTTCCAAGAGCCTCTCTTTTTCTTTCATCGGCCTGGCATTTCTCAGTCGTCTCTCCTCGTGTGACACCCTCCCCTTGTCGTGGCTTCCTTCTCCTATAGACATTGACACCTGACCTCCAGTGTACATTGTGATGGTTCTTTTTTAGTTAAAAATAATTTTTTCCAGTGACAGTTTGCATTCAGTATTATTTTGTGTTTGTTTCAGGTGTGCAGCATCATGGTTAGACAATCATATACTTTTACAAAGAGTTCCCCCTGATATGTCCGGTACCCACCTGGCACCATACACAGTTACTATAATATCATTGACTATCTTTCCTACCCTACACCCCCATGACTATTGTGTAACTACCTATCTGGGCTTCTCAATCCCGTCACCTTTTTCACTTGGCCCCCCACTCCCTTTCCCCTCTGCTAATCATCAGTCTGTTCCTTGAGTCTGTTTCTATTTTGTTTGTTTGTTTATATTGTTCTTTAGATTCCACATATAAGTGAAATCATATGGCATTTGTCTTTCTCTGACTATTTTCACTTAGCATGATACCCTCTAGGTCCATCCATGCTTTGCAGTCAATCCATTAGGATGATTCTTGTCCCGGTCACTTTCAGAAACATGGCATGAGTTTTGGTGTTTCCCCGGTATTCTTTCATCTAAATCAGGGGTGGGGAACGTTGGGCCTGCAGGCCCTGTAAGGCCCACGAAATCATTTGGTCTGGCCCTGCCAAGGCATTAGGGGTGAGTTAAATTAAATGTTTGACCAAATATAGCAGGCTAACATTTTTTTTCTTTTTTTATTATTGTTATTATAGCAGGCTAACTTTTAAGTTGATAATTTTGTATGGCCCACGAATGATGTTATAAATATCCAAATGGCCCTTGGCAGAAAAAAGGTTCCCCACCCCTGATCTAAATGGTGGGTTTTGAGCTAGGCAGGTCTTTAGTTTTTTCCTGAGTGTAAAGTAATACATAAAAACAAATTCCTAACATTTACTGAGCACTTACTATCTATCAGGCACCATGCCAAGTGCTGACATTCCATGACCTCATTTCCTCCTTAGGACAACTCTGTAAAGCAGGTGTCATTCCTGGTCTTTCCCAGAGAAGAAAGTGAGGTTCAGAGAGTGGAAATCTTTTATCCAGGGTTCCACAGCTACTAAGTGGGGGATGTGGAATTCAAACCATGTCTCTTAAATTTGAGTCTGAACTCTGTTGCTTTCATACAAGATCTTTCTAGAAAGTTTGGAAATTTCAGAAAAACATAAAGGAAAAAAAATAAGATTTCTATAAGTCCAGAGATAACAACATTTTGGTATGTTCCACTTTATTCTCTTACTAGAGGCCCCATGCACAAAATTCATGCAAGAGTAGGCCTTCCTTCTTCCAGCTGCCAGCACCGGCTTCCCTCTGGCACCCAGGACCGGGGCTTCCCTTGCAGCCCCAGCTTCGTCTGGAAGGTCGTCCAGAAGGATGTCTGGTCTAATTAGCATATTACACTTTTATTATTATAGATTTTACTTTTTTAAAATGTGTTGTTTTTTTTATTGATTTTGAGAGAGAAAGGAAGGGAGAGGGATAGAGACATCGATTAGAGAGGAACATCATCTATCAGCTGCCTCCTGCACGCACCCCTACTAGGGATCGAGCCCACAAACCAGGCATGTGCCCTGACTAGAAATCGAGCCTGAAACCTTTTGGTCCCTGGGTGGATGCTCAACCACTGAGCCATACCAGCCGGGCCCCTTTTATTCTTTTATATATGTGAGTGAGTATATACATGTTTTAATAAATTGGAAACACATTGAATATTGAATTGTTTTTAAATTTTATTTGTTGATTTTAGAAAGAGAGGCAGAAGGGGGGAGAAATATCAATTTGTTGTTTCATTTATTTATGCATTCATTGGTTGATTGCTGAGCTACCCAGTCAGGGCGAATATTGAATTTTTTAATTCAGATTTTTTCCTAACCAATACTATATCATAAGTGTTTTCCTACATCATAAGGAATTGGCCACCAGTCAGTCCCAAACATGGTCATGGAATCCAATAACAGCAGACCACCAGAGGTGAAAGGTCAATGTGATTTTAGAAGGGAAATAATGATACTGATGCCTGCAGCTTTTGCCATGAAAGGAGACCGTCTGGAGCTAGCCTGGGTGGAGCGCCGAGGTCTGAGTGTGGGGTGAAGAGATCAGAGAAGGGAGAGAGCTTGGAGCTCTTGAACTGCCTTTGAAAAGTTCCTTCCCTCCCTTTGTGTGTCTGGATCCCACATGAAGGTGCAGGCCAACCTGTGTTTGAAGTGAGAGTTAAAAACGCAAAGTGGCTTTTACACGGGCTCAGCTAAGGGCCAGGCTTTCTGGAAGCCGTGCAACACCCTAAATCAATCCCCCTATAAACCTGTGAGTGGAGTTACTCATTAGAGCAGATCCACCGGATGTCAGAGAGGCTGGCTCCTGCTGGGTTTGTACTCTTACCCTGGCCTCTGGTTAGAGAGAACCAGGAGGCTTTCCTGCCTTTGTTCTCCGGGATGTGTATGTGTGAAAGAGGCAGAGTATATTTTTTTAAGAAAATATACTTTTTAAGGTGCGCTCTCCATCTGGGGAGCACGCCTGCACTTTTCTTCCCCCACAGTCAGGAGGGCATCCCCTAAACTCTAAGGGACCCCACTAGACTTGCAACCAGGGGAACAATGGGTGGCGGCAGCTCGTCCTGGGCTAACCCCCCAAACCTGTCTCCAAGGCCCCCTTTTCTCTGCCTCTCCAGTGAGCTAAAGCAGTCTTGCCCTGGCTCATTTCTTTCCTGTAGCATTCCTAGGGAACCAAAGCGGCCCCACCTAGGTCTCTCCTGTTGCTTCTTCTGCTAAGCCCTTCCTTGTTTCAGTGTCCCCAGCTTTAATAAATGTACCTTCAAAATAAAAAAATAAAAGATACTTTTAAAAATGATCAAGAATAAAAGCAGGGAGGCGCAGAGAGAAAAAAAAGTTAGCAAATGTAGGGCTGGGGGCAAAGACAGGGTCCAGTGTGTATGGCAGGGACAGGGGTCCCGTGCTTGTGGTAGATGACTCAGCACCCTTAGCAGTCAGGATGCTCTGGAATGACATCCTGAGGTGCCAGCCTCTTGGAGGTTGCACCAAACAGCTCTTATAAATTCGAAAGTGAGTGCTGTTGGCCTCCATCAGATACTGGCTTGTCCAAAGAATGTTGGCACATGCTCAGTGCAGGCTCCAGGGCTGAAACACGAAGTCTTGGGTTCATCCATGAGCTGGTACTACCTCGTGCGTGACTCTGGGAAGCTTTCCACCACTCGGTGCCCATAGTGTGGTCCCTGGCCTACAGGAAAGTCTCACCCCTGCACCTTCCTCCTTCCTAGGGAGGTCTCACCCCTGCATCTTCCTCCTTCCTGGGCCATCTTAGAGAGATAGATGAGAAAAGTACAGGGAGATGCTTTGAATGTATGAATATAGAGGATTCTTCATTATCACATTGGTTACCCTAGAAGCTCCTGAGACAAGGCAAGAAGAGAACAGAGTGTTATTATTGCACGTGTCACTTAACTGTTACACTTCAGCCTTTTCACGCCTTAAAATACCAAATAATATAATCTTGACTACCTTTCAGTATTTTTACAAGAATCACATGGGATAATGGATACGAAAGTGCTTTGAGCCCTGGCTGGGTAACTCAGTTGGTTAGAGCATCGCCCCAATAAGCCAAGGTTGTGGGCTTGATCCCTGATCAGGGCACATACAAGAATCAACCAATCAGTGCACAAATAAGTTTATCAACAAATCAATGTTTCTCTCTGTGTGTGTCCCTACCTCCTTCTCTCTAAAAATCAATCAATCAATCAATCGTTTTTAGAAAGAGAAAGTACTTTGTATACTGTAGAGTGCCTACACATATGTAGATTATGATGTATGAAGATTCCTCAGTAGGAAGCCCCTGCTCACTCACCTGGCTCCTCTAAGGATTAGAAAGCCATTGCTCCAGCTCATGGAAAACGTTAGCCCTCGTTGTTGGGTAGGATGAGTTGAGTCTCAAGAAATGAATGACTTGCGCAAAGTGGGTGAAAGATTTGTCTCAAGGCATTAAGAAGAGCCCCTTGCCCTAGCCGGTTTGGCTCAGTGAATAGAGCATCGGACTATAGACTGAAGGGTCCCGGGTTCGATTCTGGTCCAGGGTCGGTACATGCCTGGGTTGCAGGCTCATTCCCCAGTACGGGGCGTGCAGGAGGCAGCTGATCAGTGTTTCTCTCTCATCATTGATGTTTCTATCTCTCTCTCCCTCTCCCTTCCTCTCTTAAATCAATTTTAAAAATATTTTTAAAAAAGAAGAACAGCCCCTTAATCGAGTTGCACTCTTGACCTTGGCCACTAACTAAGTGTGACCTTGTGCAAGTCCCATAACCTCTGAGCTTCACTTCCCTCGTTTGTCATTTGTTTCTAACCACAAAGGATTGTTAGGGTAATCTATTCTAGGGGGAGAGTGTGGAATCCAAATGGAAGTGTTTGGGGGGATTAAAAGCACCATATAACAAAGGACACTGTTAGGGCTCACCGGGTGTCCCTGGGGATGCTGAGAGGAGCCAAGGTTTGACGAAGGCTAGAAGTCCTAGACCTGGAAGGGGCCATAACTCAGCGCCCTCCGTTTTTACAGACCAGACCAGTGGAGGCCAAGGAAACCACAGGGTCGGTCCCCCACGCGGGACCTGACCAAGTCTCACCCTCTACTCTCGGGGTCAGGTTCCCCACATGCGAAGTGGGGAGCCCTGCAGTTTGCCTCCCAGCACTGCAGAGCGAGGGCCAGTGAGATCACCCCGCCTGTACATGCTGTGCCATCCTGCGTTAGAGCGGAGCACCGGGTGTAAACAGCGTCTTGCACGCTCCCATCCCGGAACCACCCCCGTTTTTGTTCCTGGCCTCTGATCTTTCGTTAGGAGGCACGCGAGCCGCGCGAAGCACGGGGCGGGCGAGTCCTTGTTCCCAGCGCCACGGCAGGCAGCTTGGGAGGGAACTGCGGGGTCGCTGAGCCCTGAAACCCCAGGGTCTTTGCTCTTGGTGTGTTGAGGGAGCCGGGTGAAGGGCGGGGTGAGAACTGGGCGGGTCCCAGCCTTCGAGGCCGCCGTGGAGATTCCTCCCCGGGGTGTGGCGGGGGCGGACGGGTCCTGGGAGGGCGGCTTGGCTGCTGGACCGATTGAGTCACGGCCCTTCCGTGAGTAATCCCCGGCTGGCCGGCGCAGCCGCCGCCTTTTCTGCCCGCGGTGCAGAGCCGGCCCGCAGAGGGCTGAGGACCTGCTGCCGCAGCTGCACCGGGGCGGGGCGGGGCGGGCGGGCCGGGCCGCGGGGAGCCGAACTGCGCCTGCAGGTCTCAACCTGCGCCCCGGGGAGCTCCGCTGCGGGGCTGGAGGGGGCGAAGCCAGGGGGACTTCCCGAGGGCGGGAGGCTCTCTCGCTGTCTCGGAGCTCCCAGGAGCGGGGGGAGGGAGCGGGGGGAGGCTGGTGTCGGTTTTAGGGCCCAGGAAGTCACGGTGAAAAGAGGTTTGGGTTCTTCCAAGGGTGTTGTACTCTGGATGCTAGAGGCCTGTGTCCCCGGTTGCTGACGCCCTGAGTTTCCCTCCAGTGTGAAAGGCGATGCCTCTCTTCTGCCTCCCTCGGCCCCCCGCCCCCCCAAAATAAGCTGGAGACCAAGCCGCTGCCAAGCTTCCCCACCTTCTTTGTGTGCCACTCCCTGCTTCCCTTACTCCCCCTCTCCCTCCACCGCAGCCCTAGAATACGAATTTCTAAGTAATTGATATTTTTTATTAGGCTGATAGGGTCAACGCAGTACACTGACTATGTAGTTAAATGACAGTTTTGGACCATGAAGCTGACAGAAATTCTCATCTAAAAGTGTTGCTAACTTTTGGTAGATCCATGGCTGTCTTTGATCATGCTGATTACTAAGTGTTGCTGGCAGAAATAGTGGAAACCTATTCTCTCTCTCTCTCTCTTTCTTTCTCATTTCTATCTTTATCTCCTTCTTCCCTTCTCAGGTGCAGTTTATTTATTTCAATAGCCTAATGAAGACACCTGAACCCACTCCCCAAGCCAAAAAGTGAGATCACTGCCATAACTTGCATCCACCTATGTGCCCTTTCTATCCTGTCCCCTCACCTCTTCACCCAATGTAGCCACTATCCTGAATTTTGTGATTATCATTCTCTTGATAAACATGTATACCTAAACAAATACTTCATTTCATTTTGCTTTATATTCTGTATTAAAAATATGTACCATGCAAAGTCTTCTGGGGCTTGCTTGCTTATTTTCATTCAATATTATAATACTAAGACTTACGCCTCCCTCTTGAGTGGGATACTGGATACTTCGGAATGACATCTGAGGTTCATTCATTTTCACTGCTGTATACTGTTCCATTGGTGAGGCTAGCAGCCTTTTTCACCGTTTTGAAGAGCACCACCACAAACATTCCTGGCCGTGTCTCTGGCGCGCATGTGCAAGTTTCTCCTGGGTAGTGAGCTCGGAAGGGAATTGTTAGGTCTTGGGATACGAATATTCAAATTTACATGGTAGTGACAGGTTGTTTCCCAATACATTTGAAGTAGTTTAGCCCCTACCAGTGAAGTGTAAGAGATGCTGTTGATCCACGCCCTCTCAAGTACTTGGTATTGACACACTTTTTCATTTTTGCCAGCAGAGTGGTGTACATAGTATCTCTTAGTGGTCTTGGTTTGTATTTCCCTGGTTATCAATGAAGTTGAGGAGCAGAAATAACATTCCACAGACCAGACCCACAAAAATTGCAGATATTGGAGTGGTTGTAACCCACAACCTTTCGGTGCAGGGGCCATCGGTCTAGCCACTGGGCCACACCGGCCAGGGTGGAGTGGTTGTATATAGAAAATTTAAAATATATATTTACTACGTTAAAAGAAATAAGAGGGTAATAAAAGAATGGTGAAGGGAAACAAAACTCAATTGACTAGATTGAGTTCTCTTTAGATATCTCTTCTGTCTCAGATGTCCAAAGAGAACTAGAAATGAAAGAAATACAGTGAAGAAAATTAAAATTTCAGTGAAAAGGCATAGTATAATTAAAGGTGACGACAGAATTAGTGAGTTGGAAGATATTTCTGGAGAAATTATATAGAAGATGGAAGAGAAGAAGATGGAAAAATGTGGAAGAGGTATAGAGGCATAGAAAAGAGAGCAGAAGTCGGCAAATTATTTTCTGTAAATGTCCAGCTAGTAAATATTTTAGGCTTTATGGCCCATATGGTCTCTGTCATAACTACTCAACTCTCCTATTGTAGTATGAAATTAGCCTGGGTGCTAATAAAATTATATATTTACAAAACCAGACAGCAGGCCAGATTTGTTATACAGTTTGCCCACTTCCAGAATAGAGTAAGAAGGTCCCAATATGCATTAAACTAATGTTCCATAAGGAGATAATACAGAGAATAGGAGTATGACAATAATGAAGAAGTAATGGTCAAGAGTTGACTAAATACAATTATTATATTGATGAGGCCTAATGAATCGCATGAAGAAGAAATAAACTTCACCCCTAGAAACATCATAATGGAAATACAGAACACCAAGGATAAATAATTTCAAAGTAAACTCAAAAGTAAATTGCCTTCAAGGGAATAAAATTAGAATGGCAACTGATTTCTCAATCTCAATAATAAAAGCCAGAAGATCGTGAAATAATGGATACGAAAAGTGCTTTGAGCCAAAACAATAACTGCTAACAAGGAATTCTATTATCAGTGGAAATCTTCCAAGAATGAGGGCAAAATTAAACCCCTTTGAGGGGGTGGGGTAATGGGGGGGAGACGTGGACAAAAAGAGGTTTCCACTAAAGGAAATAGTTCAAGAAGAAACATTATCTAAAAGAAACATCGAAGATTCAGGAAGGAATGATAGGCAAAGGAAATTGTGAGCATGGTGCTCTCACTAGTAATAGCAAAGGAAATAAAGATAACAATGTCTAACTTATAGGGATAAAATGAAGCTGTAATTAATAAAATGAATCTCTCATAACAATAGCATGTCAGTTGGAAAGTTTGTGATTGGAGTTTAAGTGGTCTAAGGTCCTAGTATGGTTTGGGAAGAAGTTAAAGATGTTACGTTTCTAGGCTTACACTAAAAAACTAGGAATAATGCAGCTTCCAAACTACAAGAGGGGAGGAAAATCAAAAGAAAAGGAAGCATGAAGACAATGGGAAATGTGGCAGTTAAAAAAATTAAGGCTGTGATGTAGAAGCAAATAATAAATGAGTAGCTACCGTGTTAGTAATTTTGAGGCATTCATATTCATAATTTCATGCAAAAAAGGCAAGAGTGTCAGACAAAATAGGCATACAATTCTAGTTTCATTATTACTGTACTTTTGGGCGTAAAACAAGGTCTGGAACTTAGTAGGCACTCATTTATTGAAGAGAGAATTAAATGGTAGTGAGTATCGATTCTTATCAAAGGATGAGCAAACTGAGGTCCTGAGAAGTAGCAAACTGAGGTTCTGAAAAGCCTCAGACAGCGTGAATATGAAACGTGCCTCTTAGAAATGTTGTGGTGTTGAGCATAACATGCTCTTCTGTTTTCTCATCTGTAAAAGTAAGTCAGAGTGCTTGTCAGGTAATAATGTTCATTAACTGCTAGGCTTTCACTAAATGATAGATGTTATTGGCAGAGACCTTTTTCACAATCACAGGGCCTGGACTTCAGGTATTTGGGATTCAACCAAAGCTACTTTCCCCTCTACCATGTGGTAGACTGGCCTGTTCTCTAAGGCAGAAGTAGCATGTGATGGATGAACACGTGAGCTTTGGAGTCAGGCAGACCTGGGTTCATGGCCCAGCTTGGTCACTAGGTAACTCTAGGACTTGGGGCCTTAGTTTCTCCAACTGTTGAAATGGGATAAAAAGAGCTGTCACAAGAGGTGATGGTAAGATTGCAAGAATGTGTGCCCCTCATTTTGGTGGTGGCCACAAATTAGGTCCTAGTTTATTTTATTATTTTTTAATATGTTTTTAATGATTTAAGAGAGAGAAACATCAATGTGAGAAAGATTGATTGGCTGCCTCCTGCACACCTCCTACTGGGAATCAAGCCTGCAGACCAGGTCAAACCAGTGACCTCTCTGTGCATGGGACGACTTTCAACCAACTGAGCCACACTGACCAGGGCTAGGTCCCAGTTTAATACAGGCATACCTTGGGGACATCAGGGGTTCAGTTCCAGACCACCGGGAAAAAAGTGTCATCGTCTTCTTGCTGGTGGAAGGTCTTGCCTTCAACTTGTAAAAAATGCAACGTCTGTGAGGCACAATAAAATGAGGTTTGCCTATATAAGAAAGAATAAGAGCTAATGTGTAGGCTCTTAGGTAACAGAAGTGGTTTCTAATATTGGAAAAGAGATTCGTCTAGATGACCTTCAGTCCCTTCCAACCTTGAGGTGTTCCTTTCTTCCGGAAACAGAACAAGGGAAGTAGGGCTGTATCTGCTCACTCACATTCTGACTGATGAGCAGGTCCCTAGTGGCAGGGACTGACTGATAGCATTATATAACAGCCACAGTGATTCCATTTGAATGCTTCCCATGTAGCAACACTGTGTGCCTGTACATGGATTAATTGTCTGAAATATTTTAAATGGGGACGCTGTTGTTATCCCAAATTTATCAGTGCCAGAACTAAAGAACAGAGACATTGACTCACTTTTCCAAGGTCAAACAGGTAGGTCGTGATGGTGGATCGGGACTTGGGTTCTCATCTGCCCACAGAGCCTGTGCTCTTGGTCACTGCACTGTACTTTAGAGGTGACCTGGTCCTTGAGAAAAAGAGTTCTCGTTTCTGAAAAGCACCTTCAAGGCAGTCTTACAGAAAAAGTGTGGCCATTGCCAAACCCAGGTTTGAATTCTGGCTCTACTTACTGTGTGGCTCTAGACAAGGTATTTAACCAGTTTTCTTTTCTACAAACTGGGGACAGTATTACCCATTTCCCAAGTTTGTTGGGAGGATCAAATGAAATAGTATCTGAGGTATTCAAAAAGATTGTAGACTGTATTTCCATTGTGAATCTGGAAGGCCTCAGCGGCATCAGCCCTAAGCAGACGCCTGTGTGCTCTGAGCTGATTGATGCTGGGGTGACTTTCCAAGAGGGAGGAAATGGAAGCTGACTTTCCCCTGCTCCTTGAAAAGACGACTTGTCCATTGTTCTCAACGCCCTTCCACTCCCGTCACCCGCCGTACACGGAGCATGGTCTTCCGAAGCCCAGTGTGTTTCCCCGCCCCCTGGCTTTGCCACTCAGCCTTGCCAGGGGAGTTGTTTGATGTTGTGCCTCTGTGGGTTCCCAGTCCTGGACATGTCAGACGTCACTGTCTGGGGTAAGTGACCTCTATCCCACTGGGCTTCCACCCCCAATAGAAGGTGGTCCTGAGCGCCTGGTGACAGTGGGAGCGAGGCTCACAGCCCTGGGTTTATTTCTGCTCTTCCCTTCCCCACCCTTCTCCCGTCTCTATGCCAGTACTCTTCTATTTGCTTTCCTGTTTTCTTCTTTTAAAAAAATATGTTTATGGTGGCGAATGGCTTTAACTACATTCGCATTATTGTGCTACCATCACTACGATCCATTACAGAACTTTTTCATCACCCCAAATAGAAACTCTGTACCCATTGAACAATAGCCCCACCCTAAATCTTATCCCCCAATCCCTGACAACCTCTGCTCTACTTCCCGTCCTTATGAATTTGTGCCTAGAGTAGGCACTTCATCTATGTGGAATCATACAATATTGATCCTTTTGTTTCTGGCTTCTTTCATTTAGCATACCGTTTTCTTTTTTTGTCTGTTTTCTTTTTTTAATTTAATTTTATTTAAAAATTTTTAATTTGTTATTGAATTTATTGGGATGACATTGGTTACAATAGCATAACATTTTCAAGTTTCACCCATGTTATGGCACGTATCCGAATTTCATTCCTTTTTAAGGCTGAGTATTATTTTATTGTAAGGATATACCACATTTTATTTATCCATTCATCTGTGGATGGATGCTCTCTCTTCTTCTTTTTTTTTTTCTTTTTTAAATTTATCAATGCCTCTATCTTATAAGTAGAAAAATTGAGACATTTCCTGAAAAATGAAATCTGTATTACAGTGTATAATGCAGATGCTCTCTTTTCTTTAATCAAACTTGGGGCTATCAAGATTTGCAGTGACATGGAGAGAACAGCCTACTCTTTCTTTCCTTGAAGCAGGAAACTGGAGAGTCAGCATCCCAGGTGGTGAGGAGTTATGCCCGGTGTTCTGTTTGCAAAATCTGCTCTGAAGCCTCTTCTGGGATGTCACCCTGCCAAAGGTCTCTCAACAAGTGACACCACCTGGACCCAGAAGTGCTAGTTGGAAAGGAGAGAAGGGTTGTCTGGGGCTCCAGCCACGCCTTTGCTTGCCTTCTGGGGGACAGAGCCCGCGTTGCCTGGGGTGCTCTGTTTTCAGGACTGTAGGCAAAGGATCTAGAGCAGTGGTTCTCAACCTTTCTAATGCCGCAACCCTTTAATACAGTTCCTCATGTTGTGGTGACCCCCAACCATAAAATTATTTTCGTTGCTACTTCATAACTGTCATTTTGCTACTGTTATGAATCGTAATGTAAATACCTGTGTTTTCCGATGGTCTTAGGCGACCCTGCTAGTGATTCTCAGCCTGGGGGTCGAGAACCGCTGCTGTAGAGCCTAAGACCATCGGAAAACACAGGTATTTACATTACGATTCATTAACAGTAGCAAAATGACAGTTATGAAGTAGCAACGAAAATAATTTTATGCTTGGGGGTCACCACAACATGAAGAACTGTATTAAAGGGTCGCGGCATTAGAAAGGTTGAGAACCACTGATCTAGAGACTAGAGCAGCTTTTGTTTTACCTGTTTATAGTTCTGAGCTGTTTGTTTTGTTTTGTATATTTCTTCTCCTTGCCAACTCTGTCATTTCTGGTCTCCAATGTCCTTCGGTATTTCTGTACTACTCCACTGTAATCATAGGGCTTCCTAATTTGGGTGTGTAGCGTCTTCTTTATTTAGACTCCGTGTCTAGGAGTTCCTGGAGGGGAAAGGCCCCCTTCCTTCCTTTCTCTCCATCTTCCTCCATCCTTTTTGTTCTCCTTTTTCTGTTTCTTTTACACCCCTCCATGCACTAGGAATTGCATAACCTCTATCTCGGCCACAGTCTGTACCCTCCAAGTGTCCCCATCGCCTCTAAGTTGGCCACAATCTGTACCCTCAAGGTGTCCACAGCCTAAGAGGATGACACACCACATTACACACATCCTCAGCATGTGTCACCGTTGCCTCTGGGAGGAAGTAGGAAAACCCATATCAATCGTCTGAGCTCATCAGGGCAGGAATCCTCCAGCTCCAAAGGCCTGGGTTGGGCCTAAAATTCTCAGACTGTTTCATACTGGCTGCTCTCTTGCTCTCTTATTCCTATTTATCTTTCTTTGTAGGACCTTGGAGCACCGAGTATATCTTAGCTTCTTCTAGGCTCTTTCTGCATTTGCCTGGCCTTAACTGAGTCACATCACCGTAAAGACCATGTGATATAAAATCTGCAGAAGGAGTAATGTCACCAGTCCTGGCTGTCTTAAAAGGCTGCCCAAAGATAACACATCAGAGTGCTTTACCCGGATGTGAGTTCTTACCACAACCTTTTTGACTCTCATGAACTTTTCTGCCTTTCTTTTTCTTTTTTCTTTTCTTTTTTTAATATATTTTTATTTATTTCAGAGAGAGAGAGAGAGAAACATCAATGATGAGAGAGAATCATTGACCGGCTGCCTCCTGCATGCCCCCCTACTGGAGATCAAGCCTGCAACCCAGGCGTGTGCCCTTGACTGGAATTGAACCCGGAACTCTTTAGTCTGCACGTCAACGCTCTATTCACTGAGCCAAAACCAGATAGGGCTGTTTTGTTTTGTTTTTTCCTTTTTTAAA
Organism: Ia io; assembly: GCA_025583905.1. NCBI lineage: Eukaryota > Metazoa > Chordata > Mammalia > Chiroptera > Vespertilionidae > Ia > Ia io. Next base: position 7,414,654 of record JAJQQW010000022.1, read on the forward strand.
AAAGGAAGTGATTTTATTGATTTTTAGAGAGAGACGGTGGGAGAGGGAGAAAGATATAGAAAAATGGATGAGAGAGAAACATCAATCGGCTGCCTCCTGCACGCCCCCTTCTGGGGATTGAGCCCACAACCCAGACTTGTGCCATGACCGGGAATCGAACCTGAGACTTCCTGGTGCATGGGTCCACGCTCACCCACTGAGCCACACCTGTTGGGCTGTGCCTTTTTTCTTGCTAGCGGCACTTACGAGGGAACCTCGAGCAGACAGATACCCCAGATACAGCTGCAAAAGTTGGAGATGCTGAACAAGTCCATGAATAGCAGTATCAGCATCTGCCTGGTACACACAGGCCAGGATGTGCAGCCAGGCCTGGAAAGTATAGGAGAAGGAGCCAGAGGCGCTGGGAGCCTCTGACGAGGGGTAGCCTCCCTTTGCTTCTGTTGTTCAATAGCTTCTTAATTCAGTTGATCTTCAGCTAAGGGCACTGGTCCCTTATACATGAAAGAAGTGATAATGTTTTCAACTTCTGTGTGAGGTAGATTGCTTTCATTATTTCCACTCTCGGGTAAGAAATTAAGGCCCAAGGAGAGTGGATTTGGAGGAAAGTGTGCTGAGAGGAAGGCCAATCTGGTGCTACTTGGGAGGAGCTGTGATGGGAGAGCCTGTGAGCTGTGAGGGGCAAGAGCCTGGCCCACACGGGGCAGGCTGGCCCCCAGACAGAGCTCCGGGGGGGCCTGGGCCCATGGGCCTGGCTGATGTGACATTTCAGCCCTTCTGGCGCATCCACTGGTCAAACTGGATTCACTTCTGGTTTTCTTCCTTAGATATTTCGTAGGGTCTGTGACCCACAGCAATATTGGACAGTTTATTGCAGCTGCTAGCCCATAGCAGCTTACAAAGTCGTTAGAAAGATGCCCCCTTCAGATGAATGCAGCCCATCGGTGCATGGCCTATCCTGCAACACTAAGGGTGTTTCATCTCCCAACAACCTCCTCACCTGGTGCCCATGTTCAGGGCACATTTTGCACACGTGTGTGTAGCAGCTCTGGGAAACCCTAAGGAAGCTCCCCTTGATTCGGGGTGTGGGTCTGAGCCCGAGCCCATTGGGGGAGGCTGTGAGTGAGCTCTTCCCCAGCAGCTGATGGCTGCACCTTGCCTGCGTGCGACCCTGGTGGTGTCCTACCAGATGATCTTGCTCTTCATTTGACACCTAATACAGATTTTATTGCATCAGCTGCATCTGCCTATATCCTGCTTTCTAACCTATAGCCTACCTCTTTGTCCCAGTGACTCATAGATGCTTCCCTGTAAAATATAATTCAATGTAAAATAGTATTAGACCTTCTCCAAAGTTCCCCACATGGCTATGATTCTGGGATGCTCTGGGATGTTTGATGCAGTTGGAAAATGGGGGTACCTGCTCCCTGAAAAGGTCAGGAATTTACTAGCTAGTGCAATGACTAGTGATGAAATGGTGATTAGGTCTGGCCTTCTTCCTAGCTTGTGGTCATTTGACCCCTGGCCCCTCTCTGCTTTGAGAAGATAACGGGGCGTTTGTGGTCCTTACCCTCCAATGGTGCCACAGTCACTGCCTTTGGGTGTAGCGGAGTCCTGAGCAGCTGTCTCCTTTCCATCTCTCCAGTGGAGCCAAGCTGGCACCAGCTCTGGAGGTGGAGGGGAAGGCATCCAGAGGGTACAGTGCTGCCCAGGAATATGAAAGGGAACGCCTTGGCCAGGTGGCCCTGTTCAGCTGACAGCTCCTGCTGGGCGGACAGGGTAGGTTTTGGCACTTGGCACTGCTCTGCCCATCTGACTCCTTTAGAATGAGAGTTGAAGACTCCTGGCCAGGGGACCTGGGAGGTGATGCGCTGATGCCAGGTTAGCAGAGGGCAGTGGGCTGGGCCTCATTTCTGGGTAACAGCACCTCTACACATCACTTCTGGGGATAGTTATCCCACCTGCCTTCTTGCAAAACTCAGAGCCTTTGGAGGACCTTGCCTTTCCCAAAGCAGCATAATTTAGCCTCTGTTTCTCCTGCCTCCTATGGTAGTCAGCTGAGTATCTTATACAGAGAGCTGCTCATCTTCCTATTTACTTCCTAGGCTTCTCTCACCCCTCAGTGGTGCCTTTTTATTCTATAAATGGGGCCTTCCACCTTGGCCTATACAGGAAGAATGGGAACTGTCAGGGCTGTCCATTTTCTCCCCCCTGTAACCTCTGTAATCATCTCATTTTACCCTATTCCCCTCCTATCTTGGCTCTTGAAACTATTCCCATAGGAAGAAAAAGGCAGTTCACCCTCCCACCCCTCTTTAGGGCCAAACCTCTGTTTGTTGTCTAGGAAACCATGGCAACATGGCCTAAGAAGCCCCTTCTACCATTTTGGAAGTTAATGTTCCAAAGCCTCGTACTCCCAGCTGTGAGTTCTCTACAAATTTTTCCCAAAGGAGGACAGGAGCCTCTGATTTTTCAGATCTGCTCCAAGGAGAATGTTTCAAACCAACCAATCCCTAGATAATCCTTTTATAAGTGGGTTAGGAAAGTGTTCTCCGTAGGATCTTTTGGGGTATGACTGTACTAACATTGGCTGGGAGTCCAGAAGAGTATTCTGGGATGTGGTCTACACTTACTTCTCTTGTGCTCTTTCCTCCTTTCCCCTCCTCGCACTCAATTACTCACAGGATGAGTGTTGGAGGTGGTTATCTCTCAGCTTCCACCAACTCTTTCCTGCTTTTTCTTCTCCTTGACATGTTTGTCCTTCTTGCTCTGGTGCTACCTTTTAAAGCCCCAAGTTGGGAATCCAGGCCGCTGGGATGATTAACTGCAGGAGCCCAGTCGAAGAATTCCACATCCTTAGACGGCAAAGTTTCCATAGCCTCACTGCTGTGGGACTTCCCCCGCGAAGGAGTCCTCTTTCTTCAGCTGGCTGTGGAGGAGGGTGGGGGAGAGCAGGCTGGTGTGTCCTCGGCTTCCCTTTGGATTTGACTGCTTGTGGAGGGGAGAGTCCAGTGGCTGAAACCCTGCAGGGAGGGCACTGATCCCTCCCCGCGCCCCAAAAAGGCTTGCTCTCTGGTGATGGAGATCTTACTGATTTGGGACAGCCGGCCCCGGGTGTGTGAGACTAGAGCAGCTGGGAAAAGAGTGCTCCTGCAAAATTTTGTAGAAGCAAATGCTGGGCAAATAGTGGGAGATGGTCTGGCTCTGCCGGGTTAGGATGCCTTTGGCTCCTCCTGCTGCTCTGGTCCCTTCTGTGAATCCTTGAATTCTTGCGTAGGGGTGGGGAGAGCTGGAAGAAGGCAGCCATGTCACCAGGGAGTTGGACTTCAGCCTCCTATGCCTGTTCCCTACCCAAGCTTTACAGGCTCAGAGTAGAACTGAGATGTGACCATGGAGCCACAGTCTTGCAGCTTGTCGTTAGGAAGGGCTAGCTTATCGTTCTCAGTTCTTGAGTTTTCGACTTCCATGTGAGCATTGGAAGGAGCCAGAGTCAGATTGTAGTCCTAGGTGCCTTTTATATTTAGTCTCCCGGCCTCCTTCCTCCATCAGGCCACTTCCCTATTTATGCTGGAGTGGAAACTTGGCTGAGCATACCAAATCCTGACTCTAGTTTTAAATTCATAGGAATAGTCTCATATCCTTCCTCTCCCTCCATCTCTGTTCGGACTCCTCACTTTGAGTCCTCAGTGTTAGCAGTTTGCCTCTGCTTCGAGCATACTTAGATGCTACATATTTGACTTAGCCGGGCAAGCTCCAAGTGGATTTGGGAGAGTGCAGATTGGCTCATAAAGTTCGTCCTGTGTGCCTTTGGCCCATCATGCATGACCCCAGTGACATTGACTGGGCTTGTGTTGGTGCCCTACTGGCTTCTCAGCATATCCATATTCCTTCCACTGTTTGAACCAATGTGGGCTAGACAGGGGTGATTGATTTTAGAAATTACCCAGGTAAGGGGAATAGAATTTCATCCAAGTAGGCTGTCCCTAAGAGATGTGCAAAAGAGAGAATAAGAGAGATTCTGAGATTGAGGTAGATAAGTGGTGGTGGGGAGAGAGAGGAAATAGGAGGGAGGAAGTTAGGGAGACAGGACAAGATGGGGAAAGGGATATACATAGATTTGAAAAACAAAGTGAGAAGTTGGGAATGAGGTATGTAGAAAAAAATGAGGAGGTGGGGAAAGTTTGGTACCAGATATCTTCCCTATCATTTCTGGGAGTTCAGTGCTTCAGAAATAATCTTGAAAGCATCCTTTTTTGCCACTTCCTACAGACTTCCCCACCACCACTATCACCATAGTTCTCCTCCCCTGTCTTCCCTCAGGGGCTCGGCAGTGGTGTTTAAAATGCTGTGTGTGGGAGTTTAGAATCCAATGGGTGTTGAGAGAACTTAAATTCTTTATGTTTCCCTTTGCTTCTCCCTAGAGAGGTGGATGGTTCCCACAGATAGCTGGTCTTCCTTCTCCCTGCACCAGAAAAGCCCTGTACTATGTCCTGGAGAACAAGGGAGCTATGCCTCCAGCCCATTCAGTCTACCAACCACAGGGCCCCAAAAGAGAGAAGGTGGAGAGGGGAGAAGTGCTGAAGAAGTGGTTCTGGGGACTTCCAGATAACTGTTTATGTCTGGATATTGGCAGAGAAGAGTGGCTCTTTCATTAACTCCTCCTGTTAGGTCAGGCCCTGGGGCAGAGGTTGGGATAGAGAGATGGTGCAACCTTTCTGTCCACCTAGAAGAATGCACAGTACCTCGCACTTTCTCTTCCCTGGGACTTCCATCAACAATGACCAGCTGGGCCTGAGCTGCCTTTGTCTCCTACCCATTGTCTCTTTCAACAATGGGCCCTCTGTCCCTCACCTTGGATCAGAGCCCTGTTGTGAATAGATGTTCTTTCGAGCCCATGAATTTTGGAAGCTTGCTCTGTGTCGGTGGCTCTGAGACATGTCTGCTTCTCTTCATCTTTTTATGTGTTCCCAAGTAATGGCCACTCAGCTTGAGTTAATACCCTGAGACTCAGGAACAGAAACACTGGCATCAGGGACACGAGCTCACCTGCGGTGTCTCTCCATCAGCCTACTCCCAGCTGTCCAGGATGGTGCCCCACATGGGACCCTTTTCTCACCACCCCCAGACCCTTCCTGCCCCACAGGAAGAGTGGAGTGCTGATGACAGTCGGTTTGACAGGCTCAGAAACCATGCCTGCTCTGCTCTTCTGACCTCAAGGTGCTGCCAAGACTGATTTCTGTCCCAAGTCCTGATTTTCCCAGCAAGACTTTGTCAGCTGTCAATTGGGACTGTGACCGGTCCTGGGGCAGCAGAGGGTGCTTCCCCGACGGAATCAGCAGCAGCCTCCCCCTTCTCCTGCCCTCTCTCCTCCCTGTGGGGTTCATTCTCATTGATATTTTTTCTGAGCCATCATGGCATCTGGGAGGCATTCAATTTCGTTCTGAGATGGTGCTCTTCTTAACGGTGCCCTAACTTGACTTTTAACTGATTCATGTGCCCATCAGCAATTGGAGTAGGAGTAGGTTTCTCCTCTTAGGACCATAGGAATCCAATGGTGCTGGAATAGGTGGAGGAAGAGGGATGATAAAACCCCGCATCATCTTCTGTATTCCAACTATCTGTTTCTGGAAGGTGGTTCCCTTTCTCTCACATAGATGTCATTTAGTGACTGACAGCCTCTAGCGTATTTATCAACGTCAGTATCCACTTCCAGCTTAGTTGTGTGTGTGACTCCAATGGCTGATTTCTGATCACACTCTACCTCCTCTGCCCAGTCCTGTCCTGGGTGCCTGGGGCCCTGGAGACATGTGTGTCCCAGAGGAATCAACCTCGCTTTTGATCATTCTTCAGCATCGGAATCTTGAATGCTGACTGCTTGGTCACCACCCCGACGAAAACTGAAATCTTGTTGTGCAGAAGTACCCCTTCACCCCAGAGCTCCCTAAGGAGTGAGAACAGGATGAAAGCTCTCTGTACAGGTGGAGGAAAGACCTGTGTCCCTTCCTTCAGAGGCACCTCTGAGGTCATTCCCTTCGGACCTCCAGCAGGGGGTGGCCAGGCTGCATGCGGATGGCACTGCACCCTTGGGAGTGGGGAACTCTGCTCCGAGCCTCTCTCCCCATGGCCTCTGGTGGGATCCTCAGTCTCTTCATCCTGATGACAGTGGGGATGGTGGCGAGGGGGGAGAGGGTGAGGAACGCTGCTGGCTGGAGCCTGGCTTAGCCAGGAAGGGAGAAGACTGAGTGTAGGTGGTGCAAAGGTAAGAAGAGCCTGAGTCGTGGCCTCTCCTTGATGAGCTGGGCCAAGGCTGTACGGACCAGCAGCCCACCTTCCCTTCTTTAGAGGAACGTACCCCTTCGCCGCCCTGCTCGCTTCGGTCTTCGCCTTGCTGCTGGCTCTATTCTTTTTGTTCCTGAGAAAGTTGTGGTGGCTCTTTTTTTTTAATTTTTATTTTTGAGGCTGTTTTAGGGGGCTGGGAAAGGGAAACGTTAAAAGTAAAATAATAAAAACAGACCACTCTGCCATCACAGGCACATAAATAGCAGCGCCGGGCCAGGCTGCACACTTGCTTTGCCATAGCAACCTACACCGCGTGTTTACAGCAGCCCGTCGCCGGCTGGAAAACAGCAGCTGCTGCTGCCCCGCCAGCTGCGCCTGTGCCCAGGCCGCTGCCTGTGCCCCTCAGAGCAGTGAGTAGGTGCCCCCCCCCCCCGCAGAGGTGTGGCAGGAGGTCGTGGCCGGCCCTTCTGTAGGGACTTTGGGGGTGGTAGGGAAAAGGCAGCCAGGGTTCAGATGCGCCAAGGGGCGGTGAGACTTGGGGAGCCTGAAGTGAGTGGTGGGGGTCTTTTGTCCTCTCATTTTCCCCTCCAGCTCTGTCTCCTGCGGATGAAGGAAACGGGAGTGCAGGGGATGCTGGGTGCCCCCTCCACAGAGAGGGTCGCGGTGTGTCTCGGACCCTGGGTGTACCTCGGTTTGCCTTGAAGAATACATTTTGGTTCTGCCACAGGGAGGCCCTTCCTCTCCACTCTGTTCTCACAGGACAGGGGCTTTCCTTGGGAAGATCGGGGGTCTCCGGGAAGGGGACTGCCCTGAGATGAATGGAAGCAGAGCATCCTGGGAGGGCTGGAGGAGGGAGAAGGGAAAGCAGGAGATAATAGATGACGAGACCCTCCTGTGCCTCTCCTGTCAGCCTAGATCTGGGGCAGTGTTTGGACCGGACCCCACTCCAGGCCTTCGAGAGCGTTAGCCTTGTGTTGTTGGACGTTGTCATGGCATTGTTTGCAGAGATGCTTCATAACTTCTGCAGCGGAAGAAAGTCTGGTCCCCAAACCAGCAGCGTCAGCATCCCCTGGTTAGGGAACTTGCTAGAAGTACATGTTCCCTGGCCCCACCCCACAACTCCTGAATCAGAAACCCTGGGAGCTGGCCCAGCAGTAGGTTTTAACCAGCCCTCCTGGCGAGGTGGTGCTCACTCAGGCTTGAGAACCACTGCTCTGAAACACGACGCAAGTGCATGGGAAGGTGCCAGTCTGCTTGCCGAGCCCAGGCTGACTTAGTGGCTCCTGCCTGTGCAATGAGTGAACAAGAAGGAGAGGCACCGGGGCAGTGAGGTGACAGGTTGCTAGGGGGTGCTCCCAGCTCTCTACTGGATAACACCTCCTCTCAGCACGGAGTTCTTGCCCGATTCCCTGGGACTTCCAGGGAACAGTGGGCTGAGAGAAGGCCGGGCGAGGCAAAGCCGTGGTTCCCTCACTCTGCAAGGTGGCTGCCACAGAGTGCAGGGAGGCGATGGGGCACTGGCCAGGCGTGATGTCCAGTGTGTGGTGCTCTGGCTAGTGCCTGGGTCCCACAGGAATGCTGTTTTGCTTCCTCTCTTGCTGGGCCCCTAGGGAAAGAGCAGCTGCCCACAGCACTCGCTTTCGGCAGCTGGGATGTGGCCTCCTCTGTCTGATGCCAGACAGCTTTCTCCTCACCCCTGAGAGCTCCGGTAGAACCCGCAGCCTGGGAACAACAGGATCCTGACCCAGAAGCCAAGGGAGACTGGCCTTCCTCTCCCTCTCCATGGGCATGGCACGATTCTGCTGAGATTTGTTTCTAAAAATAACGCAGGACCCAGTCCAGCTGCTAAAAAGCCCCTTTGTGCCCTTGGGACCAAAATGTGGAAAAACCACAGCAGCCCCAAGAAAGGCAATCTGTGTTGCCCAAGAGAGGGCCCATGCCAGACTTCTAAATGTTACTGCTCAAGGCCCACGTCCTGTCTGCTAGCCTAGTAGCTTCCTGTCCCCAGGCCCAAGAAGCTGCACCTTACTTAGCGTGGAAGACAGACACTTAGCTCACTCATACCGTGAGCATTTCCCACAGTGGGGTGGGAGGGATCAAGAGGGGCTGCCAGCACCCCTTTCCTTAAACAACAGACCTCCTGATGGCACTGCCACTCCCACTGAAATCAGCTCCGCCCTCCTGCTTGGAAGGGAAAGATCAGTATTCCTGTTTCATCCTCTACATTGCTTAGCTCTGGCTTGCAGTGAACACTCCCACCTCTGAAACATGGGAGACGATAGAGGTGATCTGAGCCAGCACAACTCAGATTCTTTGGAGGAGGGTACATTCCCCATGGCTCTGGGGTGGAGGGTCTGCCCTTTTTCATCTTGATATATTGATGCTATATTTGGATGGAGACGGGAGGTGGGGGCTGGGAGGCATTGCCCTCTTGGGCACATTCCTGGTTTGGTTTCTTGATCCATGCCATGATGCTTCTGTCTTCATCTTGATGATTCCTGGGGTCTCTGACATGGGCTGGGTCATCAGGCCAGATGATCAGGAACAGAGGGGCAACCCTGGATCTGTTCTTGGTATCTCTCTTTTGAGAATGTCTAGGCTATCTGTGGGCCGTACCTTCCCCCTGACTGCTGAAGGCATCTGGCCAGAGCTGATAAGTTTTGTCATTGCCATAACATGTCTTAGACAGTCCAGCTCTTCCAGGTCTAAAAGGGTTCAGCATCGTGGTGTGTTGTGTTTTTGTTTTTAGTTTTTGGACCTCACGCACAGAGTACCGAGTTGATCAATACTGGACTCGTGGCCCATTTTTATCATTTGGCTCATGTGAGGCCCTTCCTATGCTCAGTGTTTCCTCACATCCCACATCTGTTCCCTTTTTTGTGTATGAGCAGCATTCTAATGTGTTCTTTTGTTTAAATATGTTCCTTCAAATGTATAGAATTGCTTTTTTTTAAGTCTTCATTGTTGGAAAGTATTACATGTGTCCCCTTTTTTCTCCCATTGACCTCTTCTAGCCCACCCCCACTCCCACTCCCCGCCCCAGGCCCTTACCACCCGACTGTGTCTGTGCGTTATACATATGTACATACACGTTCTTTGGTTGATGATCTCTTCTACCCTCCATTGAAGAATTGCTTTAGATGCATGTGTAAATTTATGTAAAAGCTGTTACAGCACCTTTTGCACTGTTTTTAAGATAACCAGTATTATCATGTGTAGATGTGATCTGTATTTCTAACTGTTGTATAATATCCCCTTTATCAGCTCGCCCATCACGGGGGAGGGGACCCCAGGTGGCCTTCAGTTCCCTGTCGCCACAAACATGTTCCGCTGAGCATCCTTGCACGCGTCCCCTTCTGGACCTGTGTGAGAATCTCTCTGGGAGACGCACCCAGCAGTCGATGACTGGGTCCTTCGTATCCATAGTCTTAACTTGGCCAAGAAGTACCAGATGGTTCTGGGAGAAGGGATGAATTCTGGGTCCCTGAAACCCAGAGGTTGAGAGTGATATATTTTCTCCAGGCAGATGCTTTGATTTTAGTGCTACATGTTGCTGTCAGGATGGACCTGGAAAATATTATGCTAAGTGAAATAAGCCAGTCTGAGAAAGACAAATATCACATGATCTCGCTTATTCAATGAATATTATAAACACAACGAATTGACCAACAAAATAAGACCTGAAGCATGGAACAGACTGACATACCTCGATGTGGGGTTGGGGAGACAAGAAGAGATAAGCCAAAGAACTTATATGCCTATATGCACAGCCCATGGACATGGGCAATAGGGTAATGAAGACCTGGAGGAGTGGGGCGGGGGGAGAAAAGAAAATGCTGTCAGGATAGCCGATTTTGGGGAGGGACAGGGATGGGCGAGGGAGTGTGAGTGTGTGTGTGTGTGTGTGTGTGTGTGTGTGTGTGTGTGTGTGTGTGTGTATGATCCACCTCTTAACCAGGAGGTGATCTTCTCTCTTTAGGAAGTGGTGAGAATTTGCATAAGGTTCCAGGCCCAGGCCCGCAGGCTACAGTGTGCCATCCTGTGGGCATGCAGAGGCCTGGTTTTGGTGCCCCAGCCCTCACTGGGCTTCCTGGCATGGCCTGGTGGTTGCTGATGATAACAGGCATTGCCACCTCCACCTGAACTTTAGCCAATGTGCTCTGCCTCTGACCTTCTTCCCACGGGCCTCCCTGGAGCCTCGGCAGATTGAAGGGGAGGGTGTGTGCTCAGGTCTGCTTTCTGCAGGCCAGCAGGCGTTAGAGGAGTGATGCGGGCAGGCAGGCGTGGGGAGCGAAGGGAGACCCGGGACCATGACTAGTCTGAGGAGGGAGCAGAGCAGCCTCTGTGTGGAGCTTAAACCTTCAGAGACAAGGGCCAGTGGGGGTGGGGGGGAGGGGGCGCGGGTCGGAGGGCAGGCAGGGAGTAGCGGGTGGCGGAGGGACTCAGGCCAGGCAGCCTGCATGTGGAGGAGCTTGCCAGAAGCACAGGAGTGCCTGAGAGAAGGTGTAAAGACCCTGTAGGTGATGGCACAGGAAGTGCCCCTGCTGGAGAAAGGAGGGAGAATCTAGAGCAGGCTCTCTGAGCCTCTCCCAAGTCACCGGTTGCAAGGCCAAGGGTGAGAGATGACAGAGTGGAGGAGCCCTCATCCCCACTCCCAGATCTCCAGGTGGGAAATGGATATGCTTGGAATCATGCCAGTCCAGAGCCTACTGTATTCTGGCCAGGGGGGGGGGGGCGGGGAGGAGGAGTACTATATGTGGCGGAGGAAGGGCAGGGTGGAGTGTGTCTGCCCCTGAGAAGCCCTGGGTCTAGCCCTACACTGCCCAGAAAATTCAAAGAGGTTAAGGAGGTGTTTCCCTGTTTCTGAGCTTTTACGGGTTGTGGGCAAGGAGCAGGTAGGTTTATGTGGGCCAAGCATGTCAAACTCGCGGCCGGCAGGCCACATGCCTGGTTAGCCTGCCAGCCGCAAGTTTGACGTGCTTGAGTGGGCCATCGCATCAAACTTTAGGAAGTAAATCCATAGCTTTGTTTCCATTTTCTCAGTGTCCTTGTACTTGAGGCAGGGTGGCTTTGAGTTCAGGCTAGTCACACATCCTGGCTCCCTGAAATTTTCCTGCATGAGATAGGGTGCCCTCCTTAGAGGGTTATTGGTGAGGATCCGTGAAACAATAGTCGTCGTAATGATACTAACTACTGTGTGTGGACCAACCACTATATATCAGCCACTGTGCTAGGCACTACATAAGAATACGTGTGTGTATGTATCTGTGTGTATATATGTGTGTGTGCATGTGTGTGTGTGTGTGTGTGTATGTGTATGATTTTTCTCTGATTTTCACATAAAATACTTAGCATGGTACCTGGCTCATTGTAGGTGCTCAACAAATATTATTTCCCTCCCTGCCCAACCCACTGTCTCTCCTGAAATTAGGGAGAAATAGAGCCTCATTTGGGATGAGGAAGGGGGCATCTGGATCAGAGAAAAGAGAACAAGTTTTATTTGGGAGCGGGGTGGGGGGGGGAGGTGCCCTGAAACAGGTTTCAGATTTCAGTGAGTGCATCCTAAGGTGGGCCAGCCTACCCCCTCCCCAGGTCTTCTCTTCCCCTTCCCCTTCCTCTTCCTCTTCTTCTTCCTCTTCTCCCCCTTTTCTTCCTCGTCCTCCTCCTCCTCCTCCTCCTCCTCCTTCCCCTTCTTCCCTGCCTCAGTGATGCCACTCCAACTGGAGCATCTCTGAGTACTACCTCCCTCCTGAGCAGGTGCTCAGCCCCGTGAAGCGGGCAGGGGAGGGCAGGGAACAGCAGCCCTGCCTGCAGCCCAGAGGCCAGAGCTGAGTGTAGCCGCTTATTATTCCAGGTCCTCCGACTACAGTGCTGCCCCAGCCTGAAGCCCTAGCCCCCAGGCCCCTCCTGTTTCCTTTCTCCCATTTCCATTCATGCTTGAGGCTAAATCACGCATGCATCCCGCCAGATTTAATAGGTGCCTTTGGCAAGAAAGACTGAGGGAGTGGGTTCCTTTTAAATCTTCAAAATACCCTACTCTCTCCCCTACAGGGGAGTTACCCTTTTTCCTCAGAGCCTGGAGATCTGTCTCTTCGTTAGCATCCTGGAACTTTTCCAAGAGTAAGGGATTCTTTGGACAAAACTGGAGGAAACAGAGCACCTGACTGTTGTTTATGGTTTGGTGACTTAGGTCATGATGTTCTTGTCCCAGGCAGGTCCGCTTTTCTGGAACTTGCTACTGAGCCTTGCTGCAGACTGAGTTATCAGGAAGTGTGGGGTGGTTTGTTTCTCGGGAATGTATGGCAACGCGAGGTAGGGTCTGTTTCGCCCTCACTGCCTGGGGTATGAAGGAGGTGATTCTGAGAGAGAAAGAGCGAGGGCAAGAGTCAGCATTACCTTCAGATGGAAATGGATATTTTCTCTACCCAAGAGGGTTCTGGGTATATTTTTCCTGCAACTGTGTTCCCCCGGACATTTTTTTGCTGCACAACTAATTGGCCTAAAGCAATTTTGTTTTTTTATCCTCACTCGAGGATATTTTTCCATTGCTTTTTAGATAGAGTGGAATAGAGAGGGAAAGACAGAGTGAAACATCGATGCGAGAGAAACACAGCAATTGGTTGCCTCTTGCACAAGCCCTGACCAGGACCTGGGCTGAGGAGGAGCCTGCAACCGAGGTACATGCCCTTGACCAGAACTGAACCCGGGGGACCCTTCGGTCCGCAGGCCGATGCTCTATCCATTGAGCCAAACCGGCCAGGGCGGCCTAAAGCAATTTTGCCATGAAAAGATAAAATAATGAAAAATAGAAAGGACATAATGATAATGAAAGATGAAAAATTAAAACCAAAATTTAAGACTATTGAGAAAAATGAGACTACGTCTTCCATTGATAGCGTTATACGTTTTTAAAAATTTGCTTGCTGGTCGATCCCCTTGTAAGGCATAGCACTTTTTCCTTTTTGCTAAAATTTCTTCTTCCTGCACTAAGAGAGGTATCAATTTGCACAGCCTGGTCAACTTGGTTTTGACAAGTGAGACGGCTCCCTGGGCTCAGGGAGGGGTTTGCAGGCTGATCTGTGATCATTTTCTGGTAGAGTGTGCCGTCTGGCCTTCCACAGGGCTTTGCAGTCTGCTTTATACGTAGCTGTTACCCACTATTTTAAGAACACCGCATCTACTTGTCACTGTACAGACCGCTGTGAAGGCTGAGATTTATATAATGTGAAATGGCAGTAACTATAAGAACTTCACTCGTGGAGAAATAAAACCCAGCTGACAACTAGCTTAAATACATGAAATCCGCCAAATGTAAACCTAACTGTCAGCCAGTTATTTTATCTTTTATGGCAAAACTGCCTTGTGGCCAATTAGTTGTGCAGCAAAAATGCTTGCAACCTGCATGTTTATAGGGCAACTACCAGCACAAACCCAGAGAGGCCTGCATTTTAAAAGACCTCTCAGGCCCTAGCTGGTTTGGCTAGTAGATAGAGCGTCGGCCTGCGGACCGAAGGGTCCCAGGTTCGATTGCAGTCAGGGGCACATGCCCGGGTTGCAGGTTCATCCCCGGTGGGGGGCGTGCGGGAGGCAGCCGGTCAGTGGTTTCTCTCTCATCATTGATGTTTCTGTCTCTCCTCCCTCTCCTTTCCTCTCTGAAATCAATAAAAAAAATAATACTTTTTTTTTTTTTTTAAAGACCTTTTAGGTGTTTGTCAGAAAATGAGGAGGTTCAGACTCAGGGAAGGAGTAAGGCCAGGCAGTCAAGGTCACTGACTTGCCAAAGGCCGGATCACTTTTTCTCTCCTTGGACCACCCTGTCTTCATCTGTAAGGCGGGGGTCACAGCTGTCCTACCTAGAATTGATGTGACCGTGCTTTTACGTATCATTACAGATTGTAGAACACATTACAGGACTTTAGGAGGAAAAAAATTAAAATGATTTTATGATCATGTAGAATGATGGGATTTCTTGGCCCCACAGAAGGGACGAGAAAGCCTTTGCTCTCCCATCCTATCATCCCTTAGGCTGGCTAAATGCTGGAAACGGAGTGAGAACATACCTTACCCAGAATGCCCGGAGCCGAATGATTAATCCTGACCTGACAAGAGGTCTTACCGCCCAGGCGCCCGAGTGAGCGTTGTGTCTGAGGCCCAGGCAGTGGAGCGCTGACAGAGAGTATTCTTTGCTGGTTGCCTAATAAGGATAGGGACCAGGCAAGTGCAGGAGTTGCAGGGAGCTCATGTTCTCAGAGCTCAGAGCTCAGGGAGGCAGGGGCGCCTGCCTCACCTCCGAACCCCAGAAGAACTTTCCTGGAGAAATAATAAATGGGCTCCCAGCTGGGCACTGCCCCCTTGACTTCGTGCCAGCAGCTTAGTGCTTGACCTCCTGAGCAACCTGAAGCAGGCAAACCTCATTTTTCCCACGTGCCTCATGTGTTTTCATCTTTTTTTTAAAAAAAAAAAAAATGTTTGTAATGATTTCAGAAAGAGGAAGGGAGAGGGAGATAGAAACATCAGTGATGAGAGAAAATCATCCAGCGGCTGCTTCCCGCACGCCCCCTACTGGGGATCAAGCTTCAACCTCCTGGTTCCTGGGTCGATGCTCAACCACAGAGCCACATTCACGGAGCCGTGTTTTCATCTTTAGTGACTTTTTCCTCACTGGTTGCCTATGTGAGTGGAAGAAGCTCTCCTCTTTGATACCTTGAGGAGAAGTTCAAAGTAAGGAATTCTGACTTAGGCTGCTCCTTTCCTGGAGACCCAGGGCTATGTAGCCTAGTGGTTATTACCCAGCTAATGGTTATTGCTGGTGAAGCATCCTTGGGATTTTCCATTCTCCCTCTGGCAAGGAAAGACGGAGGGGCCCATGGAGCTTATTGTCCTTCTTAAAGGGCTAGGTAACAAAATTCACTGAAATCAAATGAAGCTTTCTCAAATCGCTGAGTGTCCTATACTGGGCACTGGGCATCTTTCATCCAAGATTTCCAAGCATTATTTCTATCTATAATCCCATCCCTTTATCACTTTTTTAGGAATGGTGTGTAAAGGTAGGGCTGATTCTTCCCCCAGGTTAAGGTGGAAGGAACTGAGCCCTAAGAAGGCTAAAGGTCTTGCCCAACGGGTGCCTGGGAAGATGGTAAATCTGGTTCTGAATCTGCTATTGTTCTTTCAGTAAAAAATGTAGCTGAATGCCCACCATGTGCAGGTTCTCCTCTAGGCACTGGGGATAAAGCCGTGAACAAGATGAGTAAAATCTCTGCCTTCATGGAATGAACATTGTAGTGGGCAGAGACAGAGAAGAGAAGATCTGATGTCTAATTTAGCACTGTCAGCACTGTTCTCAACATCCTCTTGAAAGCTTAAGGAGGTCTATGTAAGGATCAAGGTGGGCTTCTTACTACGATAGAATCTTTGTCATCCACTGCCTCAGAGTAGCTTGGAGGAGAAGCTGAACTGGAGAGAAAATTCTGTGGAGCTGATTATCTCTGTGCCAGTCTGAATTAAGGGAATTGGACACACTGCCTCAGGTTTTTCCCAGACCTCCTTGTTTCCAGGATTCTCTGATGACATCTAAAAATAAAGGGAGTGTGATATTAAAAACAATAACGACAAAAGAAAACCCTGCTTGCTTAACGTAAGTCAGGATAGCTCTAAAAGTCTGGGATAGAAGGAGGCGGCAGAAGGCCCATTGGGACAGGGGGTCTGTAATCACCTCTATCTCAGGGGATCCTACTCAGAACAGGATTGATTGAATCATAATACCCTCAGTCAATGGGATCAGCAGGAACTTTGGCCACATGTGATTTTTGGAAAAGTAATTGATAGCCCTAACCGTTTTGGCTCAGTTGATAGAGCGTCGGCCTGCAGACTCAAGGGTCCCAGGTTCGATTCCGGTCAAGGGCATGTACCTTGGTTGCGGGCACATCCCCAGTGGGGAGTGTGCAGGAGGCAGCTGATAGATGTTTCTCTCTCATCGATGTTTCTAACTCTCTCTCCCTCTCCCTTCCTCTCTGTAAAAAAATCAATAAAATATATTTAAAAGAAAAAAAAAAAAGAAAAGTAATTGATAAAAGAGCCAAGTCCTCATCTGCTAGTTCGTGTGCTTTGTTCACCTAGAAGCAAGGATGTCATCTATTTATTAGAGAGAGGCTGAGCAGAGGTCCTTGCTTCACCCCTGGTAACCGAACTCAAGTCAGCGGGGACAGTTTAACCAAGGCTGAGCCTCCAGGCTCTGGTGCTGCGTTCAGGAAGAGCCCCTTCACATGTCAGTGGCAATGGTCCTGCATGACACACAGAAGCCTCTCTGAAGCTGAAGCCGAGAGCAGGGCTCTGGATAAGCCTTCACACCTCCAGTCCTCCATATCCTCACCTGCCCATCGCTCTGCTCCTCTCCAGCCAGCATGTGCGAGAGGCAGCACATGCCTTTCTGAGGGGGATGCTGATTTGAGAGCCTCCGATGAGTAACTCTGTTCCCCTGCAACCTTGCTGTGGCCTTAGGCTCTATCCGAATCAAACGCTGTCTTATCCCTGCCACCCC
The DNA here is from genome assembly GCA_025583905.1 of Ia io. Taxonomy (NCBI): domain Eukaryota; kingdom Metazoa; phylum Chordata; class Mammalia; order Chiroptera; family Vespertilionidae; genus Ia; species Ia io. Next base: position 7,431,467 of record JAJQQW010000022.1, read on the forward strand.
GAAAACACTTAACACTCACAGGCTTTAAACTCACTATCTTTTCTCCTCAGAGGTCCTTCTGCCCCCTTGTGTAAAAAGGTCCCACCCTGTTTCACCAACTGCCAGAGGATGTTACTCTCCCCTTCCCTCCAGAAGCTTTGTGGAGGAGGGAGGGGCTTAGCTCCAAGGCCTGCACTTGCTTGCCTGGCCTGTTGACTACTGCAAGCTGCAGGATTTCCATACAACTGGAGGCTGGGTGCTCTGAGGGGCCTTAGGGGATGGGGCCTCTTCCATCAGTCATCTTCCTGGTTTGTAAATGTATGTGTTGAGAGTAGGGAAGAGTATGGAGCAGGAGGGTGAGTGGCAGACTGGCAGGCCATCCTCCGGAGCACTCGGGTCTGCACCCCTTTTCTGACCTCACCTCGTAGAAGTGAGGTCAAAATGAAAGGATTCTGTAGCGGGTCCCACAAATAGGGAGAACATCAGAGCCATGAGAGCTCATAACCTTTTATTTTCAAGTTTCTGAAATGGTGGGATTTGTGTTGCTTGGTCTGGGAGAGATGAGATATGAAGCCTGGGTGTATCTGAAATTACTTCCCTACATTGGACTTTACAGGCTGCTGGGGCCTCTGAGGGGGGAAGGGGCCTCTCCTGAATGAGTTCACTTAGCTCAGGGTTCCGCTGTCAGTTCAGGTCGGGCACCAACTGTCACCTAAACCCTTGTGCTAGAACGAGTATCTCTTGCCTTGGCAGGTGGATCACCATGATTGCTCTAATTGTTTCTTTTTGTCTGTCTTTGAATCTTTATTCCAGAGATCCAGTTGTCATTGGTATCCAGGGAGCCCTCCTCCTTCTCCTGCTGCCTCTCTACCATCGCAGTTCCTGGTTGTTGCTAAGGTTGCCTCCATGGTAACATGCGCATGCTGTTTACACTTCCATCTGGGCAAGCTGGTCTAAGCTAGGAACCTACCTACCCTGGACAACCCCTTCTATCGCCACCTGGGGGCACCAGTCATCGTGACACGTGGTCCGGCTTCCACTCAGTTCCCCCATACTCTTCCTCTTCTTGCTGCCAAGCTTCCTAAGGGAAAAGGATCTTGGCTAGAAGCTCTGAAGCTTATTGCACAAGACAGAGTCAATCAGTTTCCTAACTGGGCTCCCACAGAAGCAAGAAACAGGAAGTAGGCAGAGAAGCAAGAGACCCTGATCAGTTGAAGGGGAACTCCACATTTTCTCTGACTGAGGGTGACTGAAGGGCTTGGTAACAGCAGGCAAAATGACAAACCCTACAGAACATGCCTTGCCGGCCAACTCGACGGTTGAGAGCCATGAAGGGGAATTTGGCTGCACGGTAATGGACCTAAGGAAGCTCATGGAGCTGCGTTCATCGGAGGCTCTGACCCAGATCAATGCCCACTATGGAGGTGTAATGAATCTCTGCAGTAAACTGAAAACCAACCCTGTGGAAGGTAAAGGCCATATGAGGAGTGGGGAGTTGGAGGAAGTGGCTAGGATTAAAAAATATGGTTTTTCCAGCTTCTAAAGAGGCATCTGGAGCCATAACTGGTATACCTGTGTCTAGTGGGGAAAGTATGGTATATGAAGCACTGAAAGGTGGTGAGGCCATAGAGAGCCATGTTCCCCCACACACTCGTGATGTTTAGGGAATGTGCTATTCTCTGAAAATTATTCTTTCCTCCCTTTTCTATATCAATAGACAGAAAGGAGGATATTTATCTCTATTTTGGAAACATTTATGTTAGAGATGCTTTTATCAGTAAATAATCATCAAGTCCCTTATTCTGTATTAGTCTTTTATTGCAACAGGATTAAGATGTCATTTTCCCCCACACTGATCTTACAGTGTTAATCTCTAATGTATACCGTTTAAAATAAGGTGGTAAGTCATAAGGTATATAATTATAATTGTACCCATCAAATATGTGGATTCCTCCTATTTCCTGTCATGGAGTTATTGATGACTTTTTCAACCTGCCTGATGCACTTTTAATGTGGTTCTTCTTAATCTATACTTAAAAGAAACTGAAATATCCAGCTTTATGCTTGCCTGGCTCAGCCCATTTGCCCAGTGAGCCATGGTAATAGGAAATTTTGCCTCATCAAAAACGGAGAGAGAACAAAACCAACCTTGCGCCTCACTTTTGCCTGGTTTCAGCATCTATGCTACAGGTTCTTGTTCGGTCCTATCAGTCAGGCAGGCCATGGTTGAGTAGCATGAGATGAAATAAAGATCTTGTCCTTTAGATGCCTTCAGCCTCTTGAGGTATACTATTTCTGAGCCTCCCGTGGAGGCCACATCATCTTTCTTGCCAATTCTAAGAAAGACTCTTTAGGATTTAAAAGCGGGGGGCGGTGGGGGAGGGGAGGAAGAGGGGGAGATTTTTATCTCGACATCTGTTCATTGCCCATGCCTTGTTTTCTTTGCAATCTGAGAACAGCTCTACATGTTTTCTTTACTTCTGGAATTCAGTTTCCTGTCTTACAGGCTTTGATTCAAATATCAGCTCTATCATTTACTACCTGGATAACACTGAACAGTTTACTCGGCCTCTCTAAGTCTGTTTCTGCTTTGAAAATGATTTTAATACCTAGCCATGGTGTTATTGGGATTAAATACTACAATGTATGTCCTAGTGCTCAGATTTATAATGGGGATTCAGGAAGTTAGCTGTCTCAGATTAACCTGGAGCCCATGTGTCTGAAGATATTGCCCAAAATATGAGTGCAGTGCATTATTATATCTCTAAAACTTACTGCATGTAACTGCAACCACTGTCCACTTCTTCCATTCACCTCTTGATGTCAAAAAGAGATCTAGTTGGGATAAACAAAAAGAAGCAAAAAGAAAAAAAGAGGAGAGAGAGATCTGGTTGAGTTGGCTGGGCTTAGTTGCTTTCATGTGGCTCAGTCTTATCAGCTAACTTTCTTTATTCTGCCACTCTTGTAGTAGCATTGACCTTAAAGAGAGGCTATTCCTGGTAGGTTTTTACTCAGATAATGCACCCACAAGAATTTAGACAGGATCTCCTTTTCCCCCTTTCTATCCTGCTCTTGATCCCTTTGGTAAGTTGTTTCTCTCACAAAGAGAAACTATGGAGTCCAAATAAGCTGGAACCTAGGATCCAGACTTTCTCCCCAAATTTCTAAGTCCTTTGCCATAGCTGCTACTGTTTACTTTCTGACTCCTAGAGAGCTTCCATTCCCAAAGGCCAACATATATTCTACTTGAATCTCAACATCAGATATCACATGTTACAGAGTTAATACTCTTAGATCCTTCCCCAGTCCAGTTTCAGGCTGATAACTTGAAAGCCTCCTCTGTGGGCAGCAGGTGCCTCTGTTGCCACAGACCCTGGCCATGCCTAGAGCCCAGTACCTCTGCCATTGGCACAGTTGGCCACTGCCGTTCTCCTGCTCCCTAGATCACAAACGCGTGTCCTGATTTATTTCCGTGTAAGATTTATCATGGTGCTGGTAGTTGAGCTGGGGAGTTAGGGTGTCAGAAAACAACTTTTCTATGAGTAATCTTTAACCCCCCAGTGCAAACAATGACGTCTTCATGTGAGGGAGGAATAAAGGGGCAGGAAAAGACATCACCAAATAGCTCTGACACAGGGGTCTCTCCCGAGACACGGGTAATGCTGAGCTGTTGAGTTGGGCAGGCTGAGAAAAGACCATTGATATCAAGTACTCCATTGAGCTGATGCTGTAAAAACCAGCCTATTCATAGAAGACCACACTGAAGTGCCTAACAGCCTAGCACAGTCTTGTCACCTGTGGGAGGCCCCTGTAGACTAATAATATGAATAAAGAAATTTGCCTGGTTCTTGAATTCTGTTGTTTGGAAACCAAGATGAAGGAAGGCTGGGAAGATGGATTCCTAGAGTATGACCCTTCACCTTCATTTTTTTGTTAGTTGACAGCATCTGTAGTATAGATTGACTTTTTTTTTTTAACCATAGCAACAAAGGGGCCTTATTGAACTTGGAGTTTATAATATTTCTGACACAAACATTATTTTTTCAATTTTATCTTTCAATTACAGTTTATATTCAGTATTATTTTGTTTTAGTTTCAGGTGTACAGCATAGTAGTTATATAATCAAATATTTTACAAAGTGTTCCCCCTGATATATTTTTTTAAAATATATTTTATTGATTTTTTACAGAGAGGAAGGGAGAGGGATAGAGAGTTAGAAACATCAATGGGAGAAAAACATCGATCAGCTGCCTCCTGCACACCCCCCACTGGGGATGTGCCCGCAACCAAGGTACATGCCCTTGACCGGAATCGAACCTGGGACCTTTCAGTCTGCAGGCCGACACTCTATCCACTGAGCCAAACCAATTAGGACGCCCTGTTATTTTTAGTATCCATCTGGCACCATACATAGTTATTACAGTATTATTGACTATACTTCCTATGCCGTACTTTACATCCCCATGACTATTTCGTAACTACCAATTAGTACTTTTTAATCCCTTCACCTTTTTCACCCAGTTCCCCAACATCTCCCCTAATCTGGCAACCATCAGTCTGTTCTCTGTGTTTATGAGTCTGTTCCAGTTTTGTTTGTTCATTTATTATGTTCTTTGGATACTACACATAAGTGAAATCATATGATATTTGTCTTTCTCTGACTGACTTATTTAACTTAGCATAATACCCTCCAGGTCCATCCATGTTGTCGCAATAGTAATATTTCTTTGGTTTTTTTTCTGACCAAGCAAGATTCCATTGTATATACACACTGAGTGGCCAGATTATTATGATTGCTGAACGCATAATAATCTGGCCATTCAGTGTATATCTTATATAATAAAAGTCTAACATGCAAATTGTCCCCTCAACCAGGAGTTCGACCAGCAGGCTGGCTGAACCCCACCCACGCACAAATTCATGCACCAGGCCTCTAATACACACACACACACACACACACACACACACACACACACACTGAGTGGCCAGATTATTATGCGTTCAGAGATCATAATAATCTGGCCACTCAGTGTATATACCACAGCTTTTTTATCCACTCATCTATTGATGGGCACTTGGGTTGCTTCCATATCTTGAATAATGTAAATAATGCTGCAATGAGCATATGAGTACATATATTATTTTGAATTAGTGTTTCGGGTTTCTTGGAATAAATACCTAGAAGTGGAATTACTGGGTCATAAGGCAGTTCCATTTTTAATTTTTTGAGGAACCTCCATACTGTTTTCCATAGTAGCTGCACCAGTCTGCATTCCCACCAACAGTGCACAGGGCTCCCTTTTCTCCACATCCTCACCAACACTTGCTGTTTGTTGATTTATTGATGATAGCCATTCTGACAGGTATAAGGTGATATCTCATTGTGGTTTTAATTTATATTTCTCTGATGATTAGTGACGTTGAGCATCTTTGCATCTGTATATTGCCACATCTGTACGTTCTCTTTGGAGATGTGTCTGTTTAGGTCCTCTGCCCATGTTTTAATTGGATTGTTTGTTTGTTTTTTTGGTGTTGAGTTCTTTACAAATTTTTTATGTTAACCCCTTATTGAATGTATCATTGGGAATATCTTCTTCCATTCAGTAGGTTGTTTTTTTCATTTTGTTGATGGTTTCCTTTGCTGTGCAAAAACTTTACCCTGATGTAGTCCCATTTGTTTCTTTTTTTCTTTTGTTTCCCTTACCTGAGGAGATACATCAGAAAAAAATATTGCTAAGAGAAACGTCAGAGATTTTACTGCCTATATTTTCTTCTAAGATATTTATGTTTTCAAGTCTTACATTTAAGTCTTTAATCCATTTTGAATTTATTCTTGCATATGGTATATGAAGGTGGTCTAGTTTCATTTTTTGCGTGTATCTGTCCAATTTTCCCAGCACCATTTATTGAGTTGACTGTCTCTACCCCATTGTATGTTCTTGCCTCCTTGTCAAATATTAATTGACCATACAGGTATGGGTTTATTTATGGGCTCTCTGTCTGTTCCATTGATATATATGTATGTTTTAATGCTGGTACCATGCTGTTTTGATTACTATAGCCTTGTAGTATAGTTTGATATCAGGTAGTATGATACCTCCAACTTTGTGCTTCTTTCTCAAGATTGCTGCAGTCTTTGTGTTTCCATATAAAATTTTTGGTTAGTTGTTCTAGTTCTGTGAAACCACCATTGATATTTTGATAGGAATTATGTTGAATCTACAGATTGCTTTGGATAGTATGGACATTTTAATGATGTAAATTCTTCCAATCCATGAACACAGTATATGCTTTCATTTATTTGTATCTTTTTCACTCTCTTTCTGGAGTGTCTTACAATTTTTCAAGTACCTGCTTGGTTAAATTTATTTATAAGTAATTTTTTGTGCAATTATAAATGGAATTGTTTTCATAATTTTCCTTTCTAATAGTTTGTTATTGGTATATAAAAATATCAATATCTGAATATTTATTTTGTATCCTACTACTTTACTAAATTCATTTATCAGTTCTAGTAGTTTTTTGGTGAACTCTTTAGGTTTTTCTGTGTACAATATATGTCACCTGTGGATAATGACAGTTTTACTTCCTCCTTTCCAATTTGGATGTCCTTTATTTCTTTTCCTTATCTGATTGCTGTGGCTAGGATTTCTAGTACTATGATGAAAAAGAGTGTTAAAACTAGACATCCCTTCTCTTTTTTTCTGACCTTAAAGGAAATACTTTTAGTTTTTGCCTATTGAGTATAAATGTTGGCAGTGGGTTTGTCATATGTAGTCTTTTTTATGTTCAGGTATGTTCCCTCTATTCCCACTCTGCTGAAAGTTTTTATCATAAATCGATGCTGGATTTTATCAAATGCTTTTTCTACATCTATAGATATGATATATGATTTTATATATTTTATTTTGTTTATGAGGTATATTATGTTAATTGATTTTCAGATATTGTACAAACTTTGCACCCAGGAGTAAATCCCACTTGATCATGGTGTATGATCTTTTTAATGTATTGCTGAATTTTATTTGCTAATATTTTGTTGAGGTCTTTTGCATCTATGTTCATCGGGGATATTGGCCTATAATTTTCTTTTCTTTGTAGGGTCTTTATCTGGTTTTGAAATTAGGATAATGCTGACCTCATAAAATGAGTTTGGGAGTCTTCCCTCCTCTTGAATTTTTTAGAGTAGTTTGAGAAGGATAGGTGATAGTTATTCTTTGAATATTTGGTAAAATTTACCCATGAAGGCATCTGGTCCAGGACTTTTGTTTGTTGGGAGTTTTTATTACTACTTTGATTTTGTTAGTTATAATGGGTCTATTCAGATTTTATGTTTCTTCTTTGATTCGACTTTGGGAGATTGTATGCTTCTAGGAATTTAACCATTTCTTCTCGATTGTCCAATTTGTTGGCATATAGTTTTCGTAACATTTTCTTACCTTTTGTATTTCTGTGGTGTCAATTGTTACTTATCCTCTTTCCTAGCATGGTTTTATTATTGTGTAATTTACACATTCTAGAGGCAGGTGGGACTTAATTTAAAATTTTTAATTCATATATACCCTTTCTCTCAACAGGCCAAAAGGTGCTAGATTAGTTGCCTAAGGTCTTAACACAATGGAATGTTTCATGTTTTCTGACTCAGTCCTCATGCTAGAGCAGCAACAGGGAATCTCAAAGCACAGATCATTTAAGCTTATTTTATTTATCAACATAAGAACATCCAAACCTGTAGAGAATTTTTATAAGAGTTTATTTGAGCCAAACCATTGACATGCTGGGAAGCGAGCTCTCAGGTGCTCCAGAGAATGACAGTTGTGCAGCTCCTTTTACTCGTTTAGAATTAAGGAGGGGATGGAAGGAAGATTACATGGAGGTGGGAGAAAGCCAGGCAGAGAAACCTCTGTGATTGGGTTACAGGATGTGTCCTCCTTCCCCCCAAAGAACTTTCCCACATTGGTCCTCAGCTGTGCTACCCTTTTTTAGGAAAAAGAAAGATGTTTTATGAGGAGGAGCCAACAGTAGGGAGAAGATCTATGCCCAGACTAGAAAGGACAGAGAAGGGGAGCCTTCACTAAAGAATAAATCATTACCTGTGGACTTTGTTCTGAAAGGTAAAGACTATTCCTGTTGAATTTGGATCTAGAAGAATGTTGGTGGGAATTATATTTCATGTGCCCTCTCTACCCTACTACTTCTCTCCTCTGCAGAGTTGAGGGTGTGACATGGGATACAGAGGGCTTCCAATTCCTTTGCAATCACATTCAACAAATACTTAATGTCTAGCTGGTGCTGGGGACACAAAGGTGAACACAACAGCCACAGTTCCTCCTTCCATAGAACTGACAGGCTATAAGAGAATACCCCAGAAAGTAAGGCAAATTTCAGAAGTATTGTCAGAGTGCTGTGATGGGTGTGAAGGGAGTACACACGTATGGGGACCTAGGCCGAAGGGTTTGCAGGGGACAGGAAGGAGGCCTAGGAGTTGGAGAAGGAACTCCTGTATCATCGGCCTGCCTCGGGAAGCTCTGGCCTGGCCATGCTCCAGGGTGACTCTACCCTCAATCTTCTGGCTGGTCTAATCATCAAATAGACATGAGACCGATTAGCAAGAGAAAATAACCAAACTTAATAAATACATATGAATGGAACCCCACATACAGGAGAGGGTTAGAGACCCCACTTGCACGAGAGGTTCAGAGACAGAAAGGGTAATTGAGGCTATAAGACACTGAGCTAGGGATGAGGTACGGGGCCTTGGAGCTTCCAAGGGTCATTGCAGGATGATCAGAAGAAAAAATAAAAGTTTGTTCTGCCATTTGGAAAAGTCAAAATGTTACCTCTGGTAATCTCTTACACTAGTGGCCCAGTGCACAAAATTTGTGCACGGGGGTGTGTGTGTGTGTGTGTGTGTGTGTGTGTGTGTGTCCCTCAGCCCAGCCTGCACCCTCTCCAATCTGGGATTGCTCTCACAATCCAGGACTGCTGGCTCCTAACCACTCACCTGCCTGCCTGCCTGATTGTCCCTAACCACTCTGCCTGCCGGCCTGCTCACCCCCAACTGCCCCTCCCCCGCCGGCCTGCTTGCCCCCAACTGCCCCACCCAACTGACCTGCTTGGCCTCAACTGGCCCCCCCTGCCAGCCTGATCACCCCCAACTGCCCCCCACTGCCGGCCTGATCGCCCCCAACTGCCCCCCCTCCTGCTGGCCTGCTTGCACCCAACTGCCCCCCCCCGCCGGTCTGATCACCCCCAACTGCCCCCCACTGCCAGCCTGCTCGCCCCCAACTGCCCTCCCCTTCTGGCCTGATCGCCCCTAACTGCCTCTGCCTCGGCCCTGCCACCATGGCTTTGTCCAGAAGGACGTCAGGAAGGTCTCCTGGTCTAATTAGCATATTACCCTTTTATTAGTATAGATATGGGGAAGCCCCCTAATTCAAGTTCTTCTAGGAGGTTAAAGGGAGGGGCATAAGTTTCTCCTGAGCCTGAGGCTAAAATTGCCTCTAGCTCAAAACAATCCGCACACCACAGAAGCACATCTCTGGGTAGCTGTTCTGAAGCCCAGGTAGGTAATTGCTACCACTTACTGCCTGTTCCTGGCTTAAGGTGTGAGCATCTTTGCATAAGTACTGAGCATCTACTAGGTTGAAGGAGCTGAGATTCTTTGGGGAGTTCATGGCAGGAGGGGAGAGAATCTGTTATAAGATAATCAGCCCAAATTACAATTCTGGTTCATTAACTGCAGAATTTAGGTTAATATCCCCTCCATTTTAAGATCTCAGGGCTTTAACGGCTCCTTTTACCATGTTCTACCAAGAACTGCTCAAGCTGGGACATCCTGGGGTTGTGGCAGATTGGAATTTCTAATAGAATTGTCGATCTGGAAAACAAATTTGAACACATAGCCCCCAATAAGTGTTCACCTACAACACTACTGCATTACTATTAGTACTTCTAACACTAATATTACTTCCATAAGATAGTCAAGAAATAAAGATGTATGAAGTAATATGAAAAAGTTCTAGTATTTTTCCAGGCCTCGACAGATGGATGCCCACCCACTACTTAGAGACCACTGCTTTAGAGAATGTTAGTGTTGAGGGGGGTGTAGGGAACTAGATGAGTGACTATGGGTGGAACAGATATAAGATGGGCAACTGGCTTCTTGGAGACTTTCTTCTCTATCTCTGTTTGAGGATATCCATTTTTAGGAGCTCATCAATTTCAGGATAAAAGCAGAGCAGAGCTACTCTCTTTCCTCTCGCCCTCTGCCCCGTAGACATCCCCTTGCACCCTTGCCCCAATTCTACTAAAGATGCCAAATAAATGATCCTAAAAGCAGTTTATGAGCTCATGGCTGCAGAGATTCACAGTCTGCAGAGGTCACACTTTGGGCAGATATGTTAGCCCTGGTTTAAGATGCGAGAGAAACTCAAAACAAAAGAGTATCTTGGAGAGAGGTGGGGAGGAGCGGGGAGAACAGACCAGCTCAGACAGCCAGAAAGCAGCGCTGCTATGAAGTGAGTAGTTCAGGCAAGCCCAGTCGCTCCATAAAAGGAATATTTAGTACTTGGTAGAGGGGTGGGCAAGATTTTCACAAAACCTGGGGGAAGCAGCATCCACAGCCATATGGTGGATGATTGAGAAAAACGGGAGAGTAAAAGTGCCCTCCCTCAGTCCCTCCTCCCTGCAGGGAATTCCACGGTGCATCCTGGGAGTTTTGTCTGGTTTGCGCTCCTGCCTAGGGTTGAATTAGGCCAACGGTGCATGACAGCAGTGGGCCTTCTCTCGCTAGCTCAACCCCAGGCTCTGGGGAGTCTTTTCTATCCAGCCCCTCCCTGCCCAGAGCTGGACTTCTGGGTTAGCTGGCATGATGTTGCCAGGCAGGGGGCAGAGAAATCTTGATGGGGAGAGCGGCTATATCTTCCTGAACCTGAGCACCCTCCCTACTCTCGCCCCTCCCACCAGCCTGGAACCCTCTGCACTGCTCTCCCTGGGCAGCCCTACAGAAGCGGTTGCGAGGTTTGTTTTGATCTGCACCTTCTTGTTGCTGCCTTGCATGGAACCGTCGCGGGGGTCAGTTCCTCTTGACCCTGGACTGAGGCTGGTGCTGCCTCTCCCTGGAGGGGGGCCTTCACTCTTCTTTTTGAGCTGTGAGGTGTGAGCTGGGAGTGTGACCCGGATGGGAGCACCTGCACGCAGTGTGGAGAAGGCGGCCCAGGAGAGGGGTGCGGGGCCCTTGGGGAGCTTGCTCTTCCCGCTGACAAGAGTTGGAATGTTCAAAAGGGGCCCAGAGCAGAGGGCCCGATAAGGGGCTGTTCCCTGAGGACGTGCCCACCTCCGCAGGGTGTTTTGGAAGAGAATGAGGCAGGGGGCACTCTTCCCCAAGCCCGCCACCTCCTGCTAGCCGCTGTGGGAGATGCTTTGTCTCTGGGGCTGGGAGGCCAAGCTGCGGGTGTGTTCAGCTGGAGAAGCTGAAGTTGGAAGCAGCTCTGGTCAGCAGCAGGAGCTGGCTAACGCCTGTGGGTTCCTTTTCTTTCTTTTTTAATATATTTTTATTGATTTCAGAGAGGAAGGGAGAGAGAGAAACATCAGTGATGAGAGAGAATCTCATTGATCAGCTGCCTCCTACACGCCCCATACTGGGGATCAAGCACGCAGCCCAGGCATATGCCCTGACCGGGAATGGAACCGTGACCTTCTGGTTCATAGGTCGACACTCAACCACTGAGCCACACTGGCCGGGGATGCCTGTGGCTTTCTGTATTGACTTGAAGCTACTCCTCCCCGTAGCCCCTCGTCCGGGGTTTCTAAGGGAGGACTTGAAAGGCATTCTGATGTCTGTACTCATGTCCCAGAGAGGACAGCCTTCACGTCAGCCCAGAGAAGCCTCGCCCTTGTGCTGTCTGTGTGGGCGAAGATTCGGCTGTCTCTGGCAAGGTGTCATAACTCAGACAGCTGGGAAGTCCCTCGTGAGGCCCAACCCAGCCACACCCTTCCTGGGGCTGAGCTGGTTCTGATAAGGGTGCCTCTGTCAACCGTCCTGGGCCTCCTAGGGTGGCTGGCCCCAGCCCTCTCTGCTGGAGCTGGGCCACTGAGGGCTGGGCCGCAGCGTCCCGCCCCAGCCCCAGGCCCCAGCACAGCGCAGCACACACAGATTTTCCATCTCCCGCCAGCCTGGGCAGGGGCCTGTCACTCCCAGCGTGGGGTGGGGGCGATGACTTCACAGCCTGCATTCTTGTCACCTCTCCCAGCTCATGTGTTCAGTCTGGTCCTGGGGCCAGAGCACTCCTGTGTGGGTGGACTTTCCCATGTTCTGGTGGACAAGGTTTCCTCTCATTTTCTTGACGTATTTTAGGGGAAACCCTTTTCCTATGTTTCCAGCCTTCTCTCCCTGCCAAGTCTTCCTTCCCCCTCCAGGAAGCCCATGCATTTGAGAAGCAGCGCAGAGATCAGGGCTAAACCCCTCTCCTGGGCTGGACAAGTATGAGTGTGCAATTACGGCTGCTGGGCTCGGGCCCAGCGGCCTCTCAGGGGCAGGGAGAGTTGGAATGGAAAGCCCAGAATCGGGGATTGGCCCGGCTCCCAGTCCCACATGGCCTTCTGTGCCATGCCACATGTCTGAGGGAGGATTCCCAAGGCTACTATGCTAATAGCCCAACCTGCCCCTCCCTGCCACAGAGCATGCTGGGAACTGGGACAGCCCCGTGGCTTCTTAAGGTAGCTATTGAAGAGCTTAGGGTGGTTAAGGTGGAGCACACAGATGAGAGAAAATGGCACAAAGGAAGTAAGTGTGGGACTTTGAGGGCCTCTAGGTGAGAGCAAGGCCTGACCTTTTTTGTTTTCCATGCTGTGTCTTGTTTCATTCGCTTGGGTCCAAGAAAGGCCAGAATGAACCTTTGATTGAATACAAAGTGTACAGGTTGGATTCTGACAGACGTCGTGTCACCATCCTTGAGGGCAGAGCTGATTCACCCCAACTGTAAGCAGTGGGAACGGGCTGATCTGCTTAGAGGCACAGGAAAGCAGCTCATGGGACTGCCCTGGGTGAATAAAGTGGGGTGGCCAACCCTGTCTGTTTGCCTGGGACTGAGGGGGTGTTCTCGGGCATTCCCAGGGGGCATTCCCAGGAGGCGGGAGCTTCATTGCTAACACCAGGGAAGTCCCAGGCAAACCCAGACAAGCTCGTGGCCCCAGGACGGAGCCTCAGGAAAGCAGCTGCCTCTGCCCCAGCCCCTCTGTGGCCAGGTTGGCATCCAGTTGCTCCTTGTGGAGCGGGACAGCCTCGGTCACATACTCTGCTTGAGTAGTTTCATAACCACTCCACGTCTTAGTTTGCTTATATGTAAAATGGGATTAATAGTAGCTACCAAATGGGATTATTTTACATGAGAAGACACAGAAGTACCTAAGGAAGCGTCTGTCACAGGAATCACTTAAATGTTGGCAAACTTATTTATTGCTCATTTATTCAGCTCATTCAGCAAATATGGATGGGTACCATGTGTCAGGCACTGCTGCAGACCTAAGGAACAAAGTCAGAAATTCTGCCCTCGTGGAGGGGGACAGACAAACAATAAGTGAATGCATTCTTGCACATATTAGGGGAGAAGGCCAGTAGAGGGGACCATGAGCAGGGTAAGGGAGACGGGGAGTGCTGGAGCAGAGAAGTCCTAATGTTAAATACAGTGGTCAAGGTAGGCCTCACTCTCAAGGTGACATTTGTGCAAAGACCTGAAGGAAGTGAGCGAATGAACCCTACCTAGTAAAGAGGAATCTAAGCAAAGGGAACAGGGGCCCCGAAATAGAAGCATGTCGAGTGCGTTCAGAGACTGGGAGGAAGGCTAGCTTGGCTGGGATGTCTGTGGCCAAGGGGAAGATGGTAGGAGGTAAGGAGTGGGGCCTGGGGGCTCCTAGGGGGCCTTATTGGCCACCATACGGTCTTCAGTGCCCAGTTTCACTCCAAGGAAAAGCCACCAGAGGATTCTGAGGAGATGAGCATCATGAGTTGGTTTGGAGAATATCATTCTGGCTACTCTATTGAAGAGAATGAGAATAGAAGGCAAGGGGGGAAGCAGTGAGACCAGTTAGAAGGCAGTTGTAATAATCCAGGCAAGAGATGATGATGATGATGCTTTAGACCTGGATGGTAGCCATGGAAAAGGAGAAATGAGTAGGCCTGCGATGTATTTTGAAGGTAAAGCTAACAGGATTTCCTGACTAAATGGATATAATAGATGAGAGGGAGAGGGAGAAGGAGAGGAAGAGGGAGAGGGAGGAGTCAAGGATGATTACACGGTATTAATATGAGAACAGAGAAAGGCAGGGTCACCTCACATGGGTGGTGGTTGCTGTTGTGGTTGTTGCTGTTGGGCCTTCATTAAGCTACTGTGATGTTCCTTATGTTGATCCCTAATATCTTATGTCATGGTTTGCCCTCATAGCGTGTACTCGCTCTTGTAAAGGAGGCAACGACCACTCTTTACATTGTGAATCCCGTTACATCGTGAATCCCATGACTCCTTGAGAAACATCCCAAGTAGACTGCCAGATGATCAGAACTCCTGTTCCCTCAAGGCTGGCCCTCCAGCACAGCAGTCCCACCCTGGCACAGCCTTGCTGCCGAGGGTCCCTGGGGAGAAGGAACCAGCAAGGCCCTGCCCCTGGCAGCTCTGCCTCTGCCTGCCTGGGGATCAAGATGCCCTGCCCTGCCCGGGAGCACTCCTTTCCCAGGCCCTTGCTTTCCTTCCCTGCTGGGAGCCTGACTTCTCAGAGACTCTAGGAAGCAGCCTACTTGCCTCTAACCCTCTTGCCAACACGTGCTCCCCTGCAGAGCTCAGCAGTGCCACCCAGAGGCCAGGGTGGTGCAGCTGGGCCCTGGGAGGCAGGAGGCTGGGGATATGAGCATCGGGCACCACTTCCCCCACCAGCTCCTGTTTTCCTCCCCTAAACACTAGCAAGTGGAGTGAGTGTTCTCCAATCCCAGACTCCCCACGTGTGGATGCCAGTCCACTCCCCCTTTACACCCAGGCAGGGTCCCAAATCTACCTTCCCAGGCAGAGGAGTATCTCATGCCCCTCTCCTGGTGGCTTTGTTTTTAGGATAGAGACGGGGAGGCTGTCTCAGACCCTGTAAACAAGACTCCCTTTTCAAAATCCTTTTTTGTCTGAAAGCCTTCCTCAGTCTAACCCACATCTT
This sequence comes from Ia io, assembly GCA_025583905.1. NCBI lineage: Eukaryota > Metazoa > Chordata > Mammalia > Chiroptera > Vespertilionidae > Ia > Ia io. The sequence goes on from JAJQQW010000022.1 coordinate 7,446,645, forward strand.
CCCTCTTGCCTAGTTAAGGTAACACTCTTGGGGCCTATTCAGTGGAGAGGGAGAGTCGATATTTGCCCTCATGCCACACCCCCACCCGCTGCCAGGGGAAACCCTGCATGTTGATTTTAGTCTGAAGAAGCCCTCTGGCACCAGTGTCTCCATCTTCTCCTGGCAGAGTCCTGTCATCTGCTTTTCTTTGCACTGTTTGTTTTTAAATACATTTATATTGATTTCAGAGAGGAAGGGAAAGGGAGAAAGAGATAGAAACATCAATGATGAGAGAGAATCATGGATCTGCTGCTTTCTGCATGCCCCACACCGGGAATCTAGCCTGCAACCCAGGCATATGCCCTGACCGGGAATCAAACCATGACCTTCTGGTTCATAGGTCAACGCTCAACCACTGAACCATCCCGGCTGGGTTCTTTGCACTCTCTGAAACTCTGTTCTCTGATTCTAACCCTCCTCATCTGCTGGCTTTTTTCATGACAAAGGTTGCCCCACCCTGCCAGTGAGGACCCCACCCAACTGTGCAGCCCAGTAACTTCAAGTGCCAAGAAGGGGCTAATTTGCTGTGTGGAAACAACTTGAAGCAAGCCAATTGGCAGTAATGGAAACTTTAGGATTTCCCCACTTCCCTTAAAGTGTAAACCCCTGGGGCCCAGCAGAGAGGCCTAGCTATAAGGAAAGCACTGGGAATAATTCTGTTTTCTCTCTGGGAACATGCTCAGAACACATGTGCACACTGGCTCAGGTATGCAAGCATACGTGTGTTAGTGGGAGCATGCTGGTTCTCAAGGATGGTGTACTCTCTGACTTTGTGGCTCCAACTTTTTATGTTCTCTTTTTATTAAACCTGAATAGCAATACTTCTCTTAGTACCTAGTACTTAGTCTAAATGCGTAGTACTTAATAGAATAGCAGTACCTCTTAGTGGGGTGTGCTTTTGTTTCTTTGTGTGTGTATCAGAGAGTGAAGAGTATGTGTGCGCAAAGGGGATGCCCAAGGTTGGAGTCTCAGCGCCTCTTTTCTGTGGATCTCCTAAAGCCACTGAAATCAGGACACCTGGTGGGGCTGTCTCTCCTCGCATCCTAGCATAACCTTGAGCAGACAGCTTATTCTTTCTGGCCTTTGTGTGTGAGCCAGTGGATGGAAGCTAACTCTGTTTTTAAATCATCGCCAGCATTTACATGCTAATATGAGAGGAAGGTACTGTGTGAGTCCCAGGAAACAGTTTTTAAATATATTTTTATTGATTTCAGAGAGGAAGAGAGAAACATCAATGATGAGAGAGAATGTTTGTGTTCTTAGAGCTGGAGCCTGGTGCATAACTCAGTAAGGAGATGAAGTTTAGGTCTAGGCTAGCTTACCCGGGAGACTAAGAAGGGTGAGTGTCTGCTGTGATCAACTTGTTGCAGTTTACCCATTTTTTGACTGAAAGTTTCACACCCCCTGAGTCCTGAACAAATTGGGGCAGTTTGGCCACCCTAACTGGATCTCATACTTGGGCAGATTAGGAAGCAAGGGGTCTTTTTTTGTTGTTTTGTTTTGTTAATCATCACCTGAGGATATTTTTCCATTGATTTTTTTTATTTTTATTTTTTTTAGAGAGAGAATGGAAGGGAGAGACAGAGAAACATTGACGTGAGAGAAACACATCAATTGGTTGCCTTTGTACATGCCCCAACCAGGGTTAGGGATCGAGCCTGCAATCGTAGTACATGACCTTGACCGGAATCAAACCCAGGATCCTTTAGTCCTCAAGCCAATGCTCTAACCACTGAGAAAACCTGCTAGGGCGCAAGAGGTCTTTTTTGTAAAGGGGTCTTTTCACTGCTTTCCTCTAGCATTCATCTCTTCCCCTATCTCCTTTCAGGTCTATCTGGGAACCCAACAGATCTGGAAAAACGTAAACAAGTATTTGGACAGAACTTAATCCCCCCAAAAAAGCCCAAGACCTTCTTAGAATTAGTGTGGGAAGCCCTTCAAGATGTCACCCTCATCATCCTGGAGATCGCAGCCATCATCTCCCTGGTTCTGTCCTTCTATCGCCCCCATGGTGAAGAAAATGAACGTGAGTGTCTTGAACAGCCCCGCAGAACTGTGACCTGGCTCTTTCCACAACCACCAAAAAGCACTCAGTGGTTGACAGATTATAGCTTAAAAGTTTCCCCCCATTATTCAGGGTGGGTTCTCCAAAGGAAACCAATAAGTAGCTAATAAGCTATTCTCCCAACCCATTCTGATCCCAGGATCTTTTCCCCCTTCTCCCGTGAAATCCTTATGTGGAATGTCACAAATCCTCTACCCTCACCCAACCAACACGACCCTGCTTCCCAACATGCCCCCCACCAATATTGGCATCTGGGGACATAACAGCAGGCGCCTGTGTCGGGAGTCATAAGTTCTTTACATGTGACCTGCCTATGATTTGCATTGATGTGTTTTGTGCTATTTAGTCAGTTGCTACTTTTGGGTTAACATATAGTGATGAAATGAAGCCCAATCCTGCTGTTCTCCAATATCCCTAAAGGGAAGCTCTCTTACCCAAGAGTTTAATTTGTTTATTATGCTCTTTCCTTGACTTTCCATTCTGAGGGATTGCAGAAGCACTACCCCCTTTTATTAATGTCAATCAAAGCACCTAGATGACCCTTTCTTTCTCTTTTTTCGCTGGGCTAGAGTGTGGTCTACCTATCAATAGCCCAGAGGATGAAGGGGAGTCAGAAGCTGGCTGGATCGAGGGGGCAGCCATTCTGTTCTCGGTGATCATCGTGGTGCTAGTAACAGCCTTCAATGATTGGAGCAAAGAGAAGCAGTTCCGAGGGCTGCAGAACCGCATTGAAAAGGAACAGAAATTCTCCGTTATTCGAAATGGCCACATCATCCAGCTCCCTGTGGCTGAAATCGTGGTGGGTGATATCGCCCAAATCAAATACGGTGAGAGCTCCGTGTTTCTCTTACCCATGCCACTCTCCCTATTGCTGAGGGAGACTCCAAAAAGATATGATCCCAAATTGTGTTAGCCCCTAGGTCGCATTTAAGGGGGTTATGTAAAGGAAATTCAGAGAAAGAACTAACGGAAACTCTCCCAAAAGATTGTCAGACTTATGTGTCTTCAGGTTAAAAGTATATAATATTCAGGCCATGGGAAGGTGTTTGGGGATGAGCAATTGTTTGACGTTATAATCCTGGAAAATAGTCTTGTCCCAGGTTGTCTTTCAAAGGCTCTCCAGCTACTCCCTGGGCCATTGCTTTTAGGTGAGGGTCTGGGATGGGGTTGGGTGGTCCCCACCCTCCGCCAGGCTCTTACCGCCCCCGTTTCCCTGCTTTCCCTTCCCCTCTGTGCACTAGGTGACCTGCTGCCTGCAGATGGAATCCTGATCCAGGGGAATGATCTCAAGATTGACGAGAGCTCTCTAACTGGGGAATCGGACCATGTCAAGAAATCTTTAGAAAGAGACCCCATGTTGCTCTCAGGTATGGCTTTGGCCACCTTGGTTTCCATTCTGCCTCCTCCCACACAGCCAAGCCACAGAGACCTGATTCAGGCCCCGCTCTGTCCCCTTTCCCTGGGGCAATGGCATATGAGTGGGTTAAATACAAGGATCTAAGGTAACCTAACAGAAGTTCTCTATGGAGCAAGTTCTGGAAGAGGGTGGGTGGTGAGGGAAGGAGCCTTACCCTAAAGCAGTTAGACACACTTATCTCCTTATCCCCCAATTTACTTGATCTATTTTATTTTTTAATGTATTTTTATTGGTTTCAGAGAGGGAAGGGAGAAGGAGAGAGAGAGAGAGAAACATCAATGATGAGAGGGAATCATCGATCAGCTGCCTTCTGCACACTCCCAACTGGGGATCGAGCCTGCAAGCTGGGCATGTGCCCTGATCAGGAATTGAACTGTGACCTCCTGGTTCATTGGTCGATACTCAACCACTGAGCCACACCAGCCGGGCTACTTATTCTGTTTTAAATGGCCCAAGCTCTTGACCTTTTCCTTCTCTCTGCTGAGTATCATTATCCATAGGTGAAGAAGGAAGCCTGTGTTTTACACCAGAGCATGGCGAGGTGTAAAACACATCACTCTTCCCATCTTCTCCTTTCTCCCACAGGGACCCATGTCATGGAAGGTTCTGGCCGGATGTTAGTGACTGCTGTGGGTGTCAACTCCCAGACTGGAATCATCTTTACTCTCTTGGGGGCCAGTGAGGGAGAAGAGGAGGAGAAGAAGAAGAAAGGTAAGAGGCATTCAGAATGAGACTCTCTTCCCTCCTGTCCCCATGGACAAGCGAGGAGGCAAGGGAGCAGATCTGATGGGAGACTGCTGGATGAAGAGCAGAGACGGAGATGTCCACCCTGGCTCTTCAGGGGCTCTGATGAACCCCAGATCCTGGCTCTAGCTCCCAAATCAGGTTGCATTTGAGCCTCCATCCCTGTGTATATTGGTGGGTTGTAAAGTGGTGAGTTATAAAGCCTGCCCCAAATAAGCTGGCTAGTGCTCTGGCCCTAAATGCCCCTCTGTGTAGTCCTCTGATCCCATCCCTTTCTTCCTCAAACATTGGTGGAGAGGGGGGCAAATGAACCATGAGGGCTAAGGAAAAACTGGCCAGGAGATGGCTGGATTCCTGCTGAACCATGGGCTGCCAGTGGAAGAGAGAGAGCAGCTAGGAGAGTGAGCAAACAGGTAATGCCTATTGTGAAGTTAGCCCTGCCTTTGCCATTCACTTGTTCTTGAAGGAAGGAAAAACAGAAGGCAAATGAGAAAAGCATAGTAAAACCAAATCTGCAGCTTTCCCTAAGCGTTCCTTCTTCCCTGAAAGGAGAGAAGGACTCCACCGCTTAGACGGAGGGCCATCTCGGGCTGTTTAGTGGAGGGCAGGGTATGAAAAGGAAACAACACGCTGTTCGTCTCTGCAGCTATCTGCAGATGAGTGAGGAGGAGGCGGCCTGGTGCTGGTGATGACGTGGGGACTCTGCAGAGCCTTTGCCATCAGGCCAACACAGTTCAGCCCTCTTGCTCCTCCGCCCACCCCATTTCTCCACGCGACGCAGCCGTGCTCGGGAGACAGCACTGTGTGGGTGTGCGCTCGCCTGCATGAGTGGTCTGCTCCATTCCCCGTGGTGTCATGAGAAGCCCTAGTGAGAAGGGGCAGAAGCAGAGACGGAGCTTCCTTCACATCCCCTTCCCTGCAGCTAGGCCCCTTTGCTGTCGCCCTTTTGTGCTCTGAGCAGGACCAACAAATTGGATATCTGATCTCTTAATAGTCACTTTGGGTCTCCACCCCACTTTTTTCTTTCTTGTTCAAACAGGTAAAAAACAAGGAGTCCCCGAAAATCGCAACAAAGGTAACCTGTCCACCCACTCATCTCCCATCTCTACCTGACTACACTCAAACCAGACCTTCCAGGCCATCTGCCTTCTCCCTTTTCCTCACCATAAATCTGTTATCTGCTGCTGTGGCCCAGATGCCTCATCCTGAGGAAGGTGCAGAGATTTGGGGTGGTCTCAAGGTCCCGGTCTCAATCCAAGATGGGACAACAGCACCCTCTGCTGTTGGCTCAGGGAACCTCCTGTCAAGGTTTCTCTTGGGGAGTGTGTGGGGTCCATCTGTTGTTCTTCCCAGGGTGCTGAACTCTTTCCTCGTTACCCTAGGCTGGATTTAATCATCAGTGTCTGGGTTGGAAGACTTCAGGGTCCTTAGGGTGGAGGGCGCCGGGGTGGGCAGTCCCTGCACCCTCCTCTTGCTGGCTTCCTCATCGGTGTTCTCTTCTGGTCTGGAACCCTCTGCTGGTCTCAGGAGCTCGGAGAGAGCCTTTTCTCTGTGCCTCTCTCCTACCTCTTTCTTTGTTCTTTCCACAGTCTGTTTTCTTCCCCCTGATCTGATGTGTGTTCCTCTTGGTGGCTGTGCTAACATCCGTCTCTGTCTTGTTTGTGAGTCTGACAGCAGAGACCGATTCTCAGGAAGGGCATCCTAAGCAAAGGGGCCGAGCTCTGCAGGGGTGAAGTTGGAGGGTGTGGGAACCAGAGAGCACTGCTCTCAGACAGTGCCTAGAAATGTGGTCCTCTGTCACCGTATCATAGCAGTCTTTAAAAATAAAGTCTTCACGTCGGAGAACCAGGGCTGCACAGAAATGATTCTTTAATTTTAGGTCTCTCCTTCTCTTCTTTAAAAAGCAAAATGGATTTATATGTCTGTCTTTATCTCTTCTTTCTCTTATTCCAGGGGTCCCTCACAGCAGCTTCTTCCCTCTCCCCCAGAAGACTAACCCCAGGTCTACTCTGTGTCTCCCCACCTTTGTCAGAGATTCCCTCCCCTTGTTGTTCACCTGATAGAAGGAGGAGCTGGAGAACACCCTTGATTGGGGTCTGTGTTTCTTCCCTGGCAGTCTATGCGCAGAGAAAGATGAACCTTTTCACAGAGCAGACTAGGACCCTTATGCTCTGGAAACATCTGCCAGCCTTCCCCTCAGCCCCTTTCTGCAAGATTCACTACAGCGAGTACTAACTTCCAGGAAGGGTGGTGGTTGGTAACAGCACTTACTGGCAAGACTAACCCTCTCCCTAGAATAAACCTGGCTTGCGGCTCTGAGGTGGTGCCGGAAAGCTGCACCATCTGAGGAAATCTATACCCCAAAAGCACCCCTGTTTTCTCTCCAGTTCTTAGAATATTATCCCACGGCCCTAATACAGGGTTGAAGGCCAGCGCCCTCTCTGGCCTAGGGTGAGAGTGGTCAGGGCTGATGTCAGGGGTCCAGGGTGTATCCAGGAAGAAGACAGAAGGGTGTTTTGGTTTCCACCTGTCTGCTGCTCCGTGCTGCTACCTGCCTGCTCACCTGTCCTATTTGTGTGTGCACCCTAGCCAAGACTCAGGATGGAGTGGCCCTGGAAATCCAGCCACTCAACAGCCAGGAAGGCATCGACAATGAGGAGAAGGAGAAGAAGGTGGTCAAGCTGCCCAAGAAGGAGAAGTCGGTGCTGCAGGGCAAGCTGACGCGCTTGGCTGTTCAGATCGGGAAAGCTGGTGAGTCGAGTGGAGCCTTCCCGTTGTTGTGGTTTATCGAGGCTGTTCCAGAGTCTCGCTGCGTCGGTTCCTTTCCCTCCACACCCGCCAGGTCTGGCAAAGGAAGCTGAGCCCTCCCAGGGGCTGGTGCGGTCTAGGCAGCCGCATCATGACCCCTCCTAGTCAACCGCATCATGACCCCTCCTAGGCAGCCGCATCATGACCCCTCCTAGGCTCTCAGAGAGAAGTGTTTGCCCACATGTAAGGGTTAAAGGCCCTGAGGTCTCTCTCATCCAAACACATGGGAAGTGAAGAACTTATATCACAACACGGGAGATTTACGTTAGCAAGAGGGGAGACTGTAATAACTGCTTACCTGTCACATGTGTGGGCTTGTCAATTCCTTAAGGGTAGAGAAGGTTGTTAGAGGTCGTTCCCTAGCAGAGTAGTACCATCAGGCCAGGCACAGAGCCATAAACACAAAATAAGGACTGCGGGAGGGCGGGGGCGGGGAGAGAAAGGGAGGCATCGGCCTGGCCGTTTGCAGAGAAGTCATTAACTGCGCTTGTGAGGAGGAGGTGGCTTCTTCATGACTTCCCGCTGTGAGTCTGTCCTCTGCATTCTTTCAGTGGTGGGATGGGGAGAGAGAGAGGGGTTTAGAGGTGGAAACAAAAGGAAGATTGCTCCTTCAACAGACATATCCCTCCAGGCACCACTGTTGAATTACTTCCTGATGCCACCCCTCTGCTTACTACAGTCATAGTCTGGCTTAGTGCATCTCTGTGTGTACAGTTCACCTGGAACCTTGTGAAAGCACGGTGTCTGATTCAGGAGGTCTGGGCAGGGCCTGAGAGTTTGCATTTCTAACAAGCCCAGGTGAGGCCAATGCCACTGACCCACTAAGCACATACTGAGTGGCTAGAATCTACTGTTCACTACCGTAGCCGCTAACCATGTTTGGCTGTTTCTAGTTAAATTAACTAAAATTAAATATAATTAAACATTCCGTTCCTCAGTTCATACTAGCCTTATTTTGATTGGTCAATAATGACATGTGGCTGGTGGCTACCATATTGGACAGTGTAAATAGAGGATATTTTAAACATCACAGTGAGTTCTGTTAGCACTAGTCTAGCCTGTTCACTCAGTTCTTTTACCCAACTAATTTTGACTACCATGAAATCTCTTAAATATAAATTAGCCATGGATGAGATGAAATGCAGGTGTGGAGTCAAGTTATTGAGCCTGTCACACAGGTTTGGAACATTAACCAGACTCACCTAATCCTTCCTATTTTCCTCCTAATCCCCATGTTGTTCTGTGGGAAGTACAAACTTCCTGATGGCTGGCCAGTCATCTCCTCTGTTGTTTTATTTTACATTTCAAGCGAGGCGAGGACTGGGATGAGGAAAATGAGGTGCCTTGCGCCCCCCAGAGAGGAATACCTCCTTCAGTTTCGTACCCTGGACATCTTGTTTGCCTCGCCTTAGCCCTGAGCATGATGAAGCAAAGTGCAAAAGAATATGTTCTCATTGATATTCATTGATCACCTCTAGCCTTACTCAGCAGGCCCTCAGGAAAAGTGAAGACCCAACCAGACCACAGTGTAAGGCAGACATGATGCCACAGACATCGGCGCCTCTGCCCAGATGCTGGCCCCAGGCCATTGGAACTGCTGGGCCAGTTGTTTATAGACCTTGAGCAGAACCTTCCATGTGCCTTGGTGTGTAGGTTGACCAGCTGTCCCAGTTTGCTTGGGACTTTCTTGATTTTAGCACGTTGACCACATTTTAAAGGGAATTCTTTTCCTCCTGAGTCCTCCCACATCCCAGGAAACTGCTCGCCTGCAAGCCAGATGGTTGGTCCCCCCACCAGTGTGCCATACCAAAAACTTCTCTGTGCCTTAGTTTCCTCAGAAAAGGGGGTAATGATAGTAACTTATCTCACCGGGTTGTCGTGAGGATGAAATAGGTTAGTTTCTATGAAGGGCTTGCCTGGCCCATAGTAGGCACTATATAAATATGTGCTGTTGTTGCCTCCTTTTGTCTGGGAGGCACTGTACTAGAGATTGGTCTTTGGGGGTGCTATGCTCACACCATGGGGGCATCGCTGTAAGCAAGTTGCAAAATTGCCTGGCATTCTTAGCCTGCTATTGGGGAAAGTCTACCCTGATAAACTACTAGGAAGCTGGCGAATATAATCACTGCATTGTGACTCATGGGAAGAGAGTAGGTCTGAGATAAGGTCATAGAATGCTGATTCAGAACACTAGGCCAGCCCTCTTACTTATGTGTGAGAAAACAGGCTGGACAGGGTGAGAGACTAGACCGAAGCCAGAGTCAATCAGGGCAGTGCTGAGACAGAACCTGTGTCTCTGAAATGCAAAACCCGTGTCTCTCCCTACACTCATGCAAGCAACAAGAATGGGGAGGGGATTTTAGTATGACTTCCTGGAGGTAGCGGCTTTGAAAATTGGTGACAAAGGCTACAACTCAAGCCGGGGGTGGAGGGGGGTGGTCCTAGGAATGCCCAGGTGCCGGGGTTCACGTGACCTGTTTCTTGTTCAGGTCTGATCATGTCTGCTATCACCGTTCTCATCCTGATTCTGTACTTTGTGATCGACAACTTCGTGATACAGCGCAAGCCATGGCTAGCCGAGTGCACCCCCATCTACATCCAGTACTTTGTCAAGTTCTTCATCATCGGTATTACTGTCCTGGTGGTGGCTGTGCCCGAGGGGCTGCCACTGGCTGTCACCATTTCACTGGCCTACTCTGTGAAGGTGAGACCAGAAGGACACAGGTGGGGGGGGTGGGGAGTGCCACACAGCCTTTGACATAAGGACGGGCCACCTATGCTCTGTAGACTCCATGTGGTACCTCCTAAGAGCACCAGTCCCGGGCCCTGTGGATGGACCATTGTGATAGTTGCATCAGTGTTTCAATGACCCAGTAGAATCTGAAGAGGATTCACAAGAAGTGTATCCTGCATTTTTCTGTGGGACAAGAGAATGAAATGTGGAAAGATGTTAGCTAGGAAATGGCCTTTGACCTATCCTGGGGGAGCTCAGTGGGTCCCCTCTCAAGTCTTTTCTCTTGTCCACTGTAGAAAATGATGAAAGACAATAACCTGGTGCGGCACCTGGATGCTTGTGAGACAATGGGCAATGCCACAGCCATTTGCTCTGACAAGACAGGCACGTTGACCATGAACCGCATGACTGTGGTACAAGCTTATATCGGAAATACCCATTACCGTCAGATCCCAAGCCCTGATGCCTTCGTGCCTAAGGTCCTGGACCTTCTTGTCAATGGCATTTCTATCAACAGTGCCTACACCTCCAAGATCCTGGTAAGCTCTTCCTTTGCCTGGACATTTAGAATGGGCGGTTGGAGGGAACATTCATTTTCTCTGAGACAAGTCATCTTCTCTTATTCATTCTGCCTGAACTGCCATTCCACATTGCATTTCCTACTCTTAAGTGAACGCGTTTGGGGTGAAACTAGGGAATAATCCATAGGAGTAGATTAGAAGTGACAGCCGGGGTGACAGGGAGGAATCTATGGCTGTGAAATGCCGTCCAATTACCATGTAAAGACAATATCTCCAGGGAGAGGCCTTGTGCTGATAGCAGAACCGGGCTTATCAGGAGTAAAGTACTCACTTTCCAGAAACTCAGAGAGGGTATTAAAATGAGACCCACAAAGGGTGAGCCACCAGCACCAACCCCAGGACAAACTGACAGCCCATAACCCAGATGGCTCAGGGACCAGTCCCACTAACCACTGTCCACCTGCCCTTGAAAAAAACAAATGTCGCCCTCCCTCCACCTGAGCTCTGGGCAACTATGTGAAAGGTTTGAGGGGCATTCTTTCCTTCCTGAGTTCTCCCCGGCTGAGGCATCTTCTTCAAGGGTGCCGTGTATGTTTCCCTCCCAGCCTCCGGAGAAGGAGGGGGGCCTGCCGCGGCAGGTGGGCAACAAGACGGAGTGCTCGCTGCTGGGCTTTGTCATCGACCTGAAGCAGGACTACCACGCCGTGCGCAATGAGGTGCCCGAGGAGAAGCTCTACAAGGTGTACACCTTCAACTCGGTGCGCAAGTCCATGAGCACGGTCATCCAGAAGCCCGGCGGCGGCTACCGCATGTACAGCAAGGGCGCCTCCGAGATCATTCTGCGCAAGTGAGCTCTCCTTCCCCCTCTTCCCTTCCAGATCCTCCCTCAAGAAGGTCCAGGGGACGTGCCCCAGGCTGAACCCACCGAGTGATGTGCCAGCTCCTAGCATCTGAGCACTGACTCAGGCCAAGCATTGTCTTTAAGTCCCTTTGGTGGCTCATTTTTATCTAACCCTCACAGTTCAGTGAGGAAGATACTATCATCATCTCCTTTACAAATGAGAAAACAGAGGTACAGCGAAGTGAAGTAACTTGCTCAAGGTGATGCAACTAATAGTGGCACAGCCAGGATTCAGGCCGTTCCAGCCTCCATCCCCAATCTGAAAGCAGAGAGCAATACACACCCATCGCACGGGGTTACTGTAATTAAATGGTTCGATGTATGTAAGCACCTTCCTTGCACACAGCAAGTTTGAGAAATGTTAGCTCTATGTTCCCTCTTCCTTCTTATTCTCAATTCTAAGTACAGGGAAGTCAGTAACCTACTCGGAGTGGCTGGGTTATCCCCCCAGGCCACTACCAAGTGACCTGCATGGGTACAGGGCCAGTAACTGAATTAACCAGCACCCCAACTTGGCTCTGGCCACCTCTGTCAATGAACACATTCTTGCTGAACACACCCTACCCACTGAGCACCGTTGTAGGTACTGGGCACAAAAAACATCTCTCTACCTTTGAGAAGTTCCACAAATGACTCTTGGCACTGCGTCACACATGCGTGGGAACAGATGACATGGGAGAGTCACGCTGCGCCTCTCTATGATGTGCCTGTCTACCTACAGGCCACCCCACCTTGAAAAGGGGGCCCAGCTGGGTGGTGGGTAGAGGTTTCTGGCCAGGAAACAGGGCTTTCAGAAGTACTGCAGAGTTGCCAGAATGTCTATAGAGGGCGGTAGAGACACACGGGGTGGGAAGAGGGCGGCTGCTTTCTAACTGTGCACCTCCCCAGGTGTAATCGCATCCTGGACAAGAACGGAGAAGCAGTGCCATTCAAGAATAAGGACCGAGATGAGATAGTGCGCACGGTCATCGAGCCCATGGCCAGTGAGGGACTCCGGACCATCTGCTTGGCTTATCGAGATTTCAATGACGTAGAGCCCCCGTGGGACAATGAGAGCGAAATCCTCACTGAACTGACCTGCATCGCAGTGGTGGGCATTGAGGACCCTGTGCGCCCAGAGGTGAGACTCTGGCTTGGAGAAAGGGCAAGAACACATGAGTGGAAGTCTTCCAGGGGCCCCTGGTCTGCATGTAGGCCCAATGTGACCTGCTGGGGAGTCACCAGGAGTCACGGGAGCGAGGGCACTGGCTCTGCTTCCAGTTGTGACCCACCCAAGTCACCTAACTGCTTCTCACCTACACGGAGAGCGGTTTCTGTGCTTCCAGCTCCACAGAGCTGCAGAGCGCTGAGCTGGCAGAGGTGCCATTCCTACGGCTGGCGCTGCTTCGGGGTGCGCAGCACAGGGTTCACTGGGCTCATCGTGGGGTTCGTAAGAATAGACAGGAGGAAGAACTGATCAGGACACCAGCTTTGTCTCTGGCCACCTTCTTTCAATCAACTTATTTTTGTTGATTCCCCCCTCCCCCCAGAATAGCCCAACACTATTCTTGACCCTAGGGAATTGCAAAAGCCTCTGCTCCTAAGAAGTTCAAGGGAGATAGGCTATCAATTATCAAGACCCAGAAGCTTGGAAGGGTGTCCTGCGTTTGGGAAACCACAAGGAATTGATGTGGTTGGAGAGTGGCCAGGGAGGGTGGAGAGAGGATGGAGAGTGTAAAAACTTCTGCTAGAAAGGAAGGCAGTGGCCAGATCTCAGAAGGCCGTATGTGCCCGCTCTGCTGAGGAGTCTAGGTTGTACGTGGGAGAGTGAGCTTTTACTCCTGGCTCCTGCAGCCAGTCTCCCCTTCAACGCCTGGTACACGAGGCTAATTCCAACGTGACAGAAGTAGGGTGGCACTGCTTCGAGGGGGCCCCCCGTCCTGTCCACGATGAAGGAGCAGTTGAGCAGGGCTGCTCCCCAGCATCACCAGCTGCTCCTCTCCTCTTGCCTCTCCCTCCACAGGTCCCAGACGCTATTGCCAAATGCAAACGAGCTGGCATCACTGTCAGAATGGTGACGGGAGACAACGTCAACACAGCCCGGGCCATTGCCACCAAGTGTGGCATCATCACACCTGGGGACGAATTCCTGTGCTTGGAAGGGAAGGAGTTCAACCGGCTCATCCGCAACGAGAAGGGCGAGGTGGGTCCTGGGTGAGAGGAACTAGGCCCTCGTTTGGCAAGGGAAGGGCCGGGTCTCGTGTTAGGCACCTGGGGCACGTGGGAGAAAGTGGGTGCTTTTTAAACTAGAAGTTATTCACAGTGAACATCCCTTCCACCAAGGCTGCTCAGGCGGTAGAATTAAGAGCTTCCTTCTCATGATCTTCATTCACAAGCTCACTTTTGAGGGGGTGTCACTAACTTTTCACATCTTTCTGTTTTTTTCAGTTGGCCACTGTCCTCCTGGGTCACTGCCCCATGACCAACAGTGGCACGGGTTTGTAGGAGGATGTGGTCTGGGTGTGGAGCAGACCGGAGCTTCCTGGTCTATGTCGAAATCAAACCTAAGGCCTCAGAAGCCCCACTTTAGCCATTTAGCTGACCCTGGCTCACCCTCCGCTCCCCCGTCAAGGGTCTAGAAATAGGGGATCAGCTCCAGGTAGGGAATTGGGAGGAGAAGGCAGACAAGCAGGGCCTGGAGGGGCACCATCAGTGAATCTGCCCTTGGAGATGGGGTCACCTGCTGCATCTGCACTGGGGCAGGCGACCCCTCCCCTGGCCATGGAGCACAGCCCTCCCCGCAGCTTGGAGTGTGCGGAACGGGAGGTTCTTCCTGGGGGTGCTCTTCTGAACTTGGCTGACCCAGGTGTGGTCTGGTATTGGCAGGTAGAGCAAGAAAAGCTGGACAAAGTCTGGCCTAAGCTTCGAGTCCTGGCGCGATCTTCCCCCACGGACAAGCACACGCTGGTGAAAGGTGAGGTCAGCCCCTGAGCAGGGACAGGTAGGGAAGACAGGCCGGGAGGGGACAGGTAGAAACCGTACACCAAAGCCACTCCCCTGTCCCGAGGAGGGTGGGTCCCGGGGACAATATGCAGTTTAGCAAAAGCTGAGCCCCTGTGAGTATAAGACGTATAACCAAGTTATTTTTAAACATTATCATACAGGGTGGGGGAAAAGCAGGTTTACAGCTGTTTGTATGGAAAATAATACAATAATTAATAAATAAGAATATAAGAATAAACTGTGTCACCTACTCACAACTGAAAACCTGCTTTTGCCCCACCCTGTGTGTTGTTTGCCAATAATACTATGAACTAGGCAGGGCAGGTTAAGTTTGAAGCGGAAAAGACAGGTGTCTTACCCACACTGCCCAGCTAGTATGTGGACGTGGTAGTTCGACCCCAGGTCTCCCTGCAAATCATGTGGAGCTTGTGTGCCACAGAACAGCTGTCTTGGGGCCCCAGACGCTGTGTGAGGAGGACAGACTTTCTTGCTCAGAGCGCTCCCGTTGAAACAACGCACTGCCCTTGGGTGATGGTCTAGCACAGTGGTCGGCAAACTGCGGCTCGTGAGCTGCGGTTTGCCGCTCTGTTGACTAATGAGTTTGCCGACCACTGTTCTAGCACATCCAGCGGAGGGAAGCGGGAAGGGAGGTGATGGCGGGATCAGGGAAGAAGACCAGAGAAGCACCTTGTGTGGGGACAAGGCTTGCCAAATGGCCTCCGATGGCACAGGTGGACTGACCGAGGGTGTCTGCTTTTCCCAGGCATCATTGACAGCACGGTTGGGGAGCAGCGACAGGTGGTGGCTGTCACAGGTGATGGCACCAATGACGGGCCGGCTCTGAAGAAAGCAGACGTGGGTTTTGCAATGGTAAGCAGCTGCTCCTGTCTCTAACTCCATCTCTCTGCCTACCCAGCCACTAATCATATGCAAAAACGGGGACCATCGAGTATGAAGACTAGGTGACACAGGCAGGGAAATCAGGAACTGGAATTACCCAGGAACTCGAGACCAACTTGAACTTGCCCTGTGGACATGGCAGTATTCTGTGTCTAGGCACACGTGGAAAATTCATGTTCCATGTGGAATGTGTGCTCTTATTTGCTTTATTCTAAAATATACTGTATATAATGATTTCAAAAGAGCAATACAATTATTCTACTAAAAGCAGTGAAAGTTTTTTTCTTATAATTCTTTTTACCCCGCAGGTACATCCTACTAAGAATGTGCCATCAACTTGCTGTGTTTTTTTAAAAAGTCACTTGGGACATTTTTCCTTTGTGTGATTGTGCTACCAACTGTTACACCAGTTCATTTATATCATATTGCTTTTCAATTTAGGGGTTGCTTTGTTTTGCTTTTCAATTTTATACCTTATTCAATGGTGAGTGAACCTTTTGTGGTTGTTAATCCTCACCCAAGGATATTGTTTATTGATTTTTCTAAATAATGGAAGGGAGGGGAAGAGACAGAGAGAGAAACATCGATGTGAGAGAGACACATCAATTGGTTGCCTCCTGCACGCACCCCAACCAGGTCTGGGGATTGAGCCTGCAACCGAGGTACATGCCCTTGACCAGAATCGGACCCAGGACCCTTCAGTCTGTGGGCCGATGCTCTATCCACTGAACCAAACCAGCTAGGGCATAACTTTTTTTTTTTTTTTTTTTTAACCCTCACCTGAGCACATGTTTTTTACTGATTGGAGAGAGAGAGAGAAAAAAAATGTCATGTGGGAGAAACATCAGCTGGTTGCCTCTCATATGCACCCCAACCAGGGACTGAACCTGCAACCTAGGCATGTGCCCTGACCAGAAATCGAACCCATGACCTTTCAGTGCACAGGACGACACTCCACCTAACCGAGCCACACCAGCCAGGGCTAGAAACTGCTTTTTTAACTTAATTTTGTTTAATACTTCTATAAAGTAGGTCTATAGTTCTAAAGTCAAATATAGAAAATAAGGTCTATTCATAGAAATCTAGCTTCTATTCCTATCACCTCCACCCTATTGCCTCCCTCTTAACCCCACATGGAACTTACTTGTTTCGTTTTCAGTTTATCCTTCTGTTTGCTCCTATAAAATGCATGTACTGCCGAAACCGGTTTGGCTCAGTGGATAGAGCGTCGGCCTGCGGACTCAAGGGTCCCAGGTTCGATTCCGGTCAAGGGCATGTACCTTGGTTGCGGGCACATCCCCAGTAGGGGGTGTGCAAGAGGCAGCTGATCGATGTTTCTAATTCTCTATCCCTCTCCCTTCCTCTCTGTAAAAAATCAATAAAATATTTAAAAAAAAAATGCATGTACTATGCCCTTTTTTCCATTTGCTTTTTTCACTTAACAACATAACTTGGAGATTATACCATGGTGGTAGTATAGATAGATATTCCTCCTTTCTTTTCCTCCTCTTTTTGCAGTGCATGGTACAGCATTAGAGAACTTTTGATGGGAAAAAGTGAATTGTATAGTCTAACAGATACTCATTTGTTGCGCTCTGGGTAGGAAATTAATACTACCAGGTGAAGAAAACCAATAATCTAGTAATGCAAGCCAAATTAACTGACAAGCTCCTCTGCTTGTTACAGAAGTCACAAGGCATGTTTGATGTGGAATAGAAGCACGGGCCAGGGATGTTAGGGACAGCCGTACAAAGCAAGCAGAGCTTAATTGAGTGGAACATTCAAGATAGGTAGGATTTAAATAGATGGGGAAAGAGGAGGTTCCAGACTTGGGGGAATGGGGTAAGTAAAAGTCTAGGCTCTCAAAGTGAATGAGAGATTCAGGAAATTGTGAATAAACCAGTGGGTGTTGGGCAGAAAGATATGTAAGAGCAGGTTGGAAGTGCTTCAAGGTTCACTTATTGAGGGCTCTGACTGCCAGACCAGAAAGCTCACTGCTTCTAAAGCACAGCTTTCAAGCTCTGATAGTCTATTCAGAAACCTTCAGTGCTTGCCCAGTGGCAGGGTTTTGAAAAAGGATAAGACTTGAAAACTGTGCTGCCAGACTACTTCTGCTTAAAGTTGCGGGGCAGATAAGGACTTAAATGAGATACCGGCAGTGGCAAAGGAAATTTAAGAATTTGGAGGTAGGATAGGACTTGTTTCTTATCTTTTAATTCGTTTCTAAGGTGGGGGAGTAGGAGGGAAGAGAGAGGAATATCGAAAGATAACTAATTTGCCATCTGGGTTCAGTAGTGAGGTGGGAGCATTGGGCCTCAGCCCTCTTTTCTGTAAAGTGACGGTGGCACATTTTCCCTTCATTTTCTTTTCTTTTTTTTTCTTTTTTTTTTTCAATCTTTCATTTCTTTGTTGATTAAGGTATTACATATGTATCTTCATCCCCCCATTAACCCCCCCAAACCCCCCCCCACTCATGCCCTCACCCCCCTGTTGTCTGTGTCCATTGGTTAGGCTTATATGCCTGCATACAAGTCCTTTGGTTGATCTCTCCCCCTTACTCCCACCCTCCCCTACCTTCCCTCTGAGGTTTGACAGTCTGACGCTGTTTCTCTGTCTCTGGATCTGTTTTTGTTCATCGGTTTATTTGGGAAAGAAAAGAACTCATCTTTAATATTTGTGTGGCTGGTGTGCCCTCTAGCATTAGACCTAGTTCAGAAGCTTCTTGGAAGTCAGGAAATGGAGTCTGGGTTCAGAATGCTGGTAAACGCAACTTTATCCAGTTTCTCAGTTTTCCTTCCCGTCTTCCCTCAGGGTATTGCAGGCACAGATGTGGCAAAGGAGGCATCAGACATCATCCTGACAGATGACAACTTTACCAGCATTGTGAAGGCAGTGATGTGGGGACGCAACGTCTACGACAGCATCTCCAAGTTCTTGCAGTTCCAGCTCACTGTCAATGTGGTGGCCGTGATTGTGGCCTTCACCGGAGCCTGCATCACTCAGGTGAGGGGAGTGTGTGTGGAGGGGGCTGAACTGGGAGCGATGAGGTAGGGGCTAAGGAACGTGGGGAGTGCCCTGGCCGGGGTGGCTCAGTTGGTAAGTGCCATCCCAGGCACCAAAAGGTGGCCGGTTCGATTCCCGGTCAGGGCACGGGCCAGGTTGCAGGCTCGATCACCAGTAGCGAGTGTGCAGAAGGCAGCCAATAAGTGGCCAGACCCTAAGACTAGGTGGACAGCAGGAGCTAGGCCATCTCAAGGACAAAGGTGAAGCTAATGAGTGAGGTGAGGGTGGCTTCTAAGGAAAGCTAAAAGCACTCGTTCTTCTTCCCACCAGGACTCCCCGTTGAAAGCTGTGCAGATGCTGTGGGTGAATCTAATCATGGACACGTTTGCCTCACTGGCCCTGGCCACAGAGCCCCCCACAGATTCTTTGTTGAAGCGTCGCCCCTATGGCCGAAATAAGCCTCTGATCTCACGGACTATGATGAAGAACATCTTGGGCCACGCGGTCTATCAGCTCACAATCATCTTTTTCCTCGTCTTTGCCGGTGAGCCGAGTGTGGGGAGGCCTGAGGTGGGGGGTGGGTTGCTGGACGGAGATGGGGCGGGGAGTGGCCCAAGGACAGAAGGCAGAAGGGAGCAAGCTGAGCACAAGACTAGGAGGAGCAGCAGCTTCCCTCACGAGTGTGTCCTCTGTCCCCGCTCTAGGGCACGTCATGCCGGCTTATGTGCTTCTGTTAAGAGTTTCATTATACCTTTTTTTAATCAATCATAAAACAATAGCTCAGGCCACATAATAGTGGCGCGGAGATTCAGACCTATGTCTGCCCGACTCTAGTGCACATGGTTTTAGGACCTTGCTGCACTAGAAGAAGATAGATATCGGAGCATACTGAGAGACAGTCGGATATGTTGAGGTCAGGGCTAACATTTAACATATTTGATCATTAGCATAGCTCAGATACTGACCACTTCAAATGGACACCAGCCATCAGCAGGCAGTATGGCCACACCAATGTGTCTGACTCACCCCGAGCTCGTGGAGTTCATACTCACCCTCCAGTGCTTCCCCTCTCTCCACTAGGTGAGAAATTCTTTGACATTGACAGTGGGAGGAACGCACCTCTACATTCCCCACCCAGCCAGCACTACACCATTATTTTCAACACTTTTGTGCTGATGCAGCTCTTCAATGAGATCAACTCACGCAAGATCCACGGAGAGAGGAATGTCTTTGCAGGCATCTTCCGTAATCTCATCTTTTGTTCTGTGGTTATGGGCACATTCATCAGCCAGGTGAGATGCCAGCTGGAGCTGGGATAGGAAGTCTGAGGTGATACAGGCCAGTAGCTGGGAGCCAGGGTTCCCGGAGCACCTGGGAAAAAGGAGTGAGGGAGTGATGGGGACTCGGGCTGTGGGCAGCTGGGTTCTCCGTTGGCTTCCATTTGCACGTGGCTCTAGACTTGGAACCCGCTGTGTCAAGTGCTCCAGCTCAAGGCAGCATGGCGGTGACAAATAAAACAAGACGTGTAGAATCCTTTCATTGTCTGCCTAAAACACAGAAATCTCACAACGCGACCAAGAGGAGGGTCACTGTCTTCCACCCCCCTTCCCATGTCTCCTGCCAGCACACATGAGATGTGCATGCACCTGCTGTGGGCTCTCTCAGTAGAACATGCTGTGCAGTTCACAGAGAAAGGGCAGTGCTGGGATGGCATGCATTAGCTGACAAATAAGCCTGGCTTGGGCTCCTGTGGGGACCGGGGTCAAGAGCATGGCTGCCCTGGTGGTAAGAGGAGTGGGCCCTTCCTTCTTGCTCTAGTCAGAGGTAAGACTGTCTCATCAGAGTGCTTAAGCCTGTGTCTTTCTCCCCTTCTCTCCTGCATTTTTTTTCTTTCTCCTTCCCCACAAGCAAATCAGGACTTAGACCACAAGGGTCCTGGGGCAAGAGCTTATGTGGCTCTGATGGCCTTAGCTGGAGGGCTAACTACCTCTTACTCACCTCCCTGATGGCGGGCTACCCCTTCTCTCTTCAAGATTTTCATCGTGGAATTTGGAGGTAAACCTTTCAGCTGTACGAAGCTCAGCCTGTCCCAGTGGTTTTGGTGTCTCTTCATTGGTATTGGAGAACTGCTGTGGGGCCAAGTGAGTACAGGCCCAGCCTCCCTGTGCGTGCGTTCAGCCTGCAGACCTCAAGTTTTTAAATGTTTCCCATCTTGTAGGATCCCAAGGTGGAATGATCACTGCCCATCACTTTAGGGGCTTTGGATCTTTCTCTGACCAGGCCTGGAGCTTCTCTGAGATAGGAGTGGAGAATTTAAATGAAATTTTGCTTTAAAATAATAATAATAAAGTTAGGGTCTTAGAAGAAGAAGAGTTTACAACGCATATGTCTTTATTCTAATGAGGCTTCAGTCTGGCCCTGGCTACTCAGCTGGCATGGTTTAAGGCTCCCCCACTCTTCCGTTTCTCACCGTGGCCTTCTCTGTGTTGAATGCCTGACTCACACCTGAAATAAATCCAGGCTCACAAGGTCTCTGGAGAAGCAGTCTAGCACATAGCTCAGAGCATGGATGTTGGATCCACTGCCTGAGTTTGAATGCCAGCTCTCCTTTTTATCATTTGAACAAGTTTCTTAACCACTCTATGCCTCAGTTTCCTCAGCTTAGGATGACAGGGTCATTGTTCATTGTTATTAATCAGGAAATCAGTTACTGTATAGAATGACTTAGAACCATGTCTACTATAAAGATGCAATAAATGTTAGCTGTTCATATCATAATAATGTCATCAGGTCTGGTAAGAGTGTCATTCCTGTTCTAACACC
This sequence comes from Ia io, assembly GCA_025583905.1. Classification (NCBI taxonomy): domain Eukaryota; kingdom Metazoa; phylum Chordata; class Mammalia; order Chiroptera; family Vespertilionidae; genus Ia; species Ia io. Next base: position 7,467,582 of record JAJQQW010000022.1, read on the forward strand.
ACTTTGCAAGGCCCCTGCTTTGCTCTAACTGACCCCAAGACCCCTCCCTGGAGACCTGCTAGTTGTTTCTCTCATACCTCCCAGATCCCTCCCTGATTAGGTGCTATCCCAGCTCCTAACCCAGGTCCCTCCACCCTGTTCTGCTTACTGAAGTTCATTTGCCAGTGGGTCCCTAAAGCAGCTTACATTAGGGCGAAGCTTGGTTGTTTCACCTACTGTTTGAAGCTCTCATCTGAGTCTAGTCTGTGACTGTGGCCTTTCTTCTATATCACAGCAGCTCCTTCCGAGATCCGAAAGCACAGCTTTGACATTCTTCCTGTTTGAATACCCGTGGGTCCATGTTGGACTGCCCAACACAGCCCTTCTTTCCCACCCGAGCCCTGTCTACTCCTCCTCTTGTATGTGGAGGACAATTGATTGACAGGCACTGAGCTAACCAAATGATTTATTTTGAATGACAAGCCTACCCTACTGCTCCATGGCTTCTGGTCATACTTATATGTCCTTTCTTCCATGGCCTGTCCCACCTCCTTCCTCACCCAAGTCCAAGAAGACTTTTAGTACCCTTTCACTACACTTTCATAGCAAGGAATTGCTCTGCAGGTGGTAACGAAGAAGAGGCTCGTTCTTTTCCAACGCCCTCTCTACCCCTTACTCGTACACATGTAACATGACCATCCTTTCCCCAGACTTGTTTTCCCCCAAGTCCCGGTCTCTATCCCCTCCCACTATGTACCAGGCATCTTAGTTCTACTTCCCTGAAAAGACACATGGCATAATGAGAAGGAAGAATTGAGACAGAAGGAGGAGAAGGAACTATAACGAGGTCAAATGCTAGAATGTAAGCTCTCTGCTGGATGTCCACAAATACAGAAAGCCCTCCTGAGGTCCTGACAATGTATAGGCACTTCTAGTGCTTCCCCCACTTTTCTCCCAATGGGATGGGTCATAGGGCAAAGAGAAACCTCCCCAGGGGCCTGACCCTGATTCTGGTGTTTCCCCTTTTCCTACACCTGTTCTCAGGTCATCTCCACAATACCTACCCAATCGCTGAAGTTCCTGAAGGAGGCCGGGCATGGCACTACCAAAGAGGAGATCACCAAGGATGCAGAGGGGATGGACGAAATTGACCATGCAGAGATGGAGCTACGCCGAGGCCAGATCCTCTGGTTTCGGGGTCTGAACCGTATCCAGACTCAGGTACTTGGATAGTGGTCTAGCCTCATCCTGGGAGAAGAAGTCTCCCCATCTTGGGAAGTTTGGGGAGGGCATCCGTTCTTGGTGGCCAACATCTCTTCCCTTACAAGGCCCGCTACTAATGGGCAGCCCTAGCTCCCTGGCTTTCGGACAGATGGGCAGAAGCAGCTGCGCAAGCTCCTCTGAGGGGAGAGTAGTCATGGGACCTAGAGCACGGGACACTCACGGTTAGCTTAGTCCTTTAGCTTTGTGTTGGTTCTGAAGCCCCTTTCCCACCCTCCATTGGGCTGGGCTAGCTTCCTGCACGAGGTCTCTTGCAAGCACTAGACCTAACCCAGGGAGAGAAAGTTCAGAGTCCTTCCCTCCCCTTCAGAAGGAAGGAGTTAGACAGTATCTCTATGCCAGCAGCCCCAGCAGACACTTAATGTGCATCCTCAAGCCACTGTCAGGTAATGTAGATGTTACCTGGAGGGATTTTTGTAAAAGAAACTCGCCCTCTTATATCTTCCCCACTTGAAATTTAAGGCCACGGTGGGGAACCTGATGGCTAAGTGTGTGTAAATGACAGTAGTCTCTCAATGCCTGAGTATCGTTTACAGGTACTTGCTTCCCCAAAAGGAAGCTATCATTTCTTCAAACTTTGTTTTCTTGCAATTTCTGAACGAGAAGAGAAGCTGTCCTCTTGCTCTTAAGTCCCCTGCCTACAGCCTTACAGAAGCTCTCCCTGACTTTTTATGTCACTGTGTCTACCTTCTGCTGGGTGAGTGGGCTGGTCTAGGCCCTGGTAACCCTATCACTTTCCCTGTTCTTGCCCCCACATGCCTCAGTTGTGTTAGTCCTGAGATTTCCCACTTGAAGAAACTTTAAATCCCAAGGCGTCAAGGATGCTCTCCAGAGAACAGGCCTATTCCCCTCTACTGATTGGCTGAAGACCCAGAAATAAGTGTCACTCTCTAAAATTAGCCTTGCAAATATTTAGAAAGTTCCCTCCTTTTCTCCTCAGTGCACAGAGAGGAGGTACATGGCTATTCTAAACTAAATACCTGCTGAGAACTTGTCTCCCGGAGGCAAGGAACAAGTGGGAGTGGGAAAGGGGCCAGGTAGGAAAACACTGGGGCTCCCTCCCACTCACTCGAGTTCCTCCTCCCACAGAGGGAAATTCCCACAGGACCTGCACACACTGCCTCGGGACATCCCGAGTCCCCACCCTCGTCCCACCACTCTCCAGGCTGCTGGCCCATCCAGCAGTGGCCTCAGTGCCCAGGGAACCTGGCACCTTTGGCTCCTGTCACTAAGGCCCAGTGCTTTCCTTTACATTTGCTGTTTTCGAAATAACCTGTCTGTTTTTCTTCCCCTCAGGATCCTCTGCCTCCTCTTCCACTCTGTGATTTCTTTCCTAGCCAGGATTCCCTTGTTCCGGTGTCTCCTGGCTCCTGGCCAGTCTTCTCTCCTGGGGCTTGAGATTCACGGATCTTCCTTCCTTCCCTCTCACTCCTTGGACTGTGTAGTTTCATGGCCTATGGAGCTTTAAGAATACTACCTTTCCCTATTGGAACGTGAGGCAGTTGGGCCAGAATGGCATTAAAGCCTAACCTTAGGCAGCAAAGGCAGCCTGTTAAAGAATGCCACAGTAACCAAATCCGTGCCATTGCAGTGTGCACCTGACTAAAGCAGATGAGACTGCCTGTGCCAACCTGTATCCGGCACCTGAAGCTCTCTCCTGGCACAATTCTTCAGCCTCAGCAGAGTCCTAACAAAACCAAACCCCCTGCCATCTGATTCCTGACCTTTGTTGCCATTCTCATTGCAACACTTAGGGTGGGAGGTGTTGCCAAGCCTTTGTCCCGTCCGAGTCCCTTTAGCTGGGGGAGTTAAAAGCACTAGAAAGCAAAAGTTTGGGAAACAAGGGCTAGAACCTGGGGAAGGTAAATCTGGGATCTGATTTCCTTATGGAAGGTGAGACCTCATAACCCTAGGAAAGCGCTGAGAGAGGTGTCTCTACAGCCTCTTCTCCATGTAGCTGAACCCTCCCTCCATGCAGACCCTCTCCTCCTACGGGATCAGGCTGCTCTGTCCCTGGAACTGAGAACTGGTGCAGGGGTGGTGTTTTAGCTCAGAATCCAGAAACTAGCCCTACACACTTCATGGCTTCTCGGGAAGCTTCACAAGTAAGAATAGCTGACTCGCACGGTGCCTGCTTTCCCACCTTCTCTCCTGAGAAATGCAGTCAGATGAGTGGAATCAGCCCCTTTCCAGCATTCCTGGGAGATTGGCCATAGGGACTAAGCATGTGGGCGTTTTTAAGATGATTCTACCAGATTCTGAAGGACAAAGGAACCCCTTTTGATTTGTTCCTTGTTACTTAGGGATCAGGGATAAAGATGGTAGGTTTGACCAAGGCCCCACACCCAGACCATTGTTGGAAAACAAATGGCATGGATTGCCTCTGTCGCAGATGAGTAGGGCCCTGGAGACCAGAGACCGCTATGCAGGGCTAGCCTTAAGGCTGCTCACCACCCACCAACTAGCAACAACTCTTTCTGCCCCTCCTTCCTTGAGTCTACTTGCTGGGTTAATGTCAGCATTTCTGCCAGACATTTCTGGATCTCCAATGCATTAATGCAGCTAGTGGCATCCTCTCTAAAGAGCCTGGCCATTGGGTTTCTGAGCTCCATTCTCAGTCCCTGTCCACCTCAGACCAAGGGAAGGATGCCTCAGAGAAGAACCCCATGAGAGAGTAAGTCCAGCAACCCATGATTCAGGAGCCTTTCTACTGTGGCCTGCTCTGTACTAGTATGGGCTGCTACATGCTTCTGTTTTTCCTTTAAACACATGAGTTATTTTCTTGGAAAATCTGTAAAAATAGGTAGTCGATTTCATTGGTTTAGAGGTTCCTGAGTCTCAAGATTCAGTAATATATATTTTGCCTTCTATTTTAAATTGCACACCTGAATTTTTAAGAGTACAGATGAAAACAGTAAATAAGCTATCACTATCTGAGGCATGATGAAGTGTGGAAGTCCCTAAAAATTTTAGGTACTTTGGACACCGGCATACCTAAAATATCCTCCAATTGGCTAAAAGGGGAGAGCAGGCTGGATTCTGGCTGGGTATTTGGACTCCATGGCAAATTGTTCCTTAAATGAAGTGTGATGTGCAATGGATGCGTTTCCCGCTGCTCCTCACCACTACTTTGTGTGTGAGGAATATCTGGCTTTTTCTCTCCTGTCCCATTTCCCAGCTCCTTCTCCCCCTTCCCGAACCCTCCACCACCCTCCCTTTCTCTCTCTTCACCTCTCTCTGACTGTGGAGCAAAGCTATTTCACTCTCTGATTCTTTGCAGATCGACGTAATTAACACATTCCAGACGGGAGCCAATTTTAAGGGAGTCCTAAAGCGACCGACCATGGGTCAACACCTTGATGTAAAACATGTTCCTAGCTCATCCTATGTAACAGTTGTACCAGTCAAATCTTCCCCCACCACTTCTGTTGCTGCTGCTGTTCCATCTCCTACTCTGGGCAGTGAGTGATAGTCTATTATGATGCATGATTTGCTAAAATGACCACAAGAGAGCACGTGGCATCCACTTTAACCAACCATGGATAAATTTTTCTTTTGGTTTTCCCTTTGATCTTTGACTGAAGGGAAGAAAAACTGGATAAAAAGCCCACTCCAAAAATCAGCCTATGTGCCTGCCTATTTATTTATTATTTATTAATTAATTAATTATTTATAATGTTGAAAAATTATTAAACCATAACCATTTTAAAGACAATATTCCTGTCTTCTAATTGTTCCTCTGCATTACTTGTTTCTTCCTCGAGTTTTTTGTTTTGCTTTACTTTATTTTTTTGTATTTTGCTTTGTTCTGATATGTTGTTGTTCCTCTCCATCTGCTCCTCAGAGTCTAAACTCTATTTCCTGAGGCTAGATATAAGGTTAGGTCAAATGAAACCCAGAACTTTCTTCATCTGGGGGCAAGTTTGAGGTCTCCTAAGAAAGGTATGAAGGGGACTATTGTTCCCATGGGGTTTTTTTACCTCTAGACCTGTCATAATTAACCAGTATTGAATTTTCCCATTAATAATACTCCTTTTTGGCGACCACTCTGTTAGCTGGCAGTGTTGGCATAAAAGTTAGGACTGTATATGAAGACATGAAAGTGTTCAATTCAAATGCACAGGGCTGAGCAGCCCTGTGGTTTTATTTTTCAGGGACTTTAAACCAAATTCTGGTTTAAGAGGCAATTAATTCACATCTAGGGAGGAAAATATATGAAAAGGTCAAAATAACATTTTTCTTCACCTATTGAACTTATTTTGTAGGGATTTCTGAAGAGCAACCTTTTTTTTTTTTTTTTTTTTTTTTTCTTGCTTCTAGGAATAGAATAGAAAGATAGAAACCGGAAGTTTGAAAAGTATTGCCTCGCCTACAGCGAGCCCTTCATATCGTATTTTGCACATAAAGTTTCAGGAACCCCTTTCTTAGCCAGCCTGTCTATTGGGATGCTGCCCACACTCAACCAATGGTGTTCCCATTGGTAGATTATTGGATTCTTGCTAATGCTTATGCCTTCCTATTCCTAGTCATTTTACCTTTCCCAAATGGAATACAGAGAGGAGAGAGAAGTCTGTTTGTTGGTAGTGCTATTACAGTATTTGATAGGAAAGGAATCCCTCTGTATTAAGTATATTGTGAGCTTCAAGTATATGAGGGTTTGTCTCTCCCTTCCTCCTAACCCCCTCTTCCAACCCAGGGATTGGGGGGTGAAGAAAGAACAGTTGCACTGTTTGTAGTTCACGTGGTTATGAGCTGCATAGATGGACCAGCTTAGATTATTTGTTGTCTTTTTTTAAAAACCCTCACCCAAGGATATGTTTATTCATCTGAGAGAGAGAGAGTGAGAGAAACAGAGAAACATCAATGTGAGAGAGAAACATTTATCAGTTGCCTCCTGTACACACCTGACTGGGGTTCAAACTCACAACCTCGGTATGTGCCCTGACCAGGAATCAGACCCAAAATCTTTTGGTGTACAGGACAACACTCCAACCAACTGAGCCACCTGGTCAGGGCAGATTATTTGTTGTCCTTTTAACCAACTGCAAGTGTTCTCATGTGAGGTATTGCGGGGAGGGGATATATAAGTACATATTTCTTTTGGCCCAAAGGCAGTCAAAGAACTAAATAAATCTTACCTTGCAAATATCCAAGAGCCTCTTGCCCTAATTCTCCCATATTCCTCTCTTATTTCCATTTTCTTCTAGTTTTGCTATGTCCTTCTAACTAATTTTTGTTCTTTTTTTTAAATCATGCTTTTATACTAGGAAGGGTTAGTATCAGATATCCTAGCAACGGTAGAAGGAGCTAAGCGGAAGACACAGAGCCCACCGGGCTATTGTAGAATTCCTGGTAGACGGTAGGCTGCAAACCATCAAAGACTAGAAAATCCTTCAGGAAAGACAGGTCATCCTTGCTCTTTCTCTGGCTCCTTCTTCCTTGGAGGTCCTAGAAGTTATAGTCATGTTTAAAACTCCCTTTCCCATTTTAGATCTCCAAATAAATTCAATTATTTATCTAACTTTCAGTAGATAAATCCCTAATACTTCCCTCTGTAGGCTTTCCTTCAGAGAAAGAAAAGTGAGCAGAAGACTACAGAATACCAGCCCAGGAAATGGAGTGTTCATCTGCCTGTTCATTGAGCTAGCACTAAGGTTGGGGCTCCTGAGTCATGAGAAAGAGTTGCCCTTCAATGAACCATTTCACCAGTAGGACAGGGACCACCGAAGAGACATTTCCCAAAGGTTTTCAGAGACAATGACAGGGAAGGAAGGGTTGATTGGCTGAGTGGAGAGACCCTAAAGCTTTCACAGCACCTGCCTCACTAGCTATGTCTTGTTTCCAGTATACCGCTCATGCACCACGCAGGATGCCTCAGGCAGGAAAGAGGTCCTGGGGTGGAGTGATGATGGTTATCTTTGTGATTGTTCATCAGCATGAGTTATGTATTCTCTGAGGCCCGTGTGGCACTTGAGGAGCATTCTGGCACAGCCCCATGCCCTCTACCCTCTCGCCCTTTCCTCCATCCCCAGCCTCCAGATGATATTCCCTAGCTTTCTGACTCCACTTCACTTGAGCTTCCTTGCAGGTGACTGGTTTCCCTTTAGATTCCAGAAGTCCTGCAGTCTAGCCAGATGGCTGTTCCTTGCTCCCCCAAAGAAGAAAATTTTTCTGTTTTTTCCATTTACCCACCCCCAATTCACTTTTTTATCTCCCTTGTTGTTTACCTGTAACAGTTGTTATGATCACCCCAACAGGTGAGAGGAAAAGCCAGCAAGTAGGGCTCCAGACCCTCACTACAACCCCAGTTTTTAAAAATTTGTTTTATGTATTAGACTTCAAATATAACTCTTTCTATAAAGTATTCAATACTTAAAACAACAGAAGCAGGAAGTTTGAAAATTACTGATATCGAAGATGATCAACTGGTGGTATAAAGGTACCTACCTGTTCACCTGCAGCACTTGTTTAGAAATTTTGAGATCTCAAGAGCAGATGGGAAGTATGGGCTATATTATCACCCCTGTAGGGGGTGGCATGGCTTTGAGCCCTTCTCTTGACCAGAGCCAAGGGAGAAGGCATTGGGTTTAGGTTTACTCAAAGTTTGACATAGATCAGTTAAAACTTGGGACCTCCTGAAGATTAGATGGAGACTCTATTCCATCTAATCTCACCTAGATCTGGATCAAAGAGAACATAACGGGTAAAATTCACCTATCAGATGGTCAGTTGGAATCACAGAAAGATGGAAAAGTAGGTCCTTACTTTCTCTTCAGCTTGGTGAACGTGTGCCCTGGTTCCTTGATTCTGCTTGGTTGGGGTGTTGAATTGATTCTATTGAGTGGCAAAGAATCCTTTGCCCTCTAAGCTCTGAGCACCCTCAGTCCTGGTGGGTCTTCCAGGCTGTCATAGAATAAGGCAAGTCTAGCCAGCAGAGGCACACTTTAGGGAACCTTCTTTGCACACTATTTTTGAAGGCACTATACAGTGATAGGAAGTACTGGGACAGGCAATCCAACCAAATTATTTGCCTGACTCTTTGTATGCTCTGCTGTCTCCACATTCTTACCTCTTCTCCAGGAACGTATTCTTTGGTTAAACATCAGAGGAATGTATGAGATGCCCTAACCCAACACTCATCATTCCTCCCTATCCCCCCTCCCCACCTCAACAGTTCCTGTGTTACTCCCACTTCTTTTCCAAGGGAAGAATTTTCAAACAAGACTAGGATCAGCCACCAACGAAAATCCTATAACTGCTTTCTTTTCCCCTGGCCTCTCTCTCCAACCTCTCGGGATTCAACTTTCTCTCCCGATCCCAATCCTACTAAACCAGTTTCTAAATCATCCCTTGGAGCAGGGGTGGGGAACGTCCAGCCTGCGGGCCATATAAGGCCTGCAAAATCATTTGGTCTGTCCCTGCCAAGGCATTAGGGGTGAGTTAATTAAATGTTTGACCAAATATAGCAGGCTAATTTTTAAGATGATAGTTTTGTGTGGCCTGAGAATCTATCTATATAAAAGCCCAGCAACTGGAACAGTGGAATGACCAGAACAACCGGTGGCTATGACGCACACTGCGGCAGCCAAACAATCTAATCCTGCCCCAATCAGCCCCTTCCCCCAACCCCCGCCAGCCCAGCCCAATGGGCCCCCATCGGGGTGGGCCAGCCGCACCCCACTCATGCATGAATTTGTGCACCAGGCCTCTAGTGATATTATAAATATCCAAATGGCCCTTGGCAGAAAAAAAGTTCCCCACACCTGCCTTAGAGAGACCTGCAGTTCAGAGAAGCAGGCTTCCAAAGCGGTGGTGTTGGGTAAGGCACAGACTGGCCAGAGATTAATTATGGTCAGTTTTTTCCCCTTTCTCTAAATTGACTGAATCCCTTTCTTTGCCCAGTAAAACTACACATTGGTTTTTTCTTTCATCTTCCTCATCCACCCCATGAGAAAAGCCACTTGTTTGTAGCACTGCCCCCTGGATTGCACCCAACCTAGGTCCCATCCTTTTCCTTCACGTAAGATTATGCTTCTCTTTGCAATTTAGAAACGGCTGGAGGAAGCGATGAGACTGGGCAGAGTTGCCATGTGTCAGAGACATGGACATGCATCTGAGTGTGAGAGGCAGGTCTTCTCTCAGTATCAGGAGGAAGGCGTCTTTTGATACCTTTGATACCTGTGTTTCATCCACATCTTCCAGGGGAGGGGCAGAAGGAAGGGGACAAGGTGGAGGTTGTGGAATATAAATATATGCGTGTTACCTGATGAAAGAGCAATTCTTCAATTGAAAAATATAAGTTCTAATTTCTTGCATGCTGCTGACACAAATGAAGATTGGTTTGTCTGCCTTGCTGCATTGTATTCATGGTCACTTATCACCCAAAGTGTATTACGTACAGATTGGTATGCGTTTGGCTCTTTGAGGGTTTTAAACAGGTAACTAAACCTCAATGTGTAATTTTTTTATCCCACGTTCACAAAATGTCTGGCCTCAACACAGAAATCCACATGTCTGACTCATCTTTTAAATTTGGCTATTAATTTGCACCTCGTTCCAACATTTGTGCCCTCTGTTCAAAAGAACTAATGAATCTTTTTGTTTTCTGTTTCATTTTAAGAGTGGATTGTTTGGGAATGCTAACTTTGCTTTGGGTTTTCTGTTTTTTTACTGCAGCTTTTGAAACATCCTAGTTGTTTGCCATTACTCACCTCACCCCACCCCAATGCTTGAAAGTTGAGCCACGTAAATGTTTTTAGTGTCCTATTGTATGGTTTTTGTTGATGATCAATAATGTTTGGTAGTTTGGATTTTGTTTCTCTCCTCAAACCACTAGTTTCTTGTTCTACTGGCCAATTCTCATATCTGTATTTTCTCATCCTTCTCTTCCTCCCCCTGGTATAGATCAAAGTGGTCAAAGCATTCCATAGTTCCCTCCATGAAAGCATCCAGAAACCCAAGAACCAAAACTCCATCCACAACTTCATGACCCACCCTGAATTCGCCATAGATGAGGAGGGGCCACGAACACCACTCCTGGATGAGCAAGAGGAAAGTTTTGAAAAGGTCCCTAAGCCTGGGACTAGGGTGCTGCTGTTGGATGGTGAGGTCACTCCATCCGCCAACACAAACAACAATGCCGTGGATTGCAGCCAGGTGCAAATTGTTCCCTCCCACCCTGACAGCCCTCTACATAGCCTGGAGACTTCAGTTTGAACGTCATTCTCTGACTCCCATTCTTGCTTTCCCTATTTCTTGTTCATCTCTCCCATCTGTAAGATGATGATGGGAATTTTCACTGTCATGTCAGCTGCTCCCAAGTATGTGTGAGCCCCGCCTGACCACGAAGAGGCAAGAGAACATACCTACAAGGATTTCAACTTAAACTTGAGTTGGGGTTTGTACCAGGACCCAGTGAAACCCCTGCCGGGTAATGAATAGTAGAGCCTACTCCTTGAGTGTATCAGTTGTCATTTTTAAAGAAATGATATGATCTTCTTAGCATTCATTCCAACCCAATTCTCCCCCAGTATTCATGCTTATGTTGCCATCTCCTGACTTCTGTGTCATTTATAACCTCAGTTGAGGGTTCAGCAAGACAAATATTCTCAAATGAAATGTGTGGGAAGCAGGAATGGAATGTATGGAATTAGCCTATAGAGTGATTGTTGTTAAAATTGTTTTCCCATTTTGAAAGCTTATACCTAAAGCCCTCTAGCTCTTTCTACCCTTCCAGTCAAACTTCTCCACTCTCTCTTAACTATTGTCTTCCTTACCTACACCTTTTTTTTTTTTTTTTTTTTTTTTTTTTTTTTTTTAAGTTGCAATGATTAAGAAAGTGGCAAGGACCTGACTGAATTAAGTCAACTTTGACCATTCTCCCTTCTGGCCCCTATGGAACCATTGATTTCTTTCCAGGGGCACACAGGTTTTCTTTGCTAATAGGGTCTTCTGAAGCAATTGAGAGCTGGTAAGAATGTGTTCTTGCTGTTATCGGTTATCTACTTCTAAACTTGTCAGGTATGTGTGGTTTCTCCGTCCTAGGGAGATCAACCTTGACCATGAAGCTTGCATATGTGTGGTGTGTAGTTTTTACCGTAAGCCTGAGATTTCTCTTATTTCTAAAGTGGTGGTAAATGAGTCTGTTGAGAATGGCCCCGTCCCCTAACTGGACTTTGGTATCGAGGACCAGGAGCTGGCCAACTCTTATGGAGTCCTGGGGTGACCACTGCTGCTTTCAAAGCCACCTGGCAAGGCTCTTCGAGGGCAGGGCCTGGTTATGGGGGGAGTGAGTGCTGAGAAGCCTTGGGAGAGGCCTAAGGGCCGTCTAGGACCTGAGCTTGGATACCAGCTTTGATATTCCCTTCAGTTGTCTAACTATTCTTTGCTGTGTTCCCTAACTTGTCCAGTCTCTGAAGAGGTCCCAACCTTTCTCAAATACTTTGATTTTGAAATTATGAATCCAAAGTGGGAGGCTCCAGCGACACTTTGCTGACTTAAAGGAGCAAAAAAACCCACCCTGCAAAGCTCTCCTCCATCCTCTCCTCCTTCCCCTCTTGTGCCCCACTCAAGCCCCTCTCCAGAGCGAGCTCACCTGCTACACAGTCAAGCCCTGTGCCTTCTTTCCCTGAACACTGCCCAAAGCATCCCCTCTCACCTGCCTCTCAGGAGCTGGGGACTTTACTAGGAGACTTTTTAAGCGTTCCTTCATGGGACAAGGTGGAGCCACATTTGCAGCAGCTCCATTTCTATCTCCGTGCAGGGGGCGCTCGCATGTCTGCCAATTCCCTCCTCCCATCGGGTAGCTGGGGAAGCCTGCCCCACTTTGTGGCGCGATGGGAGGAGGGAGAAGGGCTTGAGGCTCTTGTGAACTGCCAGATGTCCGTCTGTGAGAGGAAGGGCGCCCGAACCTGTCTTCTCCAGCCTTTTCTTCTGGCTGCCACCCCCTCTCCCACTCTCACCTGAGCTGGCCGAGGCAGGAAGAGTAAAGAAGCATGCTCCCTACACATCCCCGTTATTGCAGAATCGACCACGTTGGATTTGGGTTTTGTAAAGGTGACCTGCGTCAGTGCCCTTTTCTCTGTCACATGGGGGAGGAAAGACAGCTCACGCGAGGTGTTAGGTGTTCACGTGTCTATTTATTAAGTACATTGGAAGATTTCGTTCTGTCAAGTCTTTTATTACCTCAGATCAGTTAAAAAAAAACAAAAAACAAGCCAATAACAAACTTTGGAGGCTATTTTACCATTCCTGCTCCAAAAAGACTCTCATGGTGCCCGACAGGTTACTCCTGAGAGCTAGTGTCTACTTTTCAAGTCAACGGTTTTTTGTGTATTCTAGTTTCCACAGTAGGAGAGAAAATATAGAAATATTATGCAAAAAAAAAAATATATAGTTTTCTTTAGATCAGAAACGTATTTTTTGAGTCAGCCATATGTATTTTGTTTAAAGGATGTAAAATAAAGTGTTGTCATGTAACCCTGTGGAGGGAGCACATAACCAGCTGTTTCACATGACAGGTGACTTCGTACATTTGTCATTGGTTTTTAAACCAATGCAGCATAATTCCTTTCTCCAAACAGCCATCTTTATACTTAGGGGGGAAACTTGTTGGGTTCTAGACTTTTTTAATATAAATTTTGTTGCTATGGAACTGAGTAAGTTTAAGTGTTTATGTGCCTATGTTTTTTATATAAGTTTTTTCCTATTCCGTTTCAGCGATCCAGCGGGCAGTGAGTAAATACAGCATAAGTTAAAGCTTTTCCCAAAAACGGTGCTTTGGATTTGAAAAGGGTCTGATGGGGAGAAGGGGGAAATAGTGTCCTAGATTGCTCTCTAGATAAATCTAGGAAAATGGGCAGTAGGCTGATGGGAAGGAAAGCATCCAGCAAGAAGGGGCAGGGGGGGTGGGGGTGTCGCGGGCAGCAGCGAATGAGCGTGGGCCCCTGGGAGATGGTGCCAGGCTCTGGGAGCTTAGTGATGAGGGTCAGGGGCCTTGCTTGGATTTTGTTTCTTGATGCATAGCTGGCAGAGTGGAGCCCAAGACATGAACATCTCTTGGGCTGCAAGGATCCTCTGATTTGGGGGTTGCATATTTTACCTCCAATAGGAGGCTCTTTTACCTCCGGTTGTCCCTGGAACTTCCCATCAGTGAGTTTTTATGCAAGGATCTGCGTTGGGACTTCCTCCCCTCCCCTAGAAAGGCTTCGTGCAAGGTATAAAATGGGGGATAGAGCTGTAAGTGGAAGAGGACAAAGGCTGTTTCTAGCCCTAGCCGACAGTCTTGGGACTCGGTCCCTCCCGTAGGCGCCCTCTGACCTCTGAAATGACTTGCATCCCTGGAAGTTGCAGAGAGACCTCCTAGAAACCCCTCTGGCACTCGTGAGTTCTGTAGGTTTTGGTTTCTTCTTGCCCTTGAGCGTCAGAGAGGAGCGTTTGCACTTAAATCTGAGTGATTGCCTCACTGCCGGTAACCCAGATTGACGTGGCAAGCTCACCTGTGCCCTGAACCCCCCAAACGCTTCCTTTCTCTCCTGCTTCCTTACCTATCAACTGAAGCAGCCCCTGTACCATCACCAAGTGCCCACTTCCTCACTTTCCGAACAAGGGACCGCCCCACCGCGGCGGTGGGGGTGAGGCATTTCCAATGCCTGCTGTTTTTAAGCCATTCCAGCCCCTCCCTCGGAGTAAACCAGACACCCTTGCAGGTAGCTCAGTGCCAGTCTTCTTTGCCCTCCCAGCCCTGCTGTTAGGCCTGCTGTCCCCTTTCCTCTTGACTAATAGGGATGGAGGGAGGTGAGCTCCCCTGACTGAAGTGGCTGTTGGTTCATGTTTTCGCCCCATATGTATATATGCCATATGTGAATATGCCATATATATGTGCCAACCAATTTGACTACTTTGTTCTTTTCAAATTAGCACGGAGATAGGAATTTTGAGTTTCTTTTTTCTGTAACTAGTATAGCAACCACTGGTTTGTGTGTTTTGTTTTGTTTTGTTTTTTTGTATAAAATAATAAAAAAACAAAAGATAGGCCGCTGTGGTCTGCATGACATCAATAAGCAAATGGTGATATCAGAGCAATGTGTACCCCAGTGTGTGTTGCCATAATTTGCAGTTCGGCTTAACAGTGCACCCAATCTGTATTTGCATTTTGATATTATTTAAGCTCTCTGTACAATGTTTTGCATGTATTTATATGGTTCTTAGGGGGGGAAATGCTACAAACTGACAAATCTGAAATTCAAATATGTTGTTCCACTGAGACAGGAAGAGTAGGAGTTTGAAAAGATGGAAAAAAGGGATAATTTTTTGGAACCAATAAAACTTGTTGCTGATGAGCAGAACGCAGAACTGCTGTGCACTGAGAATAAAGCCCGTGCCCACTTGTGACTGTGCTGTCCTCGGTGTGTCTCACTTTTGGGCGATGTCGCTGGTTGTCTGCTGGAGGTGGGAAAGGATGTCACAGCCATGTTGAGAACCCTCTCTTCAAGCCCAGAACTCGGCTTATGAGTGGACCCTGATCTGCATCTCTGCCACATCTCCCTCAGTGATTCATGCCCTGGTTGCCAGTTTCATCCCTCATAGCCTGAGCTTTGCTCTGCTCTCTTCAATTAGAATCTGCAAGCGGGGCTGGAGCTTTTGAAAAAGGATGAATTTGGAAGGATAAGGAACAAAGTGAGCTTGGCAGCCCTTTCTTTTCTTTGCTTTATTTATTACTTATTTTTTAAATAATATTTTTATTGATTTCAGAGAGGGAGAGAGAGAGAGAAACATCAATGATGAGAATCATTGATTGGCTGCCTCCTGCACACCCCACACTTGTGATCGAGCCCACAACCCAGGCATGTACCCTGACAGGGAATCGAACCGTGACCTCCCAGCTCATAGGTCAATGCTCAATCACTGAGCCACGATGGCTGGGCTTGTTTACTTATTTTTTAAATGAAATGCCTTTTGAGAACATTTGTTCCTTTATGTTAGCACTTTCTCCTACCTCCCCTCTGGGTTCTCCAGCCCCCACCTTCCCAACGTTTTTGTTTTTGTTTTTGTTCATTGTCCCGTTCATTGAGTCGCTAGCATGACTGATATGAGGCCCCAATTTCAGGTCAAAACAGCTTTCTGGCAAGTCATTTAGGTTCTGAGCTTTCGTGTCTCAGAACTCAAGCCTCCTTCCTACAGCTCCACCCTGTGCACCGTCAAGTTTGCTGCTGTCTGAAAACAAGCGGAAGGGCTCCATGGGCTCCCCACGGCTCTGCAGGAGCCGTGTGATGCTGGAGAACAGCCCAGCCCTCCTGGCTGGCTGAGCAGGCTGGTAGTGAAGGAGGAGGCAGTCCGAGTTGGAAAAGGCTTCCGCGGTGAGAGGTCTTATCCCCATTTTCTTGCCTCTGTCCCAGGCTGCTCTCCGCAGGCAGCCACGCTGCCCACTTGGTCCCTTTAAACAAGCTGTAGAGAAAAAGCGGGTGATAACAGGGGCTGGGTCTTATTTGATACCAGAAGTCACAAACAGAACTAGTCTTTTTTTTCTTCCCATCGTCAGTCCCCTTGCCAAAAAGGGTGCTACACACAGAGTCCTTAGTAAAGCTTGTCCCTATACTTCCCCTCCTACTCTCACCTTTTCCTTGCTAGGCCCTAGGTCTGCACCTCTCTGCTAAGCCAGACAGGATCTTAAGGATCCACACTCCTAGCCCCAGTGTACAGTAAGGCACTGAGAAGAATGAACTTAAGAGTAGCTTTCTGGCAGAGACCAATGTCTCCTAAGATGTTGGTTTAATAGAGTATAAAGCCAGCTCGGCTCCTTGGGAGTTACCGTGTGGAAAAGACCACGTTCTTTTCTTCCATCCTTTTCCCTACTCCCAGTCCTAGAAAAGAATAGTTTATGTGCCCTCAATCTATATATATAAAAGCCTAAGCAACCATTACAACTGAACTGGAACAACTGGTCGACCAGTTGCTATGACATGCACTGACCACCAGGGGGCAGACACTCAACACAGGACCTGCCTCCTGTTGGTCAGTGTGCTCCCACAGCCAACCTCCTCCTCCCAGCCGGCCAACCTGTGGCCCTTACACCCGGCCAGCCGGCCAACGTCCCACGGTCCCTCCCCTGGGCCAGCCAACCTCCTGTGGTCCCTGCCCCTGGCCAGCAGGCCCCAATCGGCCCTGATTGCCAGCCAGGCCTAGGGACCCCACCTGTGCACAAATTCATGCACTGGGCCTCTAGTCTTTAATAACAGCTGGTGAGTCTCCCCTTAGCCACCATATCCTCCCCCTACAGTCACTGGGTTTGTTGGTTGGTCTCCACCAAGACTGACTAGTTCTCTCCCAAGTACACACACAACCTGGCAACTCCCTGAATTCCTCTGGAAAATCCAGAGATGACTCTTTGGATACCAGTGAGCTGGTTACCAGCTTCTGACCTGAGTTTTAGGGCATGGTCCTCAGGTCACTCCAGCAGGAAGAAGAATGAAAATGGCATGTCCTTTACCAGCAAATAATTTTGAAACTCTGTTGTAAATAAAACATGCAAGCATGCCCCCCTTTCTGTGTGGATCATGTCCCCAGTGTGAACCTAAGCCAGGGGAGGTCCATGCCTGTATTTAGCTTTGGAAGGCAGGCGCGTCTGGGTTCTGGGCTTGCCTGTATGTTGATGTGGAACCAACCACAAGTCTTAACTTCTCTGAAGCTTGTTTGGGATACCTCCCTGTCCTCAGGAGACGCACACATAGAAGGGAGCGGTCTCCTTGGAGTGGCCTCCCACTGCTGTCTCCAGAGAGGCTGCTGGTGAAACCAGAACGCCATGTCACACTGACAGAGAGGACTTGAATAACCTACACGTTTGGAAAGCCAAATCACAATCAGAAGTTTGGCTTCTGCTTGTGAAATCGTAGGCGGGGGAAATGCTATCCTGAGTGGCTGGTGCCATCACGCTCAGCCAGGTACCTCCCTCTCTGCTGGGATGGACCCGGTCCCTGAGTTCAGGCTCAGGCACCAGTTGGTTCTTCTGATGTCCCTGTAATGGAGGTCACCCTCCACACAGCACTATTGGTCAGGTTAGAAAGTGAGGCTGGGGGGGAAGGGCTAGGAACAAGTGATTGCCCTCAGCCACATATAAGAGGGAGAACAGCCCCGGTCAGTGAGCCCAGTGGTTAGAGTGTGGGCTGCACATCAAAGGGTTTGATTCCCGGTCAAGGGCATGTGCCTGGGTTGCGGGTGCACTACCTGCCACCAGTCGGGGTGCCTGTGGGAGGCAACCAATTAATGTGTCTCTCGTCTCTCACATTGATGTTCCTCTCTCTCTCTCTCTCTCTCTCTCTCTCTCTCTCTCTCTCCTTCCCCCCTCCTCCTCCCTCCCTCCCTTCCACTCTCTCTGAAAAGCAATGGGAAAAATACCCTCAGGTGAGGATTAACAGGCAAACAAAAAAAACAAAAACAAAGGGAGAATACCCCCAAGATGACCCAAAGCCCTTCTCTTCAGAATTTCCACATCTTCCCTTCCCAACCTTTGAACTGCAACTGCTGCTGATCAGTTGGGAGAGAGAGGGTTTGAGTAATTCCCTGCTCACCTCCCGGTGGAGGATCTAAAACAGAAAAACTGGAGAGCTGGAGGAAGCAGGAGACTTGTGTCCTGAGCCCCACCCTGTTTCTCGGCTGGCTTGATTTCCCATTCTACAAGGAGACTGTTAAATTACATAGGTGATTTTCAGACTACATTTTGAAAATCTGAAAGGTTTCCTCAGAGTTCACTCAGCCTGCAGGTGTTCAACAAAAATGGGTTTTTTTTTTTAATGTATTTGGCTTCCAGGTGAGCCGTAGCTTTATAAAAAACATAATTTAAGAGCACTGTGAACTGGCCATCTCCGAAATGCTGTGATTCTAATTAAGAAATCAAATAATCGGCGCTGAAACGATTTGAACATAGGTGACAATGTAACAAAGTTGTTTGATTAAATGCACAAAGAAGCCAAGCTTGGGTCCTGTTTCGATGGCATCCCATTATAATTTTCAATATATGCATAAATTCGTGATGAGAGTTCAACTTCGCGATTAGAGTTCAGCCTGCTGAGCTCATTGTCAAGCTGATTCTGTTGTGGAAAGAGCAGTGGTTTGTGAATCCAGAGATCTATCCCACTGAAATGGCCTAAAGTTAGAGCAGGGCCGCTCATGGGAGCTGGTGGAAGGAGCTGGCCTGGGAATAAAGGTCTGTGTTGCCATCCTGACCTGCTGCTTATTTGCTGTGCGACCTAAGAGAACTAGTTTAACAAATTCTTGCTCTAGTCTCTAAGATTGCTGTCAAGCCCTATCTGGTTTGGCTCAGTGGACAGAGCATCTGTCTGTGGACTGAAGCGTCCCAGGTTTGATTCCAGGCAAGGGGACATGCCCGGGTTGTGGGCTCGATCCCCAGTAGGGGCGTGCAGGAGGCAGCTGATCAATGATTGCCTCTCATCATTGATGTTTCTATTTCCCTCTCCTTCTTCTCTAAAATCAATAAAAATATTTTTAAAAATAGAATAAAATTGCTATCAAAAACTACAGTATAATTGTTCTGAAATATTTTTATTGAATTTGTTAAACTAGTTCTCTTGCCCTATGATCTATAAAATTTTAGTGATTAAGACTTCAAAGAACAAACCAACTTGATGTGGAAAGTACAGCTATATGGTCCTGGCCAGCGTTGCTCAGTGGTTAGAGCGTCAGCCTGTGCACTGAAAGGTTGCAGGTTCGATTCCTAGTCAAGGGCACACACCTGTGTTGCAAGAGTAATCAATCAATGTGTCTCTCTCGCATTGATGTTTCTCTCTCTCTCTCTCCCCTCTCTCCCTCCCTCCCATCCTTCCCCCTCTCTTCCACTCTCACTGAAAAAGCAATGGGAAAAATATCCTCAGCTGAGGATTAACAGAAAGTACTGCTATATGTAGTAGTGATGCCACAACAAGTAGTTTTATTTTTGTTAAGTGAAAGTGTTGTTGATCCTTGTTGAGAAATATCTCTCGATTTGGGCTTTATGATGTTAGGCATATGACAAGAAATAAAGTGGCTGCCTGTTGTAAAATGAGGCATCCTTTAGATTTTGTGTGTATTTTTTAAAGAATAAATATAATCATCCCTAAAAATAAATAACCATCAGAGAAGGTCCACCTAGCATTTCCCTGTCATTGTTGAACTCCGCTGGAAGTAGCCTCGTTGTGTGTGCACTAACACAGCAGCATCCTGCACCCCCGATGCATCCTGGACGTGTGCAGGAAGGCCTTCACGTACACCTGCAAGGAAGACAAACTGCTCCCCAGCCCTGGCAGGACAAGAAGTCAAATCAAATGTAGCACGGGACTAGGTAGTACTCACCAAGGTCCGAGAGAGGTCTCTTGGTGCCTGTAGGCAAGCTCCGCCCTGCTCCCAGACCTAAGGAAAGGGCTCTCTTCGAAGACTTAGCCTGAGCAAGGACAGAAACCATCCCCCGTTAGTCTGGTCACACTCCTTTTGCTTCCAAATTCTCCTCCCTCTTCCCAAGGGCCTTGGGTGAAGTGGGGACAGGGAGCAGAGAAGTGAGCAATATTTCTGTAGTTTCTAAATCTGTCTTAACGCTGCTCTCTCACAACTTGAACTTAAAAGAAAGGTATTTCTGCCGTTGTTCTCTGTGTCAGACTTGTCTGGACTGGAGAAGGCCTCCGGGATAGAAGCACATGAGCAGGGAGGGTGGGGGATGGCCGCCATGGAGGCTCCTGCTGTAATCCTGCCTGCTGGTTTCAGCTTCCAGCCCTTCCGAAAGGAAGCCTGGCTGGAGTGCTTTCACCAGGGCCCAGAAATACAAACGCCATGGGAACCCCTCCTGAGGGCCAAGGAGACCCAACACAGGAGCTCAGGGTGCCCTTCCCACGGGGGCAGGGAGGGCGGCGCCTGGCTCGCCTTCTTCCTTTGGCTGATGAGTGCACGGCAGGAAGAAAGACTAGACACTGATTTCTTCCTCAGTATCTCTCCCTGTACACACTTAGGTCATAAATTCACAGCAGCAACAAGTACTCAGGGAACTTCTCAGAGGGTCAGGCGCTGTGTCAAATGCCAGAGATACAACAAATAGTGTATCTTGCCCAGAAGGGTTCAAGATCTTCTTGGGGAGACAGACATTTCAAAATGGAATCTCAACTGAGAAGCACTCCCATGCCTGGCCATGGGGACACAGAAGGCAAGAACCCAGCTCTCAGGAGGGGAAGGCTTCACAGAGGAGGTGACAGCTAGGGCACTTGGTTTAAAAAAAAATAGCAATTGTGTTGTTGCTGTTTTTATAAAAATGACACTTGATCTTTGTAATAATTCAAGCAATAAGTGTCCAAAGAACGTAACAAAATACCTCAAGTCCCAAACCCAGAACTAACCAGTATAAATTCTTAAATGTGATTTAAATGGAATTCTACTAGAGAAAAAGAAACTGCTGTGAAAATGAAGAAACTTGCCATTCAAAGGCCCGGAGTACATACAAAAGTGGCGATGAGTTGGGTGGTTCTGCTTGGCATGCAGAGTACCTGCAAGGGGTCCAGCCCAGGCTGACCACTGCATGAGGGCAGGGACATGTCTGTCTCATCACTATGACCTTAAGGAATAAAGTAGCACACAGAAGGCAGGCAGCCTAAGAGTCAAGAGGGAAAGGCAAAGGGGCCAGTCCATTAAGTATAAAGAAATGAGCCTAATGCATCGTGAGATAATAGGAGCAGCCTCCCTTTAATGAGCTCTTGCATATGCCAAGTGCAAGGCCAAGCATTTTTCATTGTTAGCCCAATTAACGCTCACAACAGCTCTACCTAAGTACTATTATTATTGTCATTTTACACCCTAAAAATACGAGAGGACCTGCCCAAGATCACCCAAGTAGTAATTTAGGATCTGAAAAATCGGGGTTGAGTATCACCAGGAGGTTTTTGGTGTTTTAAAATAAATCCTGATACTGGTAGAGAACAAAATTCAACCAAGTAAATTTGAAGATCTAATTGGCAAATTAATAAAGCAGCATCCCATCCAGCAAATAGAAGGGTGCTCTGAGGGGCTGTACAAATTGGAGGATTTTTATAGGAAGAAGGGCAGGGCAGGGGTGTTTTTAGTGAAAAAATAATAATTACTTTTAAACCAGGACATTTTTTGGGGGTGGAGGAAAGGGAAAGGCAATTATTTTGTGATGCAGGTTGTCTCTTCTTCCTTTGCGAGGGAGGCAGAGGATAGAGACAAGTGCTTGGCCAGAAAACTCCAGACTGGTTGATTAAGATTACATTTCTGGAACCAAGATGGCAGCATAGTTAATGTGGTACTCACCGCCTCCCACATCACAATTACAACTAAAATACAGGACAACCATCATTCAAAACCACCTGAAATCTGGCTAAAAGGAAGTCCTACAGCTAAAGAAGAAAGCACATTGAGACTGATAGGAGGGGCAGAGGAGCAGAAAGGTCTGGTCCAACACCCACATGTAGCGTTTGTTTAATCAGAAAAGATATCTAGGCTGCAGAGGCCTCCCATGAGGAGCAATGGGTTCCAGCCCCACATCAGATCCCTAAGCCCAGGTGCCAGTGCTGTGAAGAGAAGTGCCTGAAACTTTAGGCTATAAAAGCCAGGAGGGATTGTGGCTGAGTGACACAGAGGCTGCTAAAGACCCAGGCAGTTCCTCTTAAAGGGCCAGCCCATGGACTTACTCAGACTTGCTCCCTCAGAGCTCCTGAGGCAGCAGCTTGGGGGGATCCAAGGACATGTGGGGAGGAACTGGACTGGCTGGCATTGGGGCAAGAACTTGGGGTTGGCTTTCTCTCAGACAGGGGTCATTGTTCCTATGCTGAGACCTCTCCATTGCAGAGCTGACTGGCAGGTGCCATATCTGAGTCTCCATCAACCTGGCTCACACTGTTTGCTCCACTCTGGTGATTCCCTGAGACCCACCCCACTCAATTTGCAGTCCCACCCAAGCTGTTTGCAGCAGCTTTTCCATTTGAATGGCCTGTCCTGCCTCAGGCTTCAGACTTTTCTAAAAATCTCTCAAACAAGCAGCATTTGGCATCACCATGCCTCATACCTATCAATAAGAGGCTCCAGGCTCGGCACTAGCAGCAGCCTGCCTTGCTTCACAGCGTGGCCTTTCCTTGGCACTTCAAAGCCCAACACAGCCATCTTCAGATTGCTCTGTAGCTCCTGACAGGTGGCCCCAGACAGGGCACAGGCAGTGGCGGACTTTGTATCTCGGGGCGGGGGGGGACACAAAAGCTAGTGCACCCAGTGGACAGCTTCAGACCATGCCAGATTACAATTCTACACATTCACAAGCAATCACTCAAGGGGAAGATTCAGTGATCTCCAAAGCCCCAATGAAGCAAGTCCTGCTCCATAGGGGCATCTCCTGCTCAGCAGCTCTTCTGTTGTAGTCGCAGCTGGTCCTCACAGCTAACTGGCCTGGGGTCAGTTCCTCCCAGTGATGCCAACAGCAATCAAGACTCAACTACAACAAGACAGTGCCCACACAGAGATGCACCTAGAGTGCACAGCTCAGGGCCCTACAGGGCACGATAATTAATGCCACTATACAAAATCCAGGAGTCATAGCAGCTCTACCCAATATATAGAAACAAACACAGAGGGAAGCAGCCAAAATGGGGAGACAAAGGAGCATATCACAAATGAAAGAACAGGAGAAATCTCCAGAAAAAGAACTAAATTCAAAGAAGCAAGCAGACTAAAAGATACAGAGTTCAAAACAATGGCTATAAGGATACTCAAGGACCTTAAAGAGAGTTTCAATGGACTTAGTGAGAATTTCAAGGAAATTAATGAGAACATCAAATACATGAAAAACGACAGTCAGAAATGAAGGATACACTAACTGAAATGAAGAATAATTTAAAAGGAATCAACAGTAGAGTAGAGGATGCCAAGAATCAAATCAGCAATTTGGAATATGAGAAAACAAAAAACACCCAATCAGAACAGCAAAAAGAAAAAAGAATCCAAAAAGTTGAAGATAGTGTAAGGAGCCTCTGGGACAACTTCAAGCAAACCAATATTTGCATCATGGGGGGGAGGGGCAGAAAGAGAAAAGAGAGAGCAAGATATTAAAAACCTATTTGAAGAAACAATGTCAGAAAACCTCCCCTACCTGGTGAAACAAATAGACTTACAAGTCCAAGAAGCACAGAAAGTCCCAAACAAGATGAACTCAAAGAGGCCCACACCAAGACACATCATAATTAAAATGCCAAGGGTTAAAAACAAAGAGAGAATCTTAAAAGCAGCAAGAGAAAAGCAGTTAGTTACCTACAAGGGAGCATCCATACCACTGTCAGCTGATTTCTCAACAGGAACTTTGCAGGCCAGAAGGAAGTGGCAAGAAATATTCAAAGTGATGAATAGCAATGACTTACAACCAAGATTACCATACCCAGCAAACTATCATTTAGAATTGAAGGTCAGATAAAGAGCTAAAGGAGTTCATTACTATCAAACCAGTATTACATGAAATGTTAAGGGTAATCTTGAAGAAGAAAAAGGAGAAGGAGGAGGAGGAGGAGGAGGAGGAGGAGGAGAAATCAAAATATGAATAACAAAATGGCAATACATATCTATCAACAATTGAATCTAAAAATCAAAATAAATGAACAAGGAATCTGATGAACAAAATAAACTGATGAATAAAATAGAACCAGAGGCATGGAAACCTGGAACAGACTGATGAATCTCAGAGGGGAAGGGCGGGGAGGGGGTTGGGAAGAGACTAACCAAAGAATTTATATTCATTACCTATGGTCACCAACAATAGGGTGGTGAAGGCCTGGGGCGGGGTGGGAACAGGCAGGGAGGAAGGCAATGGAGGAATGAATAGAAGGGGGACATCTGTAACACTCTCAACAATAAAGATTTATTTTAAAAGACTATTTCTGGGAGAAGCTGAAACTTCAATTAAATCAGATATTAAATCTAGGCTTTAGCACAGGTAACTCCATTCTGGCCTATGTTTTTTTCTTTCACAATAGTTTAGAATCATATGTCACATTCAACCCCTGAAGTCATTAAAAGTGACTGAAGGGAAACATTAGAGCAATCATCTACTATTTCCCAGGAATGAGTAGTTTCGTCCATTATTATGATGAATAAGTTCAGACACCTTTTTTGTGCTTTCATTGTTGGTTTACTTGGTTTGTATGTCACGAGGAGGGAAAGAAGAGCAGGTGAAAGAGCGCGGCCAGGGCCTGGAAACCTGAGGTCCATCCTTCCCAGGGAGCCTCCTTTGAGAAGGTTGCTCCCTCCAGTGTGGGCAGGAGAGAATCAGAAGACCAGAGGCAAGACGAGTCTGGCCCTAGCCAGTTTGGCTCAGTGGATAGAGCATTGGCCTGCAGACCAAAGGGTCCCGGGTTTAATTTTGGTCAAGGGCACGTAAAAGAAAAAAAAAAATGAGTCTGACTCAAGCAGGCTGAGTAGATAAGAGATGATCACATGCAGGAGGAAGTTTAAAAAAAAAAGACATCTTTTTTTTTTTTTTAAGTAGTAGTTGGGGTTCTAAGGTTTGGTTCTAGCTGCCCTTCCCCTGTATCATCTTTCAAATTCCTGCTTCACTCACAGTCCCTCTTCGCGCTCGTGGCTCAGGACAGGCCAGGGAGTGAGCCTCTCTTGCAATAGTCCCGGCCACCAACCAGAGCAGAGCCATGGACCTCTTTCCCATGAGGAGTCCTCCTTCTTACTAAGTCCCGATCCAAAGCAGAAATGGACAGAGACCCAGATTCCAGCTCTAGAACCAGCTGCCTCTGAGCCATCTCTGCTTCCTGCCAGGTAAGGCTGCTTGGGCAGTGAGGACCTGGAAAGCCACAGGGGGCCCTGGGAGAGCTTGGCCAGGGCAGGGGCTGACAGCTCAGGAAGGGGTGGGAGAGAGACATGGTGACCAGGCGCTGCTGCCTTCCCTGCCATTTGTCTGAATCGCTGTCCTTGTGGAGCGTGAGGTCAGAGGCCCGCCCTCACACCCTCATAAAAGCCTTAGGAAGCCCTTGTCTTCAGACTCTCCCATGATGCAAAGAGGGTTTCAGATTGGTCAGACGAAGAGGGTAAGAGAGTGAGAAGCAAATGTGGAGCAATCCTCAAAGCTGGGGCACTTTAGGCAGACACCGGGGCTCAACTATGTGACTTCTGAGACAGGTGTGCAAAGGACTGGATGCATCCTCCAGGGAGCCCTGTGAGCCAGACAGCCAGCAGTGGGGGCCCTGAGGGCGGACAGAGTGGACTCCAGGGGCCCTGCGAACCCAGCATAAGCCCCATCCTGGTAACAC
The DNA here is from genome assembly GCA_025583905.1 of Ia io. NCBI lineage: Eukaryota > Metazoa > Chordata > Mammalia > Chiroptera > Vespertilionidae > Ia > Ia io. The sequence continues at coordinate 7,493,126 of JAJQQW010000022.1, forward strand.
CCGGAACAAAGGTTCTCAAAATATTGAAACACAGATCAGCTTCATCAAAATCATCTGGTAGCGTTTATGACGACAACCTTTCCACCCTCCGCCCACGATTCAGCAACTGGTGCCAGAGATCCGCATTTGGGTCTAAAAAGCACCCTGCAGTCCTCCTAGACCTGCAAACACCGCTGTGAACCTGGGGCCTGATAGAAACACGAAAGGCCTCAGAAACCCAGGGTGAGCGATCACCAACCTGCCACCTGGCCCCCCTGTAATCCCTCTCCCCAGACCACGGAGCGCCTGCCAGCCCCGGGAGCAGCGGTGCGGGCGAGTTTTCTGCCGTCGGGCTGAGAGCTGAGCACCTTTCCGGTGGCCCATGCTTCCTGCGCACATTGGTTTCCTGTCTCTGACTCTCTGTTTCCATTCCGGCCAAGTGTTATCTCTCTCCTCGCTGCTCTGGGGGTTGGGGAAGATGCGCCTCTCGCAGAGCCTCTCTCGGCCTCCTGGCAGCTTCCACCTCGGTGCCCCTCCGGGAGCCCCACGCCCAGATGAGCTCTGCCCTCCTGCAGTGGGCAAGGTATGCGCGTCCAGGTAGAACCGAACCTGTCGCTTTTGTATTTGGGGTCAACTCAGCCTGACATTTTAGGCAAGGAGTTGGGGGGGAGGGGGTGGTGTTTGAAAGATTGGAACTTTAAAAACCAAATTACTTTCTCCACTCCCCCACCCCCGCCACCTCCGGCACAGGATTACATGTAAAATACAAACTAATTTTGCCTTTTCTCGTGGGAGTCAGCTACTCAGGAAAAGTGGCACGTATGCCAGCAGCTGATTTTGATTGAGAGGAGGCTTAGAAGGAGAAGCCGAAGCCAGAGGATCCTGTGGACCATGGATGTCATCACCCCGGCCCCTTCAGAACTCGGAGGGGGGACTTGGGAGCCCAGCACTCTGCAGGTAACGCTCAGCAGGCTGGACAGGTGAGTGGCTCAGGGCGGTGAGCTCCCCGCTTCCCTGAATTCCCGAGGGCCCTGGTCTACCCTGGGGGCTTCCCCCTGGGCAGCTGCCTCCCCTTCCAACCAGGCTCAGGCCCACTGAGACCACCAAACGCGAGGCTCAGAGAAGCTCGCTCTGGGAGGAAAGGGGTGGGTGTTGAGAAAAAGGACTCGGGGGAAGAGGAAAATCTGTGATCACGCAGGGTTGTCTTAGCGCGAACTGCCTGGCCTGGTTGAGTTTCCCACCTCTCAGGGGCTCTGACCGCTGTCCTCAATCTTTCCATCTCCAATCCCACTAGTAGCTCCTCAAACAAGCACTAGGTCCCACCATGAAAAAAACAAAAGGCTCCCTTTTCCCAAAGATGTGTTTTTAGATCCTAAAAACTTGCTATGAATGAAAAATGTAATCGCAGGTATGATAAACATATGCTTTAGGACATAAAGTCTCACTGAACTAATGGCAGATATCAATTGGATGCTTAATTGTTACTTTCCATGTCTTCCTAACAAAAATAAAAGTCCGTCAGCAGTTGGAACTTTAGCAACACTGGTAGGTATAAATTTCAGTGCTGTGATAACAGTACAACGCAACGATAATGAATTTTAAATCTCTGTAGTTTTGGGGGAAATAAAAGTTTTTACCATGACAAACACATGTCACTTGCAGATGGAGAGGGGCATTGATGGGGAATGAATTCATAACATCAGAATCATGGACTCCCCACCCCACCCCATTCCCAAAGAAAACTATTTCTGTATTCATTCATTTGTTTATTAATTCGCTCGTTCCTTCATTTAACAAATATTTCTCAGGCCCTTACTGTCCCAGGCACCAGGTGAACACGATAGACAAGTCCATGACCTCCTGGAGCTTATAGTCAAGTGGGAGAGTCAAATATTTTTTTAAAAAAAATCACAGATAAACAAATAAACATATAATAATGTCAGTCGTAAACCCTATGAAGAAAAACCAGAGCAGAGTAAGGGGACTGCAGATGATACGGTGTGGCCAGGAGGAGGTGACATCTCAGAAGAGACCTGAATTAAATGAGGAGCTGAGCCAGGCGGGCAGGTGGGAGAGAGAGCAGAGGTCTGAGACAGGACCGTGCTTTGCTTGGGCAAGAAACACCAGGAGTCCTGGCCATCAAAGTCAGAGGGGAAGTGGTAGGAAATGAGGCCAGGAGGTAGGAAGAGGCCAGAACATAAGTGCTGTGAAGTCCTCCCGGGGGTGGGACTGTGGATGTTACCCCAGGTGTGATGGGAAGTCATGGAGGGTTGCAAGCAGAAGAGGGCGCAACCTGATTTACTGTTTAGGGGATCACGCTGGCTCGTGTGTAAAGATGGTATGTTGGGGCTAAGAGTGAAAGCAAGAAACCCATTAGGAAGGTTATTGCAAAGGTCCGTGTGGAGCACACCGTGGCCTGAGGCGGGGTGGAGGCAGAGGAGGAGTGAGAGGTAACTGCGTTTGGGATGGATGCCCAGGGTTGAGCAACAGAATCTGCTGTTGACTAGGAGTAGGACATGAAAGAAAGAGAGCAGCCAAGGATGATTTCGATGGAGCCACTAGGTGATGGGAAATACCAGAGGAGGAGCAGGCGTATGGGGGAGAACCGGAGTTCTGATTTGGTTTGAGATATGTTAGGCAGCCTAGTGGAAATGACTAGTATAAAGATGGATAAACAAGACAAGAACCCAAGAAGACAAAAGCCTTCCCTGACAGATGACCTGGTTTCTAGTAGTTAGGTCAGCTAGTGAGTCCTTCTGTAGCCTCAACTGGCCGCTTGCTGTTACAACAGGCAGTGAAGAGCAGCAGTTCCACCCCACCCCTGCAGGGAAATTGCAACTGGCGTTTGTGTTGGTTAAATTCCACAGAACAGAGTGTTGCTTGGAGACCAGCTCCACACGTTGGTGCTGTGAAGGTTATTCAAGTGCACACAGGCTGGACCCTGTCACTGAACCGCTCCCTGTCAATTGGGTAATCCTTTGCTCCTGGAAAGACAGAAAGCCCAGGCGTGGCAACAAGGGGAAGCAAGGACAGAGGAACTTGACTTTGCAAGTTTGGAGGCCAATGTGATGCAGTGGAGAGTATGATCTTGGGGCCCAAACAGACCTTGACTCACATTCCATCTTTGATCCTTCCTATCTGTGTGATCTTTGATATGTTATTTACCTTTCTGAACCTCTATCTCTCTCTTCCTTCCTCTCTGAAATCAATAAAAATATTTTTTTAAAAAAAAGAAAGAAAGAAATATCACTGATGAGAGAGAATCATTGATCAACTGCCTCCTGCACTCCCCACACTGGGGATCGAGCCCGCAACCTGGGCATGTGCCCTGACCAGGAATCGAACTGTGACTTCCTGGTTCATAGGGCAACACTCAACCACTGCGCCACATCAGCTGGGCTAAACCTCCGTTTTCTTAGTCACAAAGAGAGGTAGGATTGTTGTAAAGATGAAGTAAGTTTCACATGCAAACCCCTGGCATCCAATGAGCATTCACATGGGACAGTTCCTTCTGTGTCCACAAAGAGATGACCCTCTCCCACCACATAGCCCACCCCAACTCGGCCTTCCTTCGCCGGGCTCCCCTTCCAAGTCCTTGGGCTCTAACTCCTGAGGGAAGCATCTTCTCCAGCCTCCCCACCCGGCTGGGCATGGCACTCCGTTTCCTTGCAGAGAGAAGGACCAGAGCAGCAGCATCTTTGCTGGGGTGGCGGGACTCCTTGCCATCCTCCTGGTCATCGCGGTTCTCTGCGTCCTGTGGAACTGGACTACACGGAAGAAGCGTGAGTCCCCTGTTTGTCCAAAGTTGAGACACACGAGGGCCAATCATCTAGCCTGGCATGTGAAGCCCGGTTTATTCTCCAGGGGTAAACTCTTTCCGCAAGGAGTCCTTATGGGACACACCGGTCCTTGCCTCCCTCAGAATCCAAAAGGCTTAGGGCCGATTGGAGAGATTGGAGATCCGTCTTGAAAGTCACTGCTCTCCTACCCCAGGGCCCTGTTTTCTCTCCCTGCTCTGTCAACGGAGTCCCCCGTCCTTGTAGCTCAAATGGCATTTGTCAAGCCGAGACGGGTATTTTTTATGATGCTGGGAGAGGGTGGGCCATCTCATCCCCAGGGTCCCCCTTCTGTGTCATTGCCCTGCAGGGCGAGTTCCTTACCTGCGAGTCACCACAGTGCCCTTGCTGACTCTGCCTCCGTCCAGACAACGAGCCAAAAATATTTATGACCTCGTGCCCCGGAGGCAAGGAGTGCTAGGTAGGTGTTTCTTTCTAATCCATGGAGTCCAGACCTACAGAACTTCTGCCCCCAGAATGCACCTCTCACCACCCGGAAGCAACTTTCTCCAAGCTTCCAGCAGTGGGAAGAGTAGGATCTTTGGGCCTAAACAGACCTTGACTCACATGCTAGGTTTGGGGTTTGAGTTCTTCCTGATGTAAAGGCAGCAGAGGATAGATGGGTGTGTCTAGGGATGAGGAAGACCTTCTGAAAAACTGCCTCCTGCACTCCTCACACTGGGGATCGAGCCCACAACCTGGGCATGTGCCCTGACCAGGAATCGAACTGTGACTTCCTGGTTCATAGTTTGAACTGGCCACCAGGATTCCAGGCAGGGAGGGGTCACACCAGGCGCTTCCTTCCCGGCCTCCCACCCCTGGGCTGGTGTTCTCTGGTGCCCCCAACACTGAGGAGGGCCTCAGGCCTCAGGGCACATCATCCATATAGCTCTGACCCTTTCGCCACAGAACACCAGCCCCCACATACCAGGCCCCACACAGACCCGCTTCGCCCACGATGCGGGGAGTGTGCAGGCTGAAGCCAGGACTGGCTACGCGATCAGGCTTTGTCCTCTGTCCTTCCAGGGAGACATCAGTCAAGGAGTTTCCGCGTATTCAGTATCGAGAGCCTCCTCTCCAGAAACTCTGACAGCCCTCCCTCCGCACACGTGGTAAGTCAGGTGGGACGACCCAGCCCTTGGGAGAAATTGCCTGTCTCTGGCACAAGGACAGAGGAGAAAGGACTCTAGGTCCCAGGTGTTGTGCCCCTGCATACGAACCCTGGCAGCCCTATGAGTAGATCAGGAAGACTAACCTCAGGACCTCCTGCTGCCCAAGGAGAAAAATTCAGAAAGATGAGCAAGCGCTTGGGATTTTCAGGGCATGAGTCCTCCAGGGCCTGATGTTAGAACTGCAATGGGCTGTTTGAACAAAGACACGATAGCATGCTTATTCAAATGAGTGTGGTCCTCTTCAAAGCAATTGTCTCAGGAGGGTCACAGATAGTCCCCATTGCTGTTGGTGCTGAACACAGACTTAAAACCCTGCTTTAGGGATTACTATCAAATTATTTCAATGATCCCCACCAGCAGAAACAGTCATAAATCATTGAGAACTATAGCTAGTTTCGAAAGTGTTTGACCAAATGGGACCTAGCCTTTGAGGTTGCAAGGAGTGTATTACAATCAGTAACAGTAACCCCAGCTGTGGCTGAGGGGAGCTCCCACGCAAGGAGTCCCGCGCACGGTATGGGGCAGAGGCAGGGACAGTGGAGGGACTGCTTCAGAGATCAGGATGCTAATTCCCAGAGAGAAGTTCTGTTTGCTTGTTGAAGAGTCCGTCTCGTTGGTTTTATGGTCATCTCGAGTAAATGCAGTCTTGCTGCTGATGGTGTTTCTGTCGGTACCCAGCCTCTCCTTACCCTGCGGCTGCCTCCATGTCACCGCCTGTGCTTCCTCCTCCTCCTGCAAGGCCCATGCTGGATTCCCCTGACAGGGCAGGGAGGAGAAAACTCCATTGCCAAAGCTAGTTCCAGGGCGTGGGTGGGTCCTGGGGGGATTCTGCATCCAGACCCCAAACTGACTTCAGCCCACAAATATGGTTAGCTTGGGCTCTGTAGTGTTTGAAGAACACTTAAGCCAGTTGCCAACATTTAAAAATCTAAAAGATCTCACATTCAAGTCCAGATGTCCAGCTTTTCTCAAAAACTCGGAAGCTCTGGAAACATCAGACCAGCATCCCTACATGGCCATAATCAGCTGAGTCTGTGCCAGCTGCCCCTTCAACCCCTTGGTAATAATGGCAAGCATTCTAGTGTCTTCTATGTGCCAGGAGCAATTCTACTCAACACTTCACCTGTAGCAACCCATGTACTCCTCACAGAAACCTTATAATATACTCTGAGTGGCCAGATTATTATGATCTCTGAACGCATAATAATCTGGCCACTCGAAACCCACAGGTTGAGAACCGCTAGCAGGGTCGCCTAAGACCATCGGAAAACAGATATTTACATTATGATTCATAACAGTAGCAATATTACAGTTATGAAGTAGCAACGAAAATAATTTTATGGTTGGGGGTCACCACAACATGAGGAACTGTATTAAAGGATCGCAGCATTAGAAAGGTTGAGAACCACTGCACTAGGCTATATTGCCCCTCAACGTGCTCTAAGCTGGCAGGCTCTGTCCCCTCCACTCCCCATTGAACCCCCACATTGTGGCCAAAGTTCAGTTACTGTTTATCGTCACATTACATTGTTGCTTTCCCTAAACTCAGCCCATTTTGCTCATACCTACCTGGCACCCAAAGTCTCTGTATTTGATTCAGAACTATTCTCTGAGGTGGAGAACTGGGTGGAGGGACAATCCGGTAAGAGTACTGGGTGGGGAAGAGGAAAGGCTTCGTCCCTGTCTCTGCTTTGGCCCTGTCACTGGCTTTCTCTTCTTGCTCGAAGACCTCCCGAGCCAGCCATGCCCTCCAGGTGCACAGAGCCCAGGCTCACTCCGTGGGCATCTATGACAACACCCTGATGTATGAGAACCTCACTCCCTCAGCGCACTTCATCAACGTCAGAGCAGCTGGAGACGACCTGAGCATTTCTTCAGAGGACTCCAGAGACTATGTCAATGTCTCCACAGCAGCAGAGATTGATGAGATGCTGGCTTCCACCAACCACCCCCCTGGGAACCTCTTTGTACTCCCAAGTGCTAGGGAGCTGGGATTTACTGAGGAAAGAGACAAGGGCTGTGACCATGCCAGTGACTGCGCCCGATTTTTGTCTCCAGGAACTGAGAGCAATGATCCACTCAGCGATGAGGAAGGTTCTTCTCAGACCTCAAATGACTATGTCAACACGGCAGAGTTGGACCTGGGGGCCACCCAGGGGAAGCAGTCCTGGATGTCCTTTCAGTGCTGCCGAGATTATGAAAATGTCCCACCAGCAGATCCCAATGGAAGCCAGCAGCTGGCGGGAGAAGTGACATCCTCACACACAAACCATGTGGAGGGCAGGGCAGCGGGGTATAGAGACTCATGTCCACCTTGACATGCAATCAGGGAGGTTCCTGGTTTCAGGGGATTATGTGACCTATCAGCCATCTGCACAGAGTGAGAGCAGTCAGATGAAACGTGGAGGAGAGATGTCAAATGAGGGCTCCGATGATGATGACATTGTGCTGGCTGCCACGTTAGGAGGCAGCGACGCTGAGCGGGAGCAAGATACATGGCTCTTCCTGAGGAATTAAGGCCTTCCCACCCAGCTGGGAGGACACATGTACAAATCCAAGTGAAGACCCTTGACCATCCTGCATGTCAGTGGATTTATTTGGTTAGACTACAAAGAGGCTGAGATGAGTAGGGAGCTAAGAGGTTTATAAAAGCAGAGGTCTGGGAAAGCCAGAAGGAAAGTCTTTACAAACAGGCCATGATCTCTCATACCAACCTAAGGATGTTTCCTAAACTGCCTTTTAGGACTAATAGGAGATTTTTTTTTAAAGTGGGAGAGTACTTTTGTGCACAGTGGAAATATAGTCTAAAATCATTACCTTCATGCCCAGCTGGTTTGGCTCAGTGGATAGATCATCAGGCTGGGGACTGAAGGGTCCTGGGTTCGATTCCACTCAAGGGCACATGCCCGGGTTGTGGGCTCAGTTCCCAGTAGGGGGCCTGCAGGAGGCAGTTGATCAGTGATTCTCTCTCATCATTGATGTTTCTATCTTTCTCTCCCTTCCTCTCTGAAATCAATAGAAATATATTTAAAAAATAAAACAAAATCATTATCTTCGCTAATACCAGCAGACTGCAAAGCAAAAATTCAGACTATTTTGTAAAATGAGCAGGGGCCAACAGGAAGGGAGAAGTCAGAGTGGGGGTGGGGGACAGTTTCCACTTTAAAATGAGGATGGACAACCAATGCTGGAGATGTGGGACGACAGGAACTCTTACTCATTGCTGATGGGATTGCAAAGCATAACATCCATTTTGGAAAACTATTTGGCAATTTCTTATAAACTACTTATATGACCCAGCCTTTCCACTATTAGGTATTTACCAAAGTGAATTGAAGACTTGTGTTCAGCCTGGCCAGTGTGGCTCGGAGGTTGAGCATCAGACCATGAACCAGGAGGTCACAGTTCGATTCTCAGACAGGGAACATGCCCCAGTTATGGGCTCAATCCCCAGTTGGGGGCATGCAGGAAGCAGCCAATCGATGTTTCTATCTCTTTATCCCTCCCCCTTCCTCTCTCTAAAATCAATAAAAATCTTTAAATAAAAAATAAAGCTTGTGTTCACACACACACACACACACAAAAAAAAAAAACCATACATGACTGTTTACAGCAGCTTTATTCCTATTTGCCCCAAACTAGAAATAACCCAGATGTCCTGCAACAAGTGAATGGATAAACTGTGGTCCACCAACCAGAAGCTCTTTGAATACTGCCCTTATGGGCATTATAGAGACTTTATTACATAAGCATGATTAATTAAATCATTGCTTATTGGCAATATTGGACATCCAGCCCCTCTTCCCTCCCTGGAGGTCAGGGGGGTGGGACTAAAAGTTGCAACCCTCTAATCACATGGTTGGTTCTGATCCAAAAGTCACTATTAAGCCCTGGCTGGTTTTGTTCAGTGGTTAGAACGTCAGCCCTTGGACTGAAGGGTCGCAGGTTCAATTCCAGTCAAGGGCACATACCGTGGTTGCAGGTTCAATTCCTGGGTCCCCATCGGGGTGCATGCGGGAGGCAACCAATCAATGTGTCTCTCTCACATCGATGTTTCACTCTCTCTCTGTCTCTCCCCATCCCTTACAGTCTCTCTAAAAATCAATGCAAAAATATCCTCTGGTGAGGATTAACAACAACAAAAATCAAAAGTCACTATTAACATAACAAAAGATGCCTTTCTGGTCACATTTTCATTAACTGATCAATACATAACCTTGTTTTATGTGTAGTTTCTGTTTAAAGACACCTTATTTAACATGCATTGTCAAGAAAAAACTGAATTAATGAACAAAAAATAAAAATATAAAGGTTCGTCTGAACTTCTGGTCACATTTTCATTAACTGATCAATACATAACCTTGTTTTATGTGTAGTTTCTGTTTAAAGACACCTTATTTAACATGCATTGTGGACTCATTAACATTGGCACTCACTATACTATAATGCCCGCCTGAATGAGGCTTAGCTAGCACACATGCTCTCCACCCTTATTGCCCTTTGAACACTAGACAGCACTTTAGCACTACATTTGGAGATCATCTGAAACAATGAAATTAACAACAAACAGCACAAAAATGGGGGAGGGAGGGAATTGCCACTAAATAGACTGCAAAAAAGACACTTGTTTACAGTTTGAGAGCTGAAATGAGAAAGCAGAATTTTTCCTTCTTCAGTCTCAGGTGGGGGAAGGTGCATCTTTGCCCATTGAAAATGTTCCCGCTCTGCATCTGGGAGTGTCCATGAATGACCAAAAGTGCTTAGAGTATTGATCTTGAAGTTACAAATGAATTTTAGCAAGTAGGTAGATTTGCAAACACAGAATCTACAAATAATAAGGATTGACTGTATGAATGTACTCGCTACAAAATAAATATTGTGCCATTTTGGTGATTCTAAATATGAGTTAAATGCTGATATATTTGCATTTAAACTGGCATTGCACAAGATAAAGATGAATGGTAAAAATCATGTTAATAAATTAAAGTTCTAACTGTTCTGTACTTAGAATGGCATTAAATAGTAAGGAATGCCATGAGACGTTAAGAAGAAAGGAAAAAGCTTTATATTTTAGAACTTCTAACAGCACTTTTTCCTGGATACTAATCACACTGCAAAGACCTTTTTACCATGTAAGGTAACATATTCACAGGTTCCAGGGATTAAGACATGAACATACGGGGGAGGGGGGTGGCATTATTTTGTCTACCACAAATATATAACCGATTACTATCTCTGATGATAGATGACTCTGATAATAACTCAAGCTTGTTCTAAGAACCAGAGAAGTGGCGCTCAGGGAGGCCAATCGGAAGCTCACGTCTAGTCACCCTGGCAACAGCTCCTCCCACTCACCACCCACAGGAAATAGGTCCCGGCATCCCACCGCCCGCGGTCAGCAAATGGGAGCCCACGAGTGTCGCGGCCCATTGGGACTTTCACAATCAGAGATGACAGCAAAGGCGGCAGCATCGGAACCTACCACGCCGTGGTCTTGTCATCCAGGTTATGCAGGATACTGGCAACTTTACCATAAAGCAATGGCTTGGATGCGAAGCCACCAGAACGCCTGTGCGAACGCCGGGGAGCTTTATTTCAGTTCCCCGTGGTACGCCACTCCGGGAGATCTCCCCCAGAGCGCTTATGCTGAGAAAGGTGGGTCTCCTCGGTCCTTCTGTGACCATCACTTGGCCTCCCAGGACTCCCACCGTGGTTATTCACATTCTCCAAGGTCTGGGCAGCATCCTCAGGACAGCACAGGCGGAGACCGCGCTTGGACCCCAGAGGAGGAGCCGGAGACCGGCTCAGAATGGTGGGGGTGGAGTACGACCGGAGCAACGGGGAGATCACGGAAGAGCTCCGCCTGTATGTTGTGGAGACCGAGAGGCCGACCGTGACCTGTATTACCAGACCCGCCGCTCCGTGGTGCGAAGGTGGATCCTCCATCCGAGAGCCCCCGCGAGCCGCGCCGGGCCCAGATGAAGCGCTTGTCCTGGGACAGCGCCGCCGAGATCCAGGCCGTGGAGGCAGCCGTGCAGCTGAGCTCTAACAAGCACTTTGACGGAAAGCTGCGCAAATACCGGCCGGTCTTTCGCTGCAGTTCTGAGTCCTGGGTCCCCAGCTATCATGCCCTCCCTCTGGGATTTGCTCCTTCATCGGCTTCTATGCATTTTTTCAGGGAAAGGGGACTTTGTCCTGAGAAATCAGCATGTTCACCAAAGTGCCAGTGGGCTGGAGGCGGGGGAGGGGGGGGGGCGCGGGGGGGGGGGAGGTGAGGAGGCGGTAATGTAATATGTCAGCCTTCTTTATGCAGCAGGGCGTGTACTGTTGCCTGCCTGAGAGATTTTCCTTTGACATAAAGTGATCATTTCGTATGCATTAAAAAAATCAGAGAAGTAAAAAGATATGAGCACACACAGGCACACACAAACATCTGGGTTTCAAAAGAAGAAATGAGAAGAATGCTGCTAGGCCTGACACATTTGCTGGTTTCCTGGTAAAGTGATTTAGATTGTGTACCAGATATGGTATTAATTTAAGGGAGTCACAACAAACATCAAAGTAGAACACAGATATAGAGAGATACCGATGCCCTGGGAGATGCCAGGCATACACATCAGGGGAGGTCTCCACTAGGCTAAATATACAAGATCCCTAGTAACTTGATCTTAGATGCTGAGAATCTCTGACAGAGCTCAGGTTTAGCTCAGGTGTCCTGGAGAACCCTGACTCTGCAGAAGAGGAAAAAACATTCTTTTTTTTAACTTTTTAAAAATTTTTCAACCAGAGGCCCGATGCAAGGGGCTCAGCCCTCACAGCTGCGGTGGCTTGTCTCAGTCCTTGCAGCCATGGCGGCTTGCCTTGGCCCTCGCAGCCCCAGGTTCGTCCAGAAGGTCATCGGAAGGACGTCCAGAGGTCGTTCAGCTGTCCAAGAGATCAGGCTGAAACCAGCAGTCCAGTGCCACCTGCCACTCCTGCCTGCCACTCCTACTCATCCCAGCCCTGCTGCACCTGCTGCCACCACTCAGTAGGCTCGCTGCCACTCTGCTGTGGTCTCCAGGCTGTGGTGGCCAGCCATGAGCCCTGCGTCTGGCACCTGTGGGTCAGCCAAGCAGCGCTCCCACCATGGGAGTGCTCTGACCTGCAGGGGGCAGCTCCTGCATTGAGTGTCTGCTCCCTGGTGGTCAGTGCACATCATAGCGACCAGTCATTTGGTTATTCAGTCGCTTAGGCTTTTATATATATAGATAGAAGATAAAGGCCCGGTGCACAGATTTGTGCACCTGTGGGGTCCCTCAGCCTGGCCTGTGCCCTCTTGCAATCTGGGACCCCTCAGGGAATGTCGGACTGCCGGTTTCAGCCCGATCCCCCGAAGATCACTTAGGGTTTTATATATATATAGATAGATTCCCCATGCTGTACTTTACATCCCTGTGACAATTCTGGAACAACCAATTTGTACTTCTTAATCCTTTCACTTTTTTCACTCATCCCCTGCAAACCCCTCCCATTTGGCAACCATCAAAATGTTCTGTGTATCTATGAGTCTGTTTCTGTGCAGCTTATTCATTTTGTTTTTTAGATTCATTTGTTGATAGGTATGTATTTATTACCATTTTGCTGTTCATATTTTAGATCTTCTTCTTTTTCTTTAAGGAGACCCTTTAATATTTCATATAATACTGGTTTGGTGGTGATAAACTCCTTTAGCTTTTTCTTGTCTGGAAAACTCTTTATCTGTCCTTCCATTCTAAATGATAGCTTTGCTGGGTAGAGTAATCTTTATTGTAGGTCCTTGCTTTTCATCACTTTGAATATTTCATACCAATCCCTTCTGACCTGCAAAATTTCTATTGAAAAATCAGCTGATAGTCTTATAGGAGATCCCTTGTAGCTAACTAACTGCTTTTCTCTTGCTGCTTTTAAGATTTTCTCTTTGTCTTTAACCCTTGGCATTTTAATTATGATGTGTCTTGGTGTGGGTTCATCTTGTTTGGGATGAACCCATCTCTGTACTTCCTGGACTTGTATGTCTATTTCCTTCACCAAACTAGGGAAGTTTTCTGTCATTTTTTCAAATAGGTTTTCAATTTCTTGCTCTCTCTTTTCTCCTTCCAGCACCCCCATTATGTGAATATTGGTATGTTTGAAATTGTCCCAGAGACTCCTAACACTATCCTCATTTTTTTTAATTCTTTTTTTTTTTCTGTTCTGATTAGGTGTTTTCTGCTTCCTTATCTTTCAAATCTCTGATTGGATCCTCTGCTTCATCTACTTCATTGTTGATTCCATGTAATATATTCTTCATTCCAGTTAATGTATTTTCCATTTCTAACTGGTTCCTTTTTACATTACCTAGTTCTGATTTTATGTTCCCTATCTCTTTGTTGAAGTTCTCTCTAAGTTAATCTACTCTTCCCCTGAGTTCATTGAGCATCCTTATAAGCAGTGTTTTAAACTCTATGTCTAGTAGATTGCTTGTCTCCATTTTGTTTAGTTCTTTCTCTGGAGTTTTGCTGTGTTCTTTCACTTGGGTCATGTTTCTTTTCTCATTTGGCAGCCTCCCTATGTTTGTTTCTATGTATTAGGTAGAGCTGCTATATATCACAGGCTTGATAGAGTGGCCTTATGAAGTAGGTTCTCCCAACTAAGCAAGTTCTGTAGGGCCCAGTGGCACAGCCTTTGTGATTACCCAAGCTAAGCACTCAAGGAGCATACCCCCATGTGGGCTGTGTACACCCTCCTGTTGTAGTTGAGCCTTTATTGCTGTTGGTACATCAATGGGAGGTATTTACCCTCAGGCCGATCAGCTACAAGGACTAGCTAAGATAGAATTTTGTCCTTGAACCATGGAAGGCATAGTTTAAAGAAACAGAAAATGGTGAATAAGGGCCAATGATTGCATCATGATTTGGAGTTGGACAGATCTGGGTGTGAATCCTGACTTTGCCGATTACAACAATGACATCTTGGACACATCACTAGAACTTTGTAATAATTTCTAAAAAGAGATCAATAATATTATCTAATAGAGTTATCGTAAGGATTCCATTGGATACTTTATTATGTGCCAGCACAAAACCTGGCACATACTCGTAAATAAAGTATCAATAAATGCTTGTTAATAAGAGGGAAATAAGTACTAAAAAGGATCCATCCAATTTAAAACTAATGCCTCTACCACCGTAATTTCAGAGAAGCCATGAGATATAAATCCAAGTGAAATATATTGAAGAGTACCTGAGAGGTGAAAAAATAGTCAAGGAACTTGGCAATGAAGATAAGTTGGGAAATTAGGTGTGCCAAAGGGAAATAAAAAATTGAGCGTAATGCTCCCCCACCCAACTTTTTTTAAATCAATGTATGTTACTAGGCTTTGGGAAACAATCCAAGAGAAAGTTAAAACTACAAGAGACAAAGGGGTTAATGGGTAGGATCAAGAAGGGACCACTCGAGGAGAGCTGTTGTTTTGATCTTGAGTAAAGATACAAAAGTCTTTCCTCCTTGATGCTCTGAGCTGTGGACATAATAAATAATATATGAGGAGGGAGGAACCAAGATGGCGGCAAAGTTAAACAACTAAACTGCCGCCTCGCACAACAATTTCAAAAATACAACTAAAAAACAAAACGTCTACCACCCAGAATCACGGGAAAGCTGGCTAAGTGGTAGATTTACAACTAAGAAGAGAAGGGAGCACAAACGCTGGAGATCTGAGGTACGGAGGCGCACGCGAAGCGGGCTGGTGGCGGGCGACTGGGCACGCGGCTTTTCTTCAAACCGAAGGGAGACAAACTCCCGATCACTCTGAACTCCAGTTTCTGGGACACGCGGGGGACCCAGATGCCTACGGGGAGAAGCTGGACTCTCAGCCATCAGTCGGATAGTGAGAGTGACTTTTCTGCAAAGGTGTGCCCAGCAGTCAGGGTTTGCTGAGCTGGAGCATGGGACACGGGGACTTGGAAACGCGGAAAGGCAAAGATGGCTGAAGGCAGCCATGGCTGTTGGCCACGACCCAGCCTAGTGACGCCCTGAGAACCCGCCCCGCACATTCTACAAACCCGCCCAGGCTCCACACAGCGGCCTTTACATATAAATGGCCTGTTCTGTGGCAGCTCAACCAAATTAACTGCAGCTCCAGTCAGACTGCTCCAAAACTGCCCAAGCAAAGAGGAGAAAACTGCAGCTCTTGCTGTAGCTCCTGCTGGGAGGCCTCAGACCTGCACCCCATTGGAGATCCAGACACTAGGGTATCTAGTGGTCAGTGTGGACGACACCAGATTTCAACCACTCTCATAAGGGACACATTCAAGAGGCAGACTCAGTGAGCGCCAAAGCCCTACTGTGTCTCCAGCACAGCAATTCTTCCGTTATAGACACAGCAGGTCCTCACAGCCAATTGGCCTGGAGGTCAATTCCTCCCAGTGTACCAACAGCAATCAAGGCTTTTAACTACACCAAGACTTTCCACTCAGGCCACAAAGGGGTGTACCAAGAGCGACCGACCACCTAGAGTGATTGGGGAAGCTAAGCTACCGGCCCCTATAGGTCACTGACCACACAAAGCCACTCCATCAACACAGGGAGACAGCCAAAATGCAGAGACACCGAAGTATGTCACGAGTAGGAGAGATAGAGGAAAGCAAACTAATGGACGACACAGTGTTCAGAACCACATTTATAAGGTTACTCAAGAATCTTCTAAAAACCGCTGAGAAACTTGAAGAGACCTTCAAGGACCTTAATGAGAATACCAAAAAAATGGAAAAGGACCAGTCAGAAATTATGCATACACTGTCTGAAATAAAGAATATACAGACACTCAACTGTAGACCACCGTACCCGAAGAGTAAAACCAAAGATCTGGAATATGAGGAAGAAAAAAACACCCAACCAGAACCTACAAGTTCAGGAAGCGCACAGAACCCCAAACAAGAGGAATCCAAAGAGGACCACACCAAGACACATCATAATTAAAATGCCAAGGGCAAAAGGCAAAGAGAGAATTTTACAAGCAGCAAGAGAAAAACAGTTAGTTACCTACAAGGGAGCACCCATACGACTGTCAGCTGATTTCTCAACAGAAACTATGCAGGCCAGATGGGAAGTGGCAAGAAATATTCAAAGTGATGAATAGCAAGAACCTACAACCAAGACTACTCTACCCAGCAAAGTTATCATTCAGAATTGAAGGGCAGATAAAGAGCTTCACAGATAAGAAAAAGCTAAAGGAGTTCATCACCACCAAACCAGTATTATATGAAAAGCTGAAAGTTATTCTTTAAAAAGAGGAAAAAGAAGGAAAAAGTAAAGATAAAAATTATGAACAACAAATACATATCTATCAACAAGTGATCCTAAAAATCAAGTGAATTAAAAATCTGAGGAACAGAATAAACTGGTGAACATAATAGAATCAGAGGCATAGAATGGGAGTGGATTGATAATTCTCAGGGGGAAAGGGGTGTCTGTGTGGGGGGTACGGGAAGAGGCTGGACAAAAATCATACACCTATGGATAAGGACAACGGGTGGGAGATAAGGGCAGAGGGGGGGTGGGAACCGGGTGGTGGGGAGATATGGGGGGAAAAAAGGAGAAACAATTGTAATAATCTGAACAATAAAGATTTATTTAAAAAAAAAAAAAAGAAGAAGAAGAAGAAGAGACCACTCTTTGCTGTTTCCATTGACTCTTCACTATGGTCACTCCTGCCCATCATTACCTCTTGTTCAGCCTTTCTGAAACAACTTTGCAAATATCACATCCTCTACTTTTTTCTCCCTGTTTCAAAGCCTTCAATAGGAATTCCTATTGTCCCTAGAACATTATTCAAATGCCTTCCCAACATTCAAGGCCCTCCGTAATCTTGCTCCAACCTACTTTTACGAAGTTTACTCTTTCCATAAACTGTGGACTTTTCTCTAGTTGAATTTCTCTCCTTACTATGTTAGGGGTCTCCTACATAGCTTCTTTCCTTGTCTTCACTTAACCTTTCACCTCTGTCCTACTTAATGTCAATTTAAGTCTCCCTCCCTTCAGAAAGTATTTCCTGAAACTGTGCTTACCAATGACTGCCTCTTCCTTTCTAACTCTCCTGGACCTAAAGTGGAGGTTGTAAACCAGCCTATAAAGTGACTTTTTTAACTTTGTTTTGAGTTAGCTTCCAAATGTACAAATCAGAAATGTTCACATTTAAAAAACTGAATTTCCAGCTTCTCTTGAAAAATTGGAAATGTATTAACACTGGTTCTATATTCCCTCCTGGCAAGAATGAGTTGAAGTTGAGTGGTAACAGCTGGCTCTTTTTAGCTAGGGCATGCACTCAAGTTTTATTCCTATACCTGGCTCACCATACTTATCATGTATACAGGTGCCTGGCTCGTATAAGCATTTGAGTTTGTAATGCCAGGTCCAAACTATGGATGAACACTTGGTGTAACTATCAACTAACTAGCTGATAGTTATTTATCTTTATATTTATCATGTCTTTCAGAAAAGTTCCACATATCATACCTATTTGGGATCCCCACAATGCCTAGCACAATACCTAAACATAGGAGAATACTTAGTGTAAGGTAAATGATGATGTTGATAATGAAAACAGTCTGCCTTTTCTTAACTAACCCATCACCTAACAAAACTACAGTTCTGTATGAGGATATTAAACAGCCTAAGAAAGCATTGACAGTAGAGAGGCAGTATAGGAAGGTTGACTTGAGAGATAGCAGCTAGATTAAGAAGTTTGAAATTTATCCGTTTGGTTAATACATATTTGTGCCTCTCATCCAAAGCTTCTTTCTGGAAGAATCCATTGGTCTCTATTTCCTCACTCATGTAGGACAACTGAGATCGAAGGGCAGAAAGAAAAAGAGAAAGCATGATGGATAGTGGTGATGGACACTGAGTTGGAGGATGGACTATCTATTTGCACAGCAGTTATTTTTTTCACTCTATTTTCTAATGTGAAAAGGTACAAACCGAGGCTACTTCCAACCTGTGGGACCCACAGAGATGACTAGAGTTTCAGGGAGAAGGATAGGTCAGGATTGGAATCCAGATCATATGACTCCACAGTCAGTCAACACGAAGAGAGAAGGATTTACCATGAAGCTAATGGAGCTTAACTCCCAGGGCCCATTACTTATAGAAGCCTTCTTTGATGCCCTGGGCAGGACTACTATAGTAATGTGTTCATGTGGTCATTATAAAATTTGCAAAAGTAAGGTCTTTCAATAGAAAATGCTTAAAAGCCATGTGTTTTCTTATTTGTTTTGTTATTGTTTTTCACACAGACTCTCTCCAATAACTTCCTCTTGTTGGGCATTTTTGAGATCTGGCTAAGAGAAAGATGAGTTGGGGTATTATTTTGGGTTATATTAATGCCATTTACAGTCATTTTCATTAGAGTTGCTATTGCTAGACATGCAAGTGTAAAAATGGCTTTCAAGAATACCCCTGTTACCTACTGGGTGGACTCATCTGGCAATATGACCCAAAGCTGTAGGGCCAGAGGCCATATCTAGATATAAGTGGCATGTAGATTGTGGAACTTGCTTATTAGGTCTGGTTGACATGGCAACCACAGAGTTTTATCATGTAAGGCTCTGGATCTAGGATTGTAATGTGGTGACTTCTTACTTTGGAAGAAGATAAAAGCCCAAGCGTGAGGAGACTCAGGACCCAGTTGTGAGCTGGCTGGACTCCTTTACCAAGTTGGGCTCTGGCAGAAGCAGCCCAGGAGGAAATAAAAGGTGCCTGGAGTCCCATCTGCTTTACCATCAAGTGTATCCTTTCTTAGTAGCATAACTGTGCCCTCTGGAGTTCAGTAAAATGTAGCCACCTAACCAAGTTCTGTTGAGCCTCTAACCCAGGGGGCATTTTAGGCGCCTAATTTACCAGTATAATATATTTAAGTATATTTTAAGACTACAAAAAAGACAAAATATATGCTAAATTAATGAGCTTATTTCCCAGGAATGAGATTAATAGAGATTTAAGCTTCCTAATCCATTTATCTGTATTATTTACATTTTAAAAAACACACTCATATGTATTACTTTTATAGCTGGAGGAAAAAAGGTAAAAACATTCAAATGGGAAAATACAAGCTAATGTCAATAATTGAGGAGGCCAAAACTGATGTTCTTCCTTCTCCTCCCCAAATCCTCATGAGCTTTTTAGTGACTATGAAATGTTTTTCCAATACAAGAAATTTATTTTTGTACTGGAAAACCCCAAAAACCTAATTTCACTTCTTCAAATAAAAATAAATGCACAAATCCTTCAAGATTGCATGGGGAAAATAATTTATTTCTAAACTAGATGTCTACACAGTTGGGACCATTTATTATTCATTAAGCAAAAGTTTTTTTGGTGAGAAAAACTGAGCGCCTACTGTCTGGTAGACAAAGTTCTCGCAGCTTTCTCGCTTAGTGCCTCATTTGGCTTAAAAAAACAAAACAAAAACCGTTCGGTTTCGTTTTTTTAAATCAAAGATGGTTTCAATAAACCCGTTAACTTCATAAAACGCGTTCGTGGGAAAGGAGCGGCCTCGTTGGCCTACCGCCCCCCCCCCGTCACGTGACCCTGCGGCCGGGTCGCCATCTTACGTATCGCCTCATAGAGGAACTACATCTCCCAGAATCCTCGCGATTGCGTCGTGCTGGCACTTTTAACCGCCCGGTCTGAGAGCTGAGCCTGTAGCCGGGCGCCATCTTTGACGCTGGCAGTCTTGGATTTCTGCTGCTGTTGCTGCTGTGAGGACGGCGGAGGGCAGCGGCTAAGAAAGAAGAAAGACGTGGCAGCAAGCGGGAGTCGGGGATAGTGTCCTCGGTTCGGTAAAGTTTCTGTTCTCCGGTAACTAAACCCGTTTTTTGATTCCCGGGTTGCTTGGGGCCGGGGAGGTTGGGGTGAGGGCGAGGGGAGTGGCCGCGGCCTCCCCTCGCCCCTGGGTCGCGGCCTAGTCCGGGAAGTCATAGCGGGTCCTTCGGCCCCGCCGTAACGACAGCATCCCTCCCCCCACCCCGGCCGCTGCCCTCACCGGGGCGGGCGGGGAGCCCCCGGACTCCCCCTGTTCGCCTCCAGCCCACCTCACCCCACCCCCACAGCGCCTGCTCCCTTCCCAGCCGACCTTCCTCCCCTCCCCCACATCCGGTGCTGGCGAAATTAGGAGCCCAAAGCAGCTCCTGAAAGCCCACTTGCTCCTCGACTCCCGGAGCAAGAATTGACTTTAGATTGCTTTTGGGGAGGGGGCCATAATTTCCCTAGTTCAGCGGACCCCCCACTGCTTAAATTAACCTGAGTGCCAGGAGCTGAATTTACCTACTCTCATTCCTCTCCAGGGTCTCACTACTTTGGAGGTTTTCTCAAATTCCACATACAGAAAGCCACCGACCTTATTCCGGTATCCTCCACCCCTTCCTTATCTTAATTATACTCCCACCCCCAAGCCCTCAGCATCGGAGTCAAGAGCAACAGGGACACTTCAGTTCTCCTTGTAGGATTGATGAAATCGTAATGAAGAACACCCCCTAAACTCCCATAATCGGTGCGGATTCCTTTGGGGGAAGGCCCATGTTATTGACATCTCACAGGCCTTGGTTCTGGACGTTGAGGAGGAGGCTGTGGATATAGTGATAGCGATGCTTTTTAGGGTAAATGGATGTAGGTATTGTGGGAAAGGGAGGGATCAACCGAGAAGGAATGGAAGTAGTTTAAAGCTCGTTTTAGTTTTTGTTGCTCATGTAGAGTCCAGTTTATGGGTTAATTCATTTACAGGCCAGAAAGCTTCTGCAGTCTAAAAGTGTCTGAAAACTAAACATGGATGAATTGTAAATAATTGAAAGTAAATTGAAAATACATCTTGTGACCTTGATTTTTAATTTTACCCACAAAGCATTTTTTTTTTTTTTTTTTTTTTTTTTTTTTAGCCACCCACATTTTTAAAAATTGTATTACTTTTAATTAGAGCTGAGAGGGGTCAACTAGCATTTGTTGTTAATGACCAGTATGTGGAGTCTGATTTAGCATTTCAGAATTGACTTTTTGGGTTGTATTGACAAATCAGTCCTAAATGTCAATGTTGAATGATGCACTATGTTTTTGTTTAAATGAAATTTCCTGAAAATAATTAATTTCAGGATTAATGGAAATTGATGTTGTTGTTGTGAAGCTTCATAAAAACACATTTTTAAAGGTGAAGGCATTTCCAGCAGCTATAGTTCTTGATGAAGCAGAAAGAACATGGGCCTGGGACTTGAAAAACCTGGCTTCTAGCTGCTACTGACCAACTTTATGACTCTGGGAAAGTGGGCCTCAGTTCTTTTTTCTGTAACATGAGTGGATTGGACAATTTGAATTCAGAACTCAGAAAGTTGGAAGGGATCTTAAAGCCCTCAGAGAAAGAGTTTGGGAATGTTCTCCATTGCTGTCACTTTTCCTCCAAAAATAACCTGGCTTGGAAGTCATTGGTCCAAAGGGAATTTGATTCCCCATAGAAATTGGAGAACAGGTAATGCAAGTAGAGAGGAACAGCTGTATTTCTTGAGTAATAAACCCACTAACAGATTCTGGTACGAATTTTGGAGGCATAAAGAGAATGAATGTATGTACCCTAAGTGTACCAGTTTCCTCACTCTCTCCTGGCGGAAGATGCAGCACTTTTAGTAGTGCTGGAATTCTGGGATGTGTTCCTATTAATTCTAATACAGATAAAGAAGATGTGGTAGAGAGAAAGATGGTGGCAGAAGGAATGGATAAAGAGGCAAAATTGCCTGCTAAAAAGAAAAGAAAGAAGGGCTTGCGAATAAAGGGGAAAAGGCGACGAAAGAAACTGATCCTTGTAAAAAAATTTAATAAGGATTTGGGGTCTGGGAGGCCTGTTGCAGATGCCCCTGCTTTGTTAGCTTCCAGTACTCCTGAGCAGGATGAAGAAAGTCTTTTTGAGAGCAATATAGAAAAACAGATTTACCTACCTAGTACTAGAGCCAAGACCTCCATTGTATGGCACTTCTTTCATGTTGACCCCCAGTATACCTGGCGGGCTATTTGTAACCTCTGTGAAAAAAGTGTTAGCAGGGGTAAACCAGGCAGCCATCTTGGGACATCTACTCTTCAAAGACATCTGCAAGCAAGGCATTCACCTCAC
Source organism: Ia io (assembly GCA_025583905.1). Classification (NCBI taxonomy): domain Eukaryota; kingdom Metazoa; phylum Chordata; class Mammalia; order Chiroptera; family Vespertilionidae; genus Ia; species Ia io. The sequence continues at coordinate 7,515,259 of JAJQQW010000022.1, forward strand.
TGGACAAGGGCCAACAAATTTGGAGTCACTAGTGGGGAGGAGGACTTTACTTTGGATGTACCTTTATCTCCCTCTTCTGCTGGAAGCAATGGAAGCTTTGAATATATTCCTACTGATCCATTAAACGATAATAGAATGGGTAAGAAACGGGATAAATCAGTATCTGATGCCCTGAGGGCAGAAAGGGGGAGATTTCTCATCAAAAGTAACATTGTCAAGCATGCCTTAATTCCTGGAACAAGAGCCAAGACATCTGCAGTTTGGAATTTTTTTTATACTGATCCTCAGCACATCTCCAGAGCTGTGTGTAATATATGTAAAAGAAGTGTGAGCCGTGGTAGGCCAGGTTCTCACTTAGGAACTTCAACACTTCAACGACACCTGCAGGCCACACATCCCATCCATTGGGCTGTTGCCAACAAAGACAGTGGTGCGGTTGGAAATGGATTAGATGAGACTGAGACAGAGAGAAATCTCTTGAGTGATACTTCGCATGGAGAGAAGTCTACAGGCAGCCAAGATTTAACAGCTGAGGACCTTAGTGACTCTGATTCAGATGAACCTCCTGTGTTAGAGATTGAAAATAGGATATCTGAGAGTCCTATTCCTGTTGCAGAGCAAGATACTCTGATGCATGCCCACGAGAGAGAAACAACATTTTGTGAAAATTCAGTCTCCAGTCAAATAAGTCAGGCGATTATTCAAATGATTGTGGAAGATATGCATCCTTACAGCTACTTCTCAACCCCAGCCTTTCAGAGGTTCATGCAGGTTGTGGCCCCTGATTATAGGTTACCATCTGAGACTTACTTCTTCACTAAGGCTGTACCTCAGTTATATGATTGGGTCAGAGAAAAAATTTTCTTAACTTTGGAGAATGTTCAAAGCCAAAAGATCCACCTGACTGTGGACATATGGACCCATGACCCATCCACTGATTATTTTATTGTGACTGTACACTGGGTCTCCTTGGACACTGTACCTTCTTCCAATAATGGCTGGATCCCCAATTTTAGAAAATGGGCAGTGCTTTGTGTAACAGGTTTGGCCAAAGACTGTTTGGTAACCAACATTTTACAAGAATTAAATGACCAGATTGGTCTGTGGCTTTCTCCTAACTTCCTCATTCCTAGTTTCATTGTTTCTGACAATTCCTCCAATGTGGTACATGCAATCAAAGATGGTGGTTTTACCCACGTGCCATGCTTCCTGCATTGTTTAAATATAGTCATTCAGGATTTTTTCTGTGAGCACAAAAGCATTGAGAACATGTTAGTGGCTGCTAGGAAAACCTGTCATCATTTTAGTCATTCAGTCAAGGCTCGTCAGATACTGCAAGAGTTCCAAAATGATCGCCAACTTCCGTGGAAGAATTTGAAGCAGGATGAACCTGGCCATTGGATTTCTACCTTTTATATGTTAAAATGGCTCTTGGAGCATTGCTCTTCAGTTCACCATAGTCTTGGTAGAGCCAGTGGAGTTGTACTCACCTCCCTTCAGTGGACCCTAATGACTTACGTTTGTGAAATTCTTAAACCGTTTGACGAGGCCACCCAGAAAATCAGTGTGAAGACCACAGGATTGAACCAGGTGCTACCAACAGTCCATCATCTACTCTTTTCCCTGCAGAAACTCAGAGAAGATTTTCAAGTCAGAGGTATTACACAGGCCCTCAATCTGGTGGACAGTTTATCTCTGAAACTTGAAACTGATGCCCTACTAAGTGCCATGCTCAAATCTAAGCCCTGTATCTTGGCTGCTTTGTTAGATCCTTGCTTTAAAAATAGTTTGGAAGACTTTTTCCCTCAAGGTGCTGATTTAGAAATGTATAAGCAGATCCTTGCAGAAGAAGTTTGTAATTATATGGAATCTTCACCAGAGGTCTGCCATATTGCAACTTCAGAAGCTTCTGGTCCCTCAGCTATAGTACAAACGAACTCATTTACTTCATCTACAGGAGAAGGCACCTCCAGTTCAGGGTCTGTTGATAGTTCAGCTGCAGATAATGTTGGCATTGGAGGCAAAAGCTTCATGTTTCCGACTGCTGTAGCAGTAGTGGATGAATACTTCAAAGAAAAGTATTCAGAGATCTCAGGAGGTGATGACCCTTTGATTTACTGGCAGAGGAAGGTGAGCGTATGGCCGGCTTTGACCCAAGTTGCCATTCAGTATCTAAGCTGCCCTATGTGTAGTTGGCAATCTGAATGTATCTTTACTGCAAATAGCCACTTTCATCCAAAGCAGACCATGAGCCTGGACTTTGACAATATAGAACAGCTGATGTTTCTGAAAATGAACTTGAAAAATGTTAAATATGATTATTCTACATTGGTTCTGAGCTGGGATCCTGAAAATGAAGTTGTTCAAAGCAATGAAAAAGAAATATCTTAATTTTCCTTTCTCCATTTAAAATGGGCAACTTCTTGCTTTGTTACTGTATTCTAATTGCTATAGTTGTTACATATTGTTAACTAATTATTCTTTATACATGAATCTGGGGAAACCTGAAAACACAAAAAGGAGTGAAAATTTCTCAGAGGTAACATTGGCAAAGTGAAGATTAATTTTAATTATTTCACAGTACTAAATGTGGCTGTCACATGAAATTTTGTTTATATCAGTTGAGAGAAATACATTTTTTAATTTAAAAAATATAGTGCAGCATTGAAAGGCCTTGTGCTATTTCTTACTGGTTAACTGAACTAGTAATTGGTTTTGAACAAAAATCTCTCCCAACATGAAAAGTTTGATTACTCTAAAACCAATGATATTAAAAACAAACAAACAAAAAAAACACATACTAAGCTGGTATTCCTACCCCTCACCTCCATTTTTTATTTCTTTTAAAACCCTGAGTCGTATTTAAAGCTTGGCAAAAACAAAACTCACAAAATTGTTTTATATTTGGAAATTTCTAATTGCCTCCTCATACTGGTCAGCTTTATAATTTCAGCTTACTGAATTTTTACCCTTTATAGGATTGGATCTATATAAAAGGGAAACATTACAATTAGGTAAAATTACTTTTAATCTTTGAATTACCTTTTTTAACCTTTTTAAAATAGTATAAAAACTAAGATTGCATAGGTACTTTTGCCTAATTATGGGTAAATGACATAGTAAAAGTTTTACAAAATTTAAAAAGATTGCATGGGAATTAAAATCTAAGTCTCATACATGAGCGTACTTTGACAATCCTAGTATCCATTTTCCAAAGAATGTTTTTCTGATATTAAGTGATCTTAGATACTTTTTAATATATACTGAATTCTTCATAACTACGTATTCTTAACTACGAAATTGTTTTGGCCTCAATTCTTAACTAAAAATAAGCAATCAATATTTTCATGTGTTAGGGATCATTTCCTCACTGGTAAAATGAGAGAATGAATCTCAGTGATTTTTAAGGTTCCTTTCCACTCTTTTATGATTGATTGGGAGGCCAGAAAATGATGACTTTTAATAAAAGTCTATTAAAATTTTCAGACTGAATAACTAATGTAAGATCCCAATTTTTCCTTTTTTTCATTTTAGATTTGGGGATATTCCCTGCCCAAAAATTTCCTGGAAAATTGACTAGTATTAAGTGTGAGTAAAAGGTGTCCACTTTTTTTTTAAAGTTTTTATTTTAGTTTTGTCTTGGATAGTATTTGGCAAGATTTAGCCTAGAAATAATGTAGTATCTATTACATGAGAATCAAAATTGCTTTGTTACTGGGCTGGTTTCAAAATTTAGAATTCATTTCTATGTATCAAATCGTTTTTTTGGTGGGTTTTTTTTTTTTTGGCCTTTTTTCTTTTAATTCTTAAATGGTAAATGTACCATTGTGGAATGAAATTTCAACTTCAAAAGTTTACCCTTTTATTAACTAGAGTAAATGGATAATTGCAACGTCTTTAGTTGTAGCCATCAGTAGTAAAGAATTTGAAATTAGGCTGCATAAGCAAGCCTTTGCAGGGCCAATATTGAATTTCATGCCAGTTGACACTGGTTGCTATAAAAGAAAAACAATCTTCCCTTAATAGAAGCTTTTTGTATTTTGACAGTGCCAGCTCAGTATGGCTATAATGCTGCTCTGCCTTCTACAGCTTGCTGCACCTCTCTGTAGTTACTCTATAACTATACATTTCTATCTTTTTTGGTTAAACACTCCCTGAAGATGAAAATGATTATGATATACATGCATCCATATTATACACATTGATATATGTGTAAAGATTTCCCTTCATCTTGATTTTGCCGGCTGGGCAAAATTTTGTGTAACATACTTCATGATACTTTGGTATAAGAGTAAGTTCACTACTTTTATAATGAATCCAAATCTAAAGGCTTTTGTAGTGTATTTTAAAAGGGAAAACTTACCCAAATGTTTTATTTCTACACATTTGTGTGTATGTGTGTGTGTGTATGTGTGTATAAGCCAGTTAGTATATATGTATATTATGTACATAAAACACTATATTTTTACATACAAGTGTGCTTTTATTATACAGATAATAAAGATGGGGGAAGGTTTCTGTTTTTTTCTTAATAGGTGAAGAAATCTTGAAGACCAGAAATTGGATCTTATTGAATTTTGGTGTTCTTTTTATTTTTTCTCTTTCTTTTTTTCTTTTTAAATTATATTGTTCGACTATGGAAGATGGATTTTTTAAAAAATAATCCTTTGAATTTCAAGTTCATCTTTAAATGAACTTTTTTGTTTGTTTTTTTGTTTTTGTTTTTATTTTGAGGAGATAACTAGCCATAGCTGTCTCCAGTCTGACAAAGGTTGTTCGAATGGACTTAATCTCCCAATAGTTGGGAAATGTTTTAAAAACACATCCTGTGTTTGAATTGTGGCTGAGAGGTTTCCTTGGCAATGTGAGGAGGAAATTTTTTTCTGCCTCATTATTATTAATTCATGGATTGAGTGTTGGTTCGACCTACAGGCGTGATAGATTGGAACTCAGTGAAGACACAGATGTTCCTGTTGAGAGCAACCAGCTAATGTAAGTGTGGAAATTGGTTTTTTCTCCTTAAAGGAATAAACACTTTTGTAATTTAAGGCATAATTTTCCTGGATCAGTAAGAAATGAACCAGCATCAAAACATTTTTTTTCTTGTAATTGTTTATAAGCTTTTGGTTTGGGAAAAAAGGCACCCCCTTTCCCTTTTTTGATAATATGTGCACATTAAAAAAAAAAGGTAAGGACATTATAGCCAAGGTGAAATCTCCCTGTAATTCCATCTGTATAGGTAAATACTATTAAAATTTTGTTTTAACAGTGTGATTTCATTAGATGATTTGGAGGAGGGACTTGGAAGATTTTACCTGAAATATTTTAATTCATTGTTTCCTCATTTTAGCATTACATTTTAAAGGCGATTTCTGTGATTGAGTTGTCTTTTGGAAGATTAAATCCATTTCAAGAGGACTTGAAGCTGGTCCTCACCTTGAGGAAGCAGTGGCTTGTTTTCAAGAAGCCATTTCTGATCTCAGGATCTACCCAGCATGCCTAATCAAGGAGAAGACTGCTATTTTTTTTTCTATTCTACGTGTACCAAAGTAAGAATTGGAGAAATTATTTTCAGTACACTAAGTTGTTTTCATGTTTTGTTTTCTGCACTGTTTATTATCTGCTGTGAGCTTTTTAGTAAAGGATAGCATTCCTAGGTGAATTCGTTCTTCATGTTTTCCTCTTCGTTTTTATGTTCTTCACGTTCTACAAAAGTGTAAACCTTACCTATAGTAAGAGACCTTACCTATAATTAACTTGTTCAGGGTGCCTTTGGAATTAGAAGCACTTTGGCCTGTGGCTTACCAACTTTAATTTTATTTGCTGTGGGTTGTATTGTACTTCTAGAAACTGCTATGAGTTCAGTTCACTTTCAGATTTCCTGCTGAATACTGAAGCCATCTACTAAATATACTTTTGTAGCGTTTTTGTTTTTCATCAAAACTTACTTGTTTTCTGTTTGGTTGTACTGCAGCTCCATTTAGATCAATGTGCTATTTTCTATTTTACAATGAAAATAGCATTTTTGTAGTAAATGTACGTGTTACTACAAAAACTTTTCTGTAGTCATCTTGGTGCTTTGTTTAAAATTAACAGTTTTGAGCAAAGCCCTGATCTCATATAGCACTTTGCACAAGAGTAGTATTTGGATAATATCATTGTATAAAGTATGGATGAAGCATAGAATTATACTTAAATCCTCATCTATTAACTTCCTTTCTGGCCTTTTTTCAAAAACTGATCACATTAGTTGGGATATATGAAACAGTTGAAGATGAACTGTATAATGTATTTTTAAAGAGTATCTAATACTCCCACTTGTCTTTTTTTAACTTATGTCATCACTCAGCTTGTGTTGTTCATGTTGTCAAATAAGATGAAGGGTAGTGTCAGGAAATAGGTTGTAGAAAATTATAAATTTGTTGATCTCTGATTGTTTCTGTTATCCCATCTCAGGTGTGTTCTTTCTTATCTGTCTCTCCTTACTGTTTTCTCTTTGTCTAGATGCCAGGAAACTGTTATAACGAACATTTCACTTGAGATCTCTTTCAGTTTCACAATTCTTTTCTGTATTACTCTCTTTGTTGACAGGGTGACAGCTGTCCGTTCCGTCACTGTGAAGCTGCACTAGGAAATGAAACTGTTTGCACATTATGGCAAGAAGGACGCTGTTTTCGACAGGTGTGCAGGTTTCGGCACATGGAGATTGATGTAAGTTTTGAATTTGTATTATAAAAAATATAATGGGGAAATGACATATGTTATGTGATTTAAATTTTTAAAAATGATCCAGTGAAATTTCTGTCATAATGCTCACTTAATGTCTACATGTTACGGAGTATAAATTGGTATAATTTTTCTGAAAGGCAGTTTGGTTATGTATGTATATTGGGAGTATTTACATCTCTGTTTATTTTCAAACTATCTCAAACTTAAGAGAAAAATTACAAGTACAATATAATACTTTTTTTCTAAGACATTTGGGAATAAATTACTGACATTCCCTATCACTTCCAAATGTTTTCATGAATATTTCCTACAAATAGGAAGGGCATTCTCGTGTATAACCATTATACAACCTTTAAAATTAGAAAATTAACATTGATATATTACCTTCATTTAATCCTCAGATCCAACTCAAGTTTTGCCATTGTACCAATAATGTTTTTGATTTCAGAAGGAGCATGTCCAGAATCAAGTGTTGCATGTAGTTGTCATGACTTTTCAGTCACCTTCAGTCTAGAACAGTTGCTCAATCTTTGCTTGCCTTTCGTTGGCGTTGACACTTTTAGTTACCGGTCAGTTATTTTGTAGAGTGTCCCTCAATTAGGGTTAGTCTGATATTTCCTCATGACTAAATTCAGGGTTTGTACCTTTGGCAAGAACATCAGAGTTGATACTCTTCTCATTGTATACCATTATTAGGCGACATACAGTGGGGTTTTTTAATCCTCACCTAAGGACATTGAACCCACAGCCTTTTAGTGTCTGGTATGATGCTCCAACCAACTGAGCCACCTGGCCAGGGCAGGTGGCATATAATTTTAATTATCCCATTACCAGTGATGTTACTGATCATTTCATTAAGGTGGATCTACCAGATTGCTTTACTATGAAGTTTTTCTTTTTGTTATAAGTGTTTTATGGCAAAGTAATTTGAGAACCTGTAATAATCCCATTTCTTATCAAACTTTCCATTTTTTTCAGTGATTTATTTGTGCAAATTCATGGTTTCCTATTTTATTCAATGTGTTGTATTACATTGTTATTATATTTTATCCTCAAATAGACCTGGATTTGGCCAGTAAGAGCCCTTCAAGCTGGTTTTTGTGTCCTTTGGATATTTCCATCATTCTTCACACACCTCTTTGCTTTCTGGCTTAATAAATAAGACTTTCTAGGCTCATCCTGTACTTTTTTTCCTCCTCTAGTTTTGGAATCAAGCATATCTCCAAGGAGCTTTGGTTCCTTTTAGTAAAAAGTAGTATATGGAAATGAGCTTTGAGCTGCTCCTGGAGTATTACTGCTTCTAGGCCTACAGTGGACCGAAGAAGGAAATACATAAATGTATATACATACACACATTTGTGTCATTATTTATTACTTTCTGCTTTTGTATTGAAAATCATGAGTTCACATAGATACCTTCAATTCACAAACACTATCGTCTTCTATTTTTGCATACTTACAACTCTCTTTTCTGAAAGGGAGAAACTTGGCTTCCATTCTCCTTAATATTATTTGATCAGTCCCCTGGTTGTATTCCAGTCTCTTCCTACCTCTCAGGTGTTAAGTCCATCTGATCCAGTGTGTCCTTTAGAGTCTCTGTTTCCTTGTTAAGTTTTTGTCTGGAAGATGTATCCAGTGAAGTCAGAGAGGTGTTAAAGTCCCCTAATATGACTGTAATAGAGGCCTGGTGCATGAAAATTCGTGCACTGGAGTGGGGGTCCCTCAGCCCAGCCTGCCCCCTCTCAGAGTCCAGGAGCCCTTAGGGGCAGGAGGCGACCTGGTGATGAGGAAGGCGATACCCCATCACACCTCTGCTGCTGCCTCTGCCCACAGCGCAAGCCTCAGCAGGCCCTGGGCAGCTGGACAGCTGCCATCTGAGGCTTGCCTGCACCTCGGGCCAGCCCTGGGTGGCTGAGGAGCCTGGGGGACTCTGGAGGCAGGCGTGTGGAGCAGCCGGGCCTGCCTTGCTGCGTGGCTGCCGCCTTGGCGGGGCTGAGGGAACTGGGTGCCGCCAACTTGTGGCTGTGGGTGCCACCATCTTTGTGGGTGTGGCAGTCAATTAGCATATTCCCTCCTTATTGGCTGTAGGCGCCGCCACCTTTGCAATGGCATGAGGGTCAATTAGCATATTCCCTCTTTATTAGGTAGGATTGTTGATCTTTCCGTTAAAGACCTTTAGAAGTTTTCTTACATATTTAGGTGCTCCTATATTGGGTGCATATATGTTTACCAGGGTTATATCCTCTTGTTGGATCAGTCCATTTAGTATTATGCAGTGACCTTCGTTGTTTCTTGTGATGGCCTTCATTTTAAAGTCTTATTTTGTTGGATATGAGTATTGCTACTCAGCTTGTTTTCTTTTCCATTTGCATGGAAAAATTTTTTCCATCCCTTCACTCGCATCCTGTGTGTGTCTTTTGTTTTGAGGTGGGTCTCTTATAGACAGCATGTAGTTGGGTCATGTTTTTGTATCCATTCAGCTACTCTATGCCTTTTGATTGGAGCATTTAGTCCATTTACACTTAGGGTTATTATTGATAGGTACTTTTTTATTGCCATTTTAATTCTGTATGGCTAGGTTTCTCTCTGGTTCTTCTCATTACAGCAATCCCTTTAGCATTTTTTGTAATGCTGGCTTGGTGGTGATGTACTCCTTTAGCCTTTTTTTGTCTGGGAAGCTCTTTATTTGACCGTCTATTTTGAACGATAGCCTTGCTGGATATAGTGATCTTGGTCTCAGAGCCTTGCTTTCCATTACCTTGAGTACTTCATGCCATTCCCTTCTGGCCTGTAGAGTTTCTGATGAGAAATCAGGTATCATCCTTATGGGAACTCCTTTGTAGGTAATAGTTTGCTTTCCTCTTGCTGCCTTTAAGATTCTCTCTTTGTCTTTAATTTTTGGCATTTTAATTATGATGTGTCTGGGCATGGGTCTGTTTGGGTTCTTCTTGTTTGGGGTTCTCTGTGCCTCCTAAACTTGTGTGACTTTCTCCTTTACCAGGTTAGGGAGGTTTTCTACCATTATTTCTTCAAACACCTTCTCTATGCCTTTCTCCCTTTCGGCCTCTTCTGGCACACCTGCTATTCTAATACTATTATGTTTCACATTGTCTCACAGCTCCCTTAAGCTGTCCTCCTGTTTTTTCATTGTTTTTTTCCTTTTTGGTTCTCTGATTGAGTGATATTTTCAACTCTGTCTTCTAATTCACTGATTCGATCCTCAGTTTCCCCTAATCTGCTGTGTATTTCTTCCAATGTGTTCTTTATTTGTGTTGTGTCATTCCTTATCTCAGACTGTTCTTTTTTCATAGTTACTATATCTTTTTTCATGCTGTTGAGCTTTTCTTACCATCATTACTCTGAACTCTGTTTCAGATAAATTTCTTAATCTGTTTCATTTATCTCTTCTTCTGGAGAATTCTCTAGTTTTTTATTTGGAGATTGTTTCTTTGTCTCCTCATTTTGGCTCTCTGTTTGGGTTTGTGACTACATATTAGGTAGATCCTCTACACCTCTCAGTCTCTAGTGCAGGACAGTGTTAAAGGCTGTTTTTGACTAATTAGATCAGGTAAAGACTCAATGCCTCCAGATACGCCTCTGACTACAGACTAATAGGATTCCAACTGGAATTGCCCTCCCAAGTAGTCGTCCTCAGGTGTGGTGAGAGTTTTCTTCAATAGGATTAGGCAGTTGCTTCTGCCTGGAGGCTAATTGTTATTTTTAATCTCTCAGGTGGCTTCAGGGCAAGGTGTTTTCCAATAGGGTGTGTCAACTGTCTTCACCCCAGGCAAGACAAATGTCTATGTGGGAAATGACTCAGTCCAGGAAACTTGCGGGGGTCTGCCTTCTGAGCTCTATCCCCCAAGTCCCCTGTCCTGGCTTCTGCTCTCACAGCTCCAGTCCACTTCACCCTCCCTCTGCTGGAGCACAAAGTTGGTGGCTCCACAGGGATTTGTGCATTGGCCCTTTAAGAGTGTGCCTGTGTTTTCATCTGTTACTACCTGGTAGACAGTGCCCCCGCTGCTTCTCACAGCCAGATGTTATGTGGGTTCCTCTTCAGTTTTGGTGCTTTCTGCTGGGGGACCCAGCTCAGGGATTAGATCCCAGAGTTCTCAGTGGCTGAGATATCTCTCCAGGACTTCAGTTGCCGTCTGTGGGTACCCAGCCAGCTCTTTTGCGCCTCTCCCCCCGCCCTCCCCCACCACCACCACCACCACCAGTCTCTATGCGGTCTCCACTTTCAGTCCTTGGGTGTCAGGGTTCTCTCCTGTGAGTTTTCTGTTGATTGTTCAGGAAGTTTTTCTGTATTTTAGTTATAATTCCAGTTTGTTCCTGGGAGCGTGCAGCATCCACTTACTCAGCCACCATTTTTAATTCTCTTCAGGTATTGACATCACACCTGAGGCTGCTTCTCCTCAGGGACACCTTTCTCACCTTATGTCAATGCCAGCACCTGTACCAGGTCTCCCCCCTGCTTCACTGTGAGGACTCCTTCCTCAGCCTTCTTGGACCTCAGCATTCTATTCTGGAGCCCTCTACCCCCACCCCCAACCCCCATGCCCCACCCCCGTGGATGCCCTTTCCACACCCTTGGGCTCTGATACTATGTTGGACAGCCCTCCCATGTAAGGTGCTCACCCTGTTCGTTCTCCAACTCTAAACCTGGTCCCCACTCAGGAAGGCCCTGCCTTTCTCCCGCTGGTTGGTCTTGGATGCTCATTCTGGGAAGACCCTCCATAAGTACACCCTCCTTAACTACATTGGGATCCCTTCTGCACAGAAGTCTTGCTCGCCTTCTCATGCTGCTCAGGCTCCGACACTGTGCCAGGCCATCCTCTTATGCAAATGTCATTCTAATTCCTTGTGGGTTCTGACACCCTGTGCCAGTCCCACCTTGTCCAGTAGACTCCACCTCAGTCCGGCTCTCACTCCCTGATCTGGGCCACATATCCTTCCCTTTTCCACATGAATGCCTGCCTCTCTCAGCTTTACCTAATGACTTTGGTCTGAATTGTTTGAGGGGTGGTGTAGGAAGGAAGAGACTAAATATGCAGTTTGGATGTCTGGGCTTATATAGCTACTCTAGTTTGGTCCCAGGTTTATAGTTTCTTAATTGTCTTTTATGCTGCTTGTCTTCCAAATAGCAAAGAATTCACTAACATTCAGAGAAAGGAATACTCGGTAACTTTTGAAAAGTCATATTGTAACATTGCCGGCATAGTTTGCATATTGGCACAACTCCTAGGAAAGATCTCTAAGTGTCAGGGTCTCTAAGAAGAACTACATTTAGAGATTCTCTCGAAGAACTCATGGAACTCAGCATTTAATTGTATTCTTGGCTAGTATTATAGTGACACAGTAAGGCTATTCTGATTGTAAGAGAAAAGGACACAGGCAGAGTCTGGAGCAAGCTTGTCAAACATGCAGACTGCTGGTCGCAAGTTTGACATGCTTGGTCTGGAGGAATCCATGTGTGGGCTTCTCTTATGATCTCCCTCCTATGAGAGGTCACGCAGAGTGAACGCTTCCTCTAGCCATGGAAATGCACCAGTATATATGTGATGTTTCTGCCCAGGGAAGCCCATGAGAGACCCAAAGTTTTTATTGGGGCAGGTTGTTTAGGCACCCTCTACCAAATACATACCAAACTCCAGACTCCCAGAAGAATTGGAGATGTTCAGTGTAAACTGTATTTGCACAAACAGTCTAGGGCCGTGGTCGGCAAACTGCGGCTCGCGAGCCACAAGCGACTCTTTGGCCCCTTGAGTGTGGCTCTTCCACAAAATACCACAGCCTGGGCGAGTCTATTTTGAAGAAGTGTTATTAGAAGAAGTTTAAGTTTTAAAAATTGGGCTCTCAAAAGAAATTTCAATCGTTGTACTATTGATATTTGGCTCTGTTGACTAATGAGTTTGCCGACCACTGGTCTAGGGCACATTTTGAGTGCTGAGTTTCCAATGCCAACCAAGGGCCACCCTTGCAAGGTTGTCTAAGGGTAGCAGTTTTAGGGCTGCTCTGTCCACTCTTCTGCACAGAGGCTTATTTGGCTGCATCTTACAAAACTACTGTTATATCTATGTCTCAAATGTGCAAAGTGAGATGCAGAATTACTTTTTGTAGCATAATTTGTATTAGTAAAATGTATGAAACAACCTAACCTTCATTTAAACTAAAATTTTACTCTATTCATGCAGTGGTGTGCTAGGCAGCTGTAAACAAAAAAATTTAAAAGGGAAACTATTTAAATTGACACGGAAAGATCAGGATATATTATTGGCGAAAAGGGATCAGAATAAGGTGTGTAAATTGCTACCATTTGTAAAAAAAAATAAAGGGAAAATAATTTGTATATGAATTTTAAAAATCAAAGTATAAAAGAGAAACTTTACAATGGCTGTTGGGGTGGGAACAGGATTGAGAAAGGGCCATTTTACTGTAACCCCTTCTGTATGCAGTCAATTTTTATTATTCGTGGGTTTCATATTTGCAGATTTGTCTACTCCCTAAAATTTATTTGTAACCTCTGAAGTAACACTTGCTTTGATTGGCATTCAGACATGTGCAGGTCACTAAAAATTGAGTCTCTTGAGGCACCTCATTTCCAGCTGGGATCAAACAAAGCGATGTTCTGCTTTCTTGTTTCAGCTCTCATAGTGTAAACAAGTGTACTTTTTGTGGCCTATTTTAGTGCCCCTCCCCCTTTTGTTGGTGATTTTCCAATTTGAAATGGCCCCAAAAGTAGTGCTTCAGTATTGTGTAATGTTTCTAAGCACAGGAAAGAAAATAACGTGTAATAGATAAAGCTTCATTCAAGTGTGACTTACAGTGTGTTGGCCTTGAGTTCAATATTAGTGAATCAACAATATGTTTTTTTTTTAAATATTTTTAAATTGATTTCAGAGAGGAAGGGAGAGAGAGAAACATCAATAGTGAGAGAGAATCATTGATCGGCTGCCTCCTGCACGTCCCACACTGGGGATCAGCCTGCAACCAAGGCATGTACCCTGTCCGGGAATCGAGCCATGACCTGATTCATAGGTCGATGCTCAACCACTCTGCCATGCCAGCTGGGCAACAACACGTATTAAGTAAGGTGACTTTAAACACAAATACACATAAAACAAGATTATATATTCATCAGTTGATAAAAATATTGTGACCAGAAGCTTGTAGGAAGGAACCTAACTCTGTATACTTTCGGTCTATGTGCTGTATTACCTATTAAAACTTAAAGGAATAATCATGTTGGAGAATGTTACTGTGGAGAATGTGTTGCTAAATGAAAAATGTACAGAATTACATGAAATAACCTTTTTTTATTTTTATTATTATTATTTTTTAAATATATTTTATTGATTTTTTACAGAGAGGAAGAGAGAGGGATAGAGAGTCAGAAACATCGATGAGAGAGAAACATCGATCAGCTGCCTCTTGCACACCCCCTACTGGGGATGTGACCGCAACCAAGGTACATGCCCTTGACCGGAATCGAACCTGGGACCCTTGAGTCCGCAGGCTGACGCTCTATCCACTGAGCCAAACCGGTTTTGGCGAAATAACCTTTTTTTAAAGTGTGCATCTACACATTTACATTTTTTTAAATTTAATAAATCTTTATTGTTCAGATTATTAAAATTGTTCCTCTTTTTTCCCCCATAGCTCCCCTCCACCTGGTTCCCACCCCACCCTCTGCCCTTACCCCCCCACCCACTGTCCTCATCCATAGGTGTACGATTTTTGTCCAGTCTCTTCCCACACCCCTTTCCCCCAAGAATTGTCAGTCCACTCCCTTTCTATGCCCCTGATTCTATTATATTCACCAGTTTATTCTGTTCATCAGATTTTCTATCAACAAGTGAAAGGTATTCACAACAATACATATCTATCAACAAGTGAAAGATATTCACTTGTTGATAGATATGTATTTGTTGTTCATAATTTTTATCTTTACCTTTTTCTTCTTCCTCTTCTTAAAGAATACCTTTCAGCATTTCATATAATACTGGTTTGGCTGTGATGAACTCCTTTAGCTTTTTCTTATCTGTGAAGCTCTTTATCTGACCTTCAATTCTGAATGATAGCTTTGCTGGGTAGAGTACTCTTGGCTGTAGGTTCTTGCTATTCATCACTTTGAATATTTCTTGCCACTCCCATCTGGCCTGCATAGTTTCTGTTGAGAAATCAGCTGACAGTCATATGGGTACTCCCTTGTAGGTAACTAACTGTTTTTCTCTTGCTGCTTTTAATATTCTCTCTTTGTCTTTTGCTCTTGGCATTTTAATTATGATGTGTCTTGATGTGGTCCTCTTTGGATTCCTTTTGTTTGGGGTTCTGTGCGCTTCCTGGACTTGTAAGTCTATTTCTTTCACCAGGTGGGGGAAGTTTTCAGTCATTATTTCTTCAAATAGGTTTTCAGTATCTTGCTCTCTCTCTTCTTCTGGTACCCCCATAATTTTGATGTTGGTACACTTGAAGTTGTCCCAGAGGCTCCTTACGCTATCTTCATATTTTTGGATTCTTTTTTCTTTTTGCTTTTCTGGTTGGGTGTTTTTTGCTTCTTTGTATTTCAAATCTTTGACTTGATTCTTGTGATCCTCTAGTTTGCTGTTAGATCTCTGTATAATATTTTTTATTTCAGTCAGTGTATGCTTAATTTCTAGTTGGTCCTTTTTCATATCCTTGAGGGTCTCGCTAAATTTATCGGCCTTTTCTAGGAAATTCTTGAAAAACCTTATAACCGTGGTTTTGAACTCTATATCCAGTCGTTTGCTTTCCTCCATTTCTTTCATTTGTGATCTGTTTCTTTGTCTCCACATTTTGGCTGCTTCCCTGAGTTGAAAGAGTGGCTTTGTGTGCTAGGTGTCCTTTAGGGCCCAGTGGGTCGGCCTCCCCAGTTACCTGAGGTGGACACTCTTGGTGCACCTCTTTGTGGGCTGTGTGCACAGTCTTGTTGTAGTTAAGCCTTGATCATTGTTGGTATCACTGGGAGGAATTGACCTCCAGGCCAATTGGCTGTGAGGATCAGCTGTGTCTACGCTGGGAGAACTTCTGTGCTGGAGATACCCATATGAGACAAGACTTGCAAAAGCCTCTGTGCTCAGCTTGGATGGGGTGGAGTCTCAGAGTGGATCAGACAGCATTGGTTTCCCGTGAGCCCTGCCCTAATAGGCCCCTGTGTCTCAGTGTCCCGTGGTAATCGCTGCAAGCCCCTCTGAGAGAAAGCCGCCCTCGAGATCCACCCGCTGCCAGACAGTCCAGTTTCTCCCCGTATGAGTCTGTGTCCCCAGAGTCTCACCCGGAACTGGAGTTCAGCGCAGTCGGGAGCTTTTGTCTCCCTCCAGCTTGAGAAAGCCAGCCGCGTACTCAGTTGCCAGTCCTCTCCATGTGCGCGTCTCAGTACCTCTGCCTCCTACAGCTCCTCTGAGTCTCAGTGTGCTTTTCTCTTTCCTTCTAGTTGTAGAATTTCCACTCAGCCAGCCTTCCTGTGGTTCTGGATGATGTCCGTTTTGTCTTTTAGTTTTAGTTTTGAAATTGTGCGAGATAGCAGTTTAGGTGTTTACCTATGCCGCCATCTTGGTTTCTCTCAGTCTACATTTTTTTTTTTTTTTTTTTTAAGTAAAAGATTCTATACCAAAATAAGTGATTCTCTTTAGGTAATAGTATAATATGCATTTATTTCTGTTTTCCACATTGTCTTTATTGTTTGTGTTTTATTTTCATTTAGAAACAAAATCCAGTAAGTGTATTAAACAGATCAAATAAATGTCATGTGACTCTTGTATATGGAGGCTGCTAGTATAGAAGTCATCTAGTAATTTGAAAATTGCTTCCAGAAAAGTAGTAAAACCTTAAGCAAAGACAGACTTAGGAACAAGGAAGATTGATACTAGGTTCTGCCTTGAGGAAGGAGTTGAGTAATTGTTATTATTCTTATCTAAAACACAATGGTAGCTAATATACCTACTTTTGGATGTGACCGGAACTAAGAAATTATATCCAGAGCTAGAGGTATTTGCTGTACTTTTAGAAAATAGGTAAGTTATACATGTGGCAATAAATTCAAGACATAAATTATTAAAACAGTTTTTGCCAGTTGCCTTTTAAAGCTATTGAGTTACTTTATATCCTATCTAATAATAGACAAATATGCAAATTGACCATACCTCCGACACACCCACAAGCCATGCCCACCATTCAATCAGAGCAAGTATGCAAATTAAGCCAAACCAAGGTGGCTATAGCCACAGAGAGTAAGGTTTCCTAGGTAACAGAGGAAGCCAAGCTTTCCGCCTGCCCTGGCCAGGCCTAAGCCTCCACTCAAGCTACAAAGTTTCAATTATAGAAGGTAAACAAATTCAAACAAATGGCAGCGAATGGAGCTTGAGAGAGAAGGCCAGGGTTGCCGCCGGCAACAGGGGAAGCAAAGCTTTCCGCACACCCTGGCCGGGCCCACCCGCTTAAGGCAACAAAGTTTCAATTATAACCCCAACACAAATGGCTGCTGGTGGAGGGAGCCCCAGGCTTGGCTCCGCTCCAGGCTACAAAGTTTCAATTGTAGAAGGAAAATAAATTCCAGATACCAGGGCCTCTGCTTGCATTGCCAGGGGGCGTGGCGGGCCTGCAAACCACCATAGGCCCCTCACTCAGGCCGCTCCACACCCCAAGGGAACCCCCACCTGATCCGGGACGCCCTTCAGGGCAAACCAGCTGGCCCCCACCCCTGTACCAAGCCTCTATCCTATCTAATAAAAGAGTAATATGCAGATTGATCATCATTGCAACACACAATATAGCTGCCCCCATGTGGTCAAAGATCCTGCCCCCATGTGGACAAAAGATGGCCACCACAAGATGGCCAGCAGGAGAGGGCAGTTGGGAGGCACCCGGCCTGCAAGGGAGGGCAGTTGAGAGGGACCAAGCCTGCAAGGGAGGGCAGTTGGAGGTGATCAACCCTGCAGGAGAGGGCGGTTAGGGGTGACCAGACTGGCAGAGGAGGGAAGTTGGGGGCAAACAGGCTGGCAGCAGAGTGGTTAGGGGGTGATCAGGCTGGCAGGCAGAAGCAGTTAGGGGCAATCAGGAAGGCAGGCAGGCAGGCAAGCAGTTGGGAGCCAGCAGTCCTGGATTGTGAGAGGGATGTCCGAATGCCCGTTTAGGCCCGATCCCACTGGGATCGGGCCTAAACGGGCATTCGGACATCCCTTAAGGGGTCCCAGATTGGAGAGGGTACAGGCTGGGCTGAGGAACAACCCCCCTCTGTGCACGAATTTCGTGCACCGGGCCTCTAGTTTTCATTATAAGTATATGAGATTGCATAATTCTTTCGCATCCCTAACAACACAGTGTATTATCAAATTATCAGCCTCTCAGAGTAGTAGACTTTGCTCTTTGCCCTTTTTTATATACATTTAAGGATCTTTTTGTAATTTATTTCTTTGTTTCCTTCCTCCGTATTTTAAAATTTCTGAAATAATGCTGCTATTCTTTCTGGGAATTTTAAACATTAGGCTCTTAATGATGAGACATCCAAAATAATGCAGGTTATTAATCAGAGGTTAGTTAATTTTCAGAATGCTTACCAGGTCTTTTTTCTTCGTTGAAGTATTTGTTAAAGTATATATAGAAATATGCTTGAAGAATTTTCACAAAGTGAGTAATATACTTACTTGACCAGCACCTAGATCAAGAAATAGAATATCGCCAAAACCGGTTTGGCTCAGTGGGTAGAGCGTCAGCCTGCGGACTGAAAGGTCCCAGGTTCGATTCCGGTCAAGGGCATGTACCTTGGTTGCAGACACATCCCCAGTAGGGGGTGTGCAAGAGGCAGCTGATCGATGAAACTCTCTATCCTCTCTCTTCCTCTCTGTAAAAAGTCAATAAAATATATTTTTTTTAAAAAAAGAAAAGAAATAGAATATGTCCAACACTCTATCTTCCCCTTCATTGTCACTAACCAAATCCCAAAAAGATGAACAAATTAATACAGGTCACACTTCATTTTTATTTGGAAACTATGTTTTTCCCTCTTACAGAAAAAACGGAGTGAGATTCCTTGTTATTGGGAAAATCAACCAGTGGGATGTCAAAAACTAAACTGCGCTTTTCATCACAACAGAGGACGTTATGTGGATGGCCTTTTTCTACCTCCAAGCAAAAGTGAGATGTTTTTAATTTTAAAAGAATAATTACTATATAATGAACACCTATGCACACTGTACAAAGTACTTTATACACTTGCCTTATTTTCCTAGTGTGAGAGAGTAGTATTTCCACTTTACAGATGAAGGAACCCTACTTTATTAAGGTTAGGTGATTTGTACAGGTATAAACCGGTAAGTAGAAGAGTCACAATCCTGTTGCCAAAAGCCATGTGCCTCATAAGTGTTTCTTGGCATTACAGTTTAAATTACTATAGCTTGCTTCATTCCCCATTTTCTTATCAGACCCATAGAGGCTTTTGACTTTTTCTCTCTCTCTAGTCCTCACCCAAGGTTATGCTTAGAGAAAGAGGAGGGGGGAGGATGGAGAGAAAAAGAGAAACATGGATGTGAGAGAGGAGCAGATTGGTTGCCTTCCACACGTGCCCAGACCAGGGATCGAACCCCAAACCCAGGTATGTGCCCTGACTGGGAATCGAACCAGGAACACCTCGTTGCATGGGACATGCTCCAACCAACTGACCTATTATGGCTGGGCAGCGGTTTTTGAAAGAAACTTGATTCTCTCAAGAGTGTTTGGCAGATCTCTTCCTCCACCTGTTTTATAAAATACGGTTTATTGGAATGAAGCCATCCCCATTCATTTTCATATTGTCTATGGCCAAATTTTGTGCTACTGCTTCAGAGTTGAGTAGTTGAGACAGAGATCTATACAGCCTATAACAGTGGTCGGCAAACTGCGGCTCGTGAGCCACATGCGGCTCTTTGGCCCCTTGAGTTTTTAGCAAAGGCCAGCTTAGGAGTACCCTAATTAAGTTAATAACAATGTACCTACCTATATAGTTTAATTTTTAAAAATTTGGCTCTCAAAAGAAATTCCAATCATTGTACTGTTGATATTTGTCTCTGTTGACTAATGAGTTTGCCGACCACTGGCCTATAATATTTGCTATCCAGCTTTTTACAGCAAAGGTTTGCTAACCCTGCTGTAGAATAATCTAAAATAAAACTACACACCCTGTCTGGTTTGGCTCAGTGGATAGAATGTCAGCCGGAGGACTGAAGGGTCCCAAGTTCGATTTCAGTCAAGGGCACATGCCCGGGTTGCGGGCTCCATCTCCAGTGGGGGGTGTGCAGGAGGCAGCCAATCAATGATTCTCTCATTGGTGATGTTTCTATCTCTCCTTCTCCCTTCCTCTCTGAAATCAATAAAATATATATTAAAAAATAATAATAAAATAAAATAAAACTACGCTATACCAAAAGCTAGTATTTATTTCCAGAGTCCCTTATAAAGTGATTTCCTAGTGGAATGATAAGCCATTTGAAAACTACATCTGCTGGGTGATTAAATTTTGATGGCTACATATTTTCACCTTTAAGGGAGGAAAATTACAATATTTAAATTACATGTCTAGAATTTATAGTCACTATGCATCTAGCCTCCTGTATAATCTATATTTTGAATGCCCACTTTGAGTGTACTTGCATATAGTAAAAAGTTAACTAAAAGCCAAATTTTCCCTCCTTGGAAATTTAGAACCTAATTGGGAAAATGGGGATGTTAAATAAAAACACATTAAGTGCTCATAAGGAAAATGCACCAAACTTTTGGTGAGGGTGTTCTGATGACTTGGGATTATATCTTCAGTTTTTTTATTGACGACTAATTTTGCATATCTAGCTGTGTTGCCCACTGTGCCTGAGTCACCAGAGGAGGAAGTGAAGGCTTCCCAGCTCACAGTTCAGCAAAACAAATTGTCTGTCCAGTCTAATCCCTCCCCTCAACTTCGAAGTGTGATGAAAGTAGAAAGTTCAGAAAATGTTCCTAGCCCCACACATCCACCAGTTGTGATCAATGCTGCAGATGATGATGAAGATGATGATGGTACGTTTTAGTTCTTTATGACAAATAAGTGATCAGGATCACTTAATGAATTAGGATTAAAGCTCTAGGACTGTTTTTAATTGTAAATTTGCCTTAAATGTTAATATAGATCAATTTTCTGAGGAAGGTGATGAAACCAAAACACCGACCCTGCAACCAACTCCCGAAGTTCATAATGGATTACGAGGGGCTTCTGCCCGGAAACCTGGGGTCAATTTAAAACAAGGTAAGAGGAAGCTGTGTCAATGCTGGCTCCCACTCTTAAATCTTGCAACCCTATTGAATGTCCAAACTATTTTAAATACTTTTGAAATTTAATTCATGTTCTAATGAACAAAATAGATCCAGAGACACAGAAGCATGGAACAGAATGATGAATTTAGAGGGAAGGTGGGAGTGGGGGTGGGGGGTGGGGAGAGATTAACTGGAGAACTTATATGCATATATGAGACAGAAAATAGTGTGGTGAAGGCCTGGGAGGGGCAGGTACAAGGTAGATGGGGTCAATGGGAAAAAAGGGGAAACATCTGTAATACTTTCAACAATAAAGATAAACTTAAAAAATTTTTTTACTTCACCATTACCACAACCTCCCTCTTCCCTACCCTTGTTATATATACACAAACATACTCCTCTTAGTTAGAAAACTTCTGAGCACCTGCTATCTATGTATCCAAAAGGCTAATAGGCTAAGTGTCCGACTATCTGACTCAGGGGTCCTCAAACTACGGCCCGCGGGCCACAAGCAGCCCGCCGAGGACATTTATCCGGCCCGCCAGGTGTTTTTGCCACCACTGCCTGTCCTGCTTAGCAGCCGACTTAGCAGTGTGCATAGGAATTTGTTATTAAAACTATAGTCCGGCCCTCCAACGGTCTGAGGGACAGTGAACTGGCCCTGTTAAAAAGTTTGAGGACCCCTGGGACTGTTCACTATGATGCTCACTGACCACCAGGGGGCAGCCGCTCAATGCAGGAGCTGCTGTGACGCACACTGGCCATTTACAGAGAAACAGCATCATGGACCTGGTACCCACAAAGCAACACTCTGCTTCCTCCAAGTGGGACACAGGCCCTGCCACCACCCCAGAGCAGCACCCCACCAAATCGCAGCCAACACTGCCAAGACCCCATGGCGCAAAATGAGTCCCACAGCCCAGCCCAGAAATGGTGACTGTGGGCACCGGGTAATTACGTCATGTAGCAACGCCCAGCTTCCTCTCCCTAGTGACTAGCCTCCTTGGAGTTTTTCTTCAGCCCAGGAACACGACTTGCTTTATAGCTGGGTAGAAACATTAACATCTTACACTTTAACCAAAGTTTGTGAAGTGTTTTACCATGTCTCATCTCATTTGATCCTCACAGAAGTCCTGGAGTAGGTAGATAGGAGACTCGGTGGAATCCTATTTTCTTTTCATTAGCTGGAAAACAGATTTAGAAAGTTTAGAAACTTGACCCGCCTGAAAAGAAGTAAGAAATGGTGGACCTTGAAAATGACTAGGTTTTCTCACTGCGCAGAATATAGTCAAACACTGCTGCAGTTAAATATTTTACCCTTTGTTCTCACTGCGTGATCTACAATAATAATCTGCTTCATGTTGATACTTACTGCTGTGTTGGCTGACAGTTACCTGAAAGAGAAGTTGGGGTGCTTCACTGGGCTGGAAAAAGTTTAGCTAAATCAGAAAGGTCTAATTAAGCAAGTTTATTCTATATGTATAAAAGGCTAAGTTGACTTGGGCATGCGCAATACATATAAAGCTCTTGCTGGCACCAATCGCATGCGTGTGTTTCAATTTGTCATTGTCAATTGTGAATTTGGTTGACATTTCTATTACAGAGAAAGGGTGGATAGCAATATTAAAATATTTCTTAAAATTTCCTTTCAATGTGCACAAACTCGTGCACTGGGCCTCTAGTGTACAAATAAAATGCAAATGTGAAAAAGGTGCTAGTTCCTCATGTGATTTCCCTTTGCTTTTCTCAGGTGAATGTTTGAATTTTGGAATAAAAACTCTTGAGGAAATTAAGTCAAAGAAAATGAAGGAAAAGTCCAAGAAGCAAGGTGGTAAGTTATCAGTTTTGACTAGATCATTGAATGTTGCTAGAGAGGAATAATTAGGACACTTCCGATGGTAAGGACCCTTGGCAACAGCCAAAGTGGATTTGACTTCTGTGGCTGGTTTGAAGTTAAAGCACAGGCTTACCTAAATCACTTGGTTTTAATTCGTTGCAGTTGTGTTTCAGTCCCTAACTAGTCACAGCTAAGCACCGATGGTAAGGACCCTTGGCAACAGCCAAAGTGGATTTGACTTCTGTGGCTGGTTTGAAGTTAAAGCACAGGCTTACCTAAATCACCTGGTTTTAATTCGTTGCAGTTGTGTTTCAGTCCCTAACTAGTCACAGCTAAGCACCACAGCTAAAGAGCCCGAAAGCGCTTGTCTATCTTGAGAAATAAAGTGTATCAGGAAAACAAATACTTTATTTTGTAGTTGATGAATTCTCACAAGCTGCTGGGACTTTCTTCGGGAGCTTGATTGATGTATACGTTTCCAATAATTAATTCTAAAAATTATTGTGTCAAATTAATATTTAGAGAGAATCAAGTGGTTGGTTCCAGTACTCTTTTGGTAAAACTTTTTCTATAGGAACCTTAGAGTTGTGTTTTGCATATAATTGCGTATAGATGAGAAAGATTGAATTGACACACCTGACAGCTAGTGTGCTTCTGAGATTAACTTTAGAATGATGTTAGCCTTGTTAGTCAATAAAAGTAGATGGAGTGCCTAAGTCATTCAAAACAAATTTTTAAAATTTTTTGACCCCTCCCCCCCAAAACAATTTTGTTTTATTTACATATTGTGTCCAAGGAAGATAAGAAATAGGGATTATCTCCCCTTCTCCCACCACGACCCCTGTAGGCAAACAGAAACAGAGAAACTGATTGGCTTGTAGTCCAGTGGTCTGTGTTGGACTTACCTGGTCATAGATCAAATTTCTTGACTTGTGATAGCTTTATTTTTCACAAATTATTTACTATTCTTTGACTTGCTTTATTCAGAAGGTTCTTCAGGAATTTCCAGTCTTTTGCTCCAGCCTCAGCCCATTCCAGGTCCTGAAAAAGAGAATGTCCGGACTGTGGTGAGGACAGTAACTCTCTCCAACAAACAAGGTGAGACATAGGTAGGCTGTAGACTCATAAATATCTGGGCAAGCAAAATCCTGTGTGCATTTTACCTTTGGTGAATTTGCAGGAGGAGTTAGGAATGTTGATTGGATAAAAGGATGAAAAGAAAAGTTAGTGCATTTGACTCTGCTGTTAAAAAGGTTGAAATTCTTAATGCAGTTCTCACATTTATGTATATTTAACTTTTTCATTTACTGTTTATTTGTATCCATTCATCAAATTTGTTGACTTCCCATTATGGATAAAGAACTATTAAAAAAACACCTTTAAGTTATAGAAATATTTCCCTTCGTAGTTTTAAATCTAGTAAGGAATAGGACACAAATAATTATGATATGCAGATGCATTTAAATGTTTGTGCCGTTCAAACAACAAAGAATCAGAAGAAAGTACTCACTTTTGGAGTAGTCAAAGAAGGGGTTATAGGAGTGGAGTATGATTTTTTTTTTTTTTAGCATACTAAAGTACACAAGGAAAAGTATAGATTTTTATAATCAATTGTTTAGAGGATTTGTCCAATGGTGATAGTGGGGTATTAAAGTCTCCTACTATGATTGTATTGCTATTAATCTCTCCCTTGATATCCTCCAGGAGTTTTTTTATGTATTTGGGTGCTCCTATATTGGGAGCGTATATGTTTACCAGAATTATTTCTTCTTGTTGGATTTCTCCCTTTAGTATTATGAAGTGGCCTTCCTTATCTCTTGTTATGGCATTTACTTTGAGGTCTAATTTGTCAGATATAAGTATTGCTACCCCAGCTTTTTTTTCATTTCCATTTGCCTGGAAGATATTTTTCCATCCCTTCACTTTCAATCTGTGTGAGTCGATTTTTATAATCAATTGATTAGAACACAACTTGTCATTGTATAATTGGCTACTATTAGTAATTAGGACTGCTATTGCTTCCGTTTGGGCTGTGCATTTGGCTACTTAAATTTATTATTTAACATGTTGACTTTTTTTATTGATAGTCTTAAGACTGAGAACTGATTTTCAAGAAATTAAGTGGACTTATGTTAATATTGGCACAGGCTTTATATCCATTAGTAGTTACTGCATACCGAAAAATTGCCTAGTAGTAGAGAAATTCTGTTTTGCCATTTCAGGAGAAGAACCATTGATAAGATTGAGTCTCACCGAGAGACTGGGGAAACGAAAATTTTCTGTAGGTGAGATAAGTTTTGTACATATGCTTTGTTTTCTTCTTGTTTGTGCATTTATATGATACCTCTTCCAACCTTCTCTTTATATAAGTGCCCTGTCATAATTGATTTGTAATCCCCCTACATTCTTGGCTGAAAGCACATTTAAAATTTTTCCATGTTTTTCACACGTGTATTATACCTTTCATTGAAGTCAGAGAAATTTGTGTTACAATTTAATTTGATTATGGCCAGCATTTTAAAAAGCAGTAAAGTATATCTCTGTTTCTTTGGACAAATTGAAATTTGACATTTTAGAGGGGAAGAAGTGTCCAGTTAATATAAATTCAGTCCCTGCGTTTATTAATGCTAGGTTATATTTAGGGAAGTATTTACCATATTACTGAATTGTTGTGTATCTACCCTAGCGTGTCTGTTTCAAAAAAGTTATTTTGAAAGTCTCCTCTGACTTTATACTCTTTTAAAATGTGCTTGCAAATATGAAATCTTACCTGTTTGGAATTTTCTTTGACACCATTCTCATTGCCTGATAAATTTTAAGTAAAAAATACAGAAATAAGCTATTTTAATATTAGCATACATGTAAACATTGTGAATTTTTGGTTTCATGTTTAAATTATCAGTGAAAGGAGAGAGAAAAACATACTCTGCAGAGTCTCTCAAGTTTTTAATGGGACCCTGGAAAGATTGTATCTTCAGTCAAGCAATCCTAAAAACATCAACTAATGATATTTAAACAACTTGTATTGAACAGTGGAATGTAATAAATCAGGAGTCAGGAAACTTTGTCCAGATCTTGGCGCCATCAATAATTGGTGACTTGGCTAAGATAGAGATTAGATTTCTTATCTGGGATTGAAGACAGGTGCTATTTGGCCTTCAGAGTCTTCATGTCACAGAAAAACTTTTAATTTTGTGATTCTTTTGCTGTCCTAATCTCTGGTGCATTAAACCACTAATTTACTTAGAATTCAGCAAACAGGGAGTGAAGTTTTTTGGTACATGGAGGGTTTTTTGTTTGTTTGTTTTCATATATTCCTAATTCTGATTTTCAGTCTTAGCCAGGATTTATAATCCTCCATTTGTAATTTTAGCCATTTATTTGGTAAATGTTAATTTGTGCATTCTAATTTTTTGTCCCTTCTTCTTTTGGAACATTTTTATTCCTTCTCTAACCTTGAGTTATAAATAAGCTAGTAAACGAATACACCATAAAAATGAAGAAAAATAAAGAAGTATTCTTGTTTTCTGTTTTTGCTTGTATATCTTGACCTTGCAGAAGGTTGACTTGAACTCTTAAATTAAATTCCCTCTATTTGTAGATGGTGACAGTGATCCTCCGTTAAAGCGTAGCCTTGCACAGAGGCTAGGGAAGAAAGTTGATGCTTCAGAAACTGACAAAACACCAAAGAAAGGTACCTTTGTTGTAATACACTTTGTGTGTTTGTGTGTAATCCTGACACTTACCTTTTATAATGTTAACAGGTATAGTTTGTTACTCTCTTTGTGCATGTAAATTAGATTATCTTCTGGTATACATGTTATTCATTCAACAAACATTTGAGTTGCTTACTCTACTAGATTCTAGGTAGACATCATTGTATAAAATAAACACCATCACAATCCTCAAGAGATTATAGTAGAAATACTTGTATGTGTTGTGATAATTTCTATTATGAAAGCACAAAATTTGCAGCCAAATTCCTTTCCTCCTTGACAATCAGTTATATTGAAGACATTCTTTAAAGAACATATTTCAAATAGATTTCGGGGGGGAAAGCCTCTTGATGTCAATAAGATTTTAGAAGGTTGTATGGTAACAAAATTATTTTACTAAATTCAGTAGTTTTTGCTTTTCAAATCTAAAGAAAAATATTTAAAGCTCTCCGGAGTGCTTTGGGGAATTGATAGAGAAGAAAGTTTAAGACCTGAAAACATTTTTTTTAAAATATATTTTTAGCCCTAGCCTTTTTGGCTCAGTGGATAGGGGCCTGGGTTCTATTCCGGTCAAGGTCACGTACCTTGGTTGCAGGTTCCTCCCCAGCCTGGGCCCTGGTTAGGGCGCGTGCAGGAGGCAACCAATTGATGTGTTTCTCTCACATCGATATTTCTCTGTCTTTCCCCCTCTCTTCCACTCTAAAAATTCAATGGAAAAATATCCGGGTAAGGTTTAAGAAAATAGAGTCATGCTGGCCAGTTGACCTAAAACATTTTTTAAAAGCATTTGTACTAGAAGAGAAATATAAGCCTAATTTATGAACTTTGAAAAAGATATTTGATCTCTAAAAAATTCTCTGTTCAACTTTTGGGTTTTTTGGTTTTTACTTACAGTTCAAGTTTCCAAGTCTCTAAAGGAACGATTAGGTGTGTCAGCTGGTCAAAACAATGAGGAGGCAGCAGGTAGGTAAACCCTAAGACCAGCTGCTGATATTCCTTTTCTTGCCATAAAATCTTTACCTTTTCTTCTATTTATCTGTTGAGTTATTTAGGGCTTGTGTATTTTGTGTTTTTTGTGTGTATGGCTTTTCTTTGTTTAAGTAATTAGTTACTTAGTTATGAATTCTGTTTTTGTACTTTAAAAGTAGCATACTGAGTTTTCATCATTGTACTGATAATAAAAAATTAGAAACAATCTAAGTATCCAACAAAAAGGAAGTAGATTAAATTAAAGTAGTTATATATTGTAAATGCTGTCACCCAGCTGTTGTGGCTCAGTGGTTGAGGGTCGACCCATGAACCAAGAAGTCACCCATTCAATTCCCTGTCAGGGCACATACTTGGCTTGCCATCTCGATCCCCAGTAGGGGCATGCAGGAGGCAGCTGATGAATGATGTTTTTCTTTCGTAGATATTTCTACCTCTCTATCCCTCTCTCCAAAAATCAATTAAAAAACATTTAAAATAATTGCTGTCATGAAAAGTCATGTTCTGAACAACAGTGATGGAGAAAACTTCTCTCATATTGAATGAAGAAAGGTTACAAAAGAACATACCACTTTTGATCTTTAACATTAGGGTAAAATAAGAATCTTCTTTTAAAAAAATTCTTATAATAGAAACCTATTCTCAGGCAGAAGTTTATATGTATGAGATAATTCCAATTTTGTAAGGATAAAATTGTATGCTTAGGAAAAACACTGAAAAAAATACATAAATATTAACATTGGTTTTATCTGGGTATTGAGGTTTTAGATCATTTTTAATTTTCTTTATATCCTTCCCTATACTTTAATTTAATGTTGAAGTTTTAAGTTGCGAGATATAACTACATAAATGTATATATGCATACAATTTAAAGAATAGTAAAATGAACATTCTGTTACTCAACCATCTAGCTTTTTTATACATTGCTGGATTCATTTTAATGCTCTTTAATTTTTATATATTTATGAATGATATTATCCTGTGCTTTTCCTTTTTTTTTTTTTCAATATACTTTATTGATTTTTTACAGAGAGGAAGGGAGAGAGAGATAGAGAGTTAGAAACATCGATGAGAGAGATACATCGATCAGCTGCCTCCTGCACAGCCCCCACTGGGGATGTGCCCGCAACCAAGGTACATGCCCTTGACCGGAATCAAACCTGGGACCTTTCAGTCCACAGGCCGACGCTCTATCCACTGAGCCAAACCGGTTTCGGCTTTCCTTTTTCATTTTATTCTTATCTTATTTGGATATTAAGATTTTACCAGAATTCATAAAAGGGAATCTGATGTGAAACATTCTTATTTTTTTTTTTTTTTAATCCTCATCTGAGGACATTCTCATTGATTTTTTTGGAGAGAGAAACATTGATCCATTGTCTCCTGCATGCTTCCCAATCAGGGCTGGGGATCGAACCTGCAACCTAGGCATGTGTCCTGACTGGGAATCAAACCCAAACCTTTCAGTGCACAGGAGGACACTCCTACCAACTGAGCAACACCAGCCAGGGTCATTCTTATTCTTTTTGAAACAAACTTTTTGTTTTCTTTTTGTGGAATTTTTCTTAAAATATTTTATTGAGAAGAAGAGAATTTGTTGAGAAATCCTTCGTTAGTATTAATATCAGTATCTGTTCTGAAAATAATGTTGACATTTCATTAAAGCACTGATAATTCTTTTCTTCTTTGATAATTACCTTGCAATCTTTAAGAACCTCAAAATCTTGATTCCCGATCTTGTCTAAAATGAACAAAGTATAGTATGATTCCTCCCTATTCTGCACCCTCCTCCTACAGTTGATCATATAGTACAGTGAGAAGAGCAGGGAATTGTCTAATATTCCAGTGTTACACAGTTCCAGAAAGGACTATTCACATTGTATCCTGGTGTTCAACATAGACTACCATAACAATTGACCCCCTTCAGTTGTGCACCATGGCAGACGTGGATATCTCTTTCCTCCAGGGAAGTGAGCCTCAAGCTGCTTATGTTGTGATTTAGAACCAGACCCAAGTTCCTGTGGGTGTCAGGCAGCTTCACGTATGCTAGCTCATGAAATGCTCACAACCGCTCCTGGCTCTCGTGGAGGGACGGTGGCTTGAAGAAAATTGGAGTTATATAGGGAGAGACTGAGTTGTGTGGCTTTCAGGTGAGGGCCACTTTTTCCCATGCTCGCCCAACTGGTGCCATTGTCTCTGTGTCCTTTTTTTAAAAATATATTTTTATTGATTTCAGAGAGGAAGGGAGAGAGAAATACCAGTGATGAGAGAGAATCTTTGATCGGCTGCCTCCTGCACAACCCCTACTGTGGGTCAAGCCCTCAACCCAGGCATGTGCCCTTGACTGGAGTCAAACCCAGGACCCTTCAGTCCGCCAGCTTTATCCACTGAGCCAAACCAGATAGGGCATGTCCTGCAGTTCTTATTAGACAGATGTTGGAGCTTTTGAACATAGCCTCCACCACCTGTTTTTTAACCTTGCCTTCGTATTTTCTATCCAGGGTTCTTGCTTCACCTTTTATTATGATCTTTGCTTGTTTTCTGTATAGGGTCAGAGAGTAAATATTGTAAGCTTTGCAGGTTACAAGCTAGGTCACAACTACTCAACTCTGCCATAACGGTATGGAAGCAACCATATACAATATGAAAATGGATGAGTGTGGGTTGTGTTCAATAAATGTTACTTACAAAATTTAGAAACATGGATGTGAGAGAGACACATCAATTGTTTGCCTCCTGCATGCATCCCTACCAGGGGCTGGGGATCGAATCTACAATCCAGGTACGTGCCCTTGACCGGGAATTGAACCTGTGACCCTTCAGTGCACGGTCTGATGCTCTAGCCACTGAACCACACCAGCCAGGGCGATTTAGTCTACCTTTAATGTCTTCTCTATTATTCTGATGACATTTTGGAAGGGTGGGGAAACAGGGTTGCCATGGCACCATTCATATTATACTTTCTTGGGATTGTTGTTTTGAGATCAGTCTACTTTAAAAATGGAAGAATTTTTACTTTAAAAACTTAAGGAAATAATTCAGTAAATGTTGGAGTGTTTCCTATCTAGCAGGTACTAAAATAAGTAGTAATAGTCACTGTTCTAATGTTAGTGTGGTTGGAAATAATCACTCATTTATGGTATTGTGTGATCAGTGTAGCAAACTAGATTTGGGGTTGTCAGGCTCGAAGATGAACTCAGTTAAAACTAGGAAGCAAGAGAAATGAGGACAGTAGGGACTATTACATGTAGAAGCAATAGCATATTCAAAAGTTCAGAACATGATGTGTTTAAGATTGTAAAAGGATAATTTTTTATTTTCCTCTTTCGTTAAAAGCTGTATTCAGCCCGTGTGGTTCAGTGGTTGACTATTGACCTGTGAACCAGGAGGTCCGTTCGATTCCCAATCGGGGCACATGCCCAGGTGGTGGGCTCAATCCCCAATAGCGGGCAGGAGGCAGCAGATCAGTGATTCTCATAGTTGATGTTTTCTCTCTCACTCTCCTTTCCTCTCTGACATAAATAAAAATATATATTTTAAAAGAGGTGAACTCCAAATAAAGTGACTTGTATTCCCCCTTGAAAACAGAGAGAGTTACTAAAGTTGGTGAGATCCATGTGAAGACCTTAGAAGAAATCCTTCTCGAAAGAGCCGGTCAGAAACGTGGAGAATTGCAAACTAAACTCAAGACAGAAGGCCCTTCAAAAGCTGATGATTCTACTTCAGGAGCAAGAAGCTCTTCCACTGTTCGAATCAAAACCTTCTCTGAGGTCCTGGCTGAAAAGAAACATCGGCAGCAGGAAGCAGAGAGACAAAAAAGCAAAAAGGATGTAACTTGCGGCAAGTTAAAGACGGATAGTGAGATTAAAAAAACATCGGTTTTGCCACCAGCGGTTGCCAACAAAGGACAATCAGAGGAGCCTGCAGGGAGAACCAAGTCTATGCAGGAGGTGCATATCAAGACCCTGGAGGAAATTAAACTGGAGAAGGCACGGAGGGTGCAGCAGAGCTGCCAGAGCAGCACCAGCTCCCAGCCTCAGCCCGAGGCCACCCCGGGGGCCAGGCGGCTTTTACGAATCACCAAAAAGTCAGGTAATGAGAGAGCTTGGTCTGTAGTACCACTTGCCCGAGTAGTCTTCAAAGGGCAGGGCTCTGCAGGGTGTTCCTAGGAGTTCTGTAAAGTTCTCTTTACTCAGGTAACCTGTGAAAACCACTGGGTTACACGAAGTGAAGCTGTTTCTGTATAGCAGCACCCATAGACCTTTCATATTTTAATGTTCATTTTGAAAGTTTGTAAGGACTAAAGAGCTTTATCTACAATTTTATTAGCCTTGTGTTAGCATTAGTTTCATTAAGAAAAGTTTTATTTGACTTCATCTGTCATGAAGTTGGAGCCTAAATGAAATAACTCAAGATCTATTTAATATGCATTAGGTATAAAAGAAGAGAAGAAACTTCAAGAAGAAAGTGAAGTTGCATTTCAGAGCAGTGTTGCTAGAGCAGAAGCTAAAGAGGTGAGTTTATTTAAAATCATTTTATAATTTTGTTCATGGCAAGTGAAGGCTAGATGAATGGTAAAATGTTCCTTTTAGTTTATAATAAATTTCTGTTTAACACTTCACTGATACGTAAACAGTCTTTCACTATGTGTATAATTTCTACAGGGAAACATTTTTTTTTTCTAATGGGGGTTTTCTGTACTTCTGTGTATATCACCAGTGTCCTCTGCCCTTTGAAAGTTTTTTAATTGGCATCAGTGTTTTTAAACTGAGCTTTTTTCTTGCCTTTGAGAGTAATGCCAGTTCATTGTACTAAACTTGGTAGTTTTTATTTTTAAAAGAATGAGAAACCCTGTAATTCCAGTCTACATGTACCCACCATTCATTTTGTTTTTCATGGATTTCCTTCAAGCCTTTTGTTTACATACACATGTATGAACTCATTTAATCTGTGACTCGTGGTTAGAATGTAAAGGCAGTGCTCATTTTGTAGCCTGCTTTAACTTTTACCACATTAATAATTCTTCAGCATGTTCATCCATATTGACCACATAGTGTTCTTTATACACATGTAGTCTGTTTCTGGACTTTGTTTTACCTAAGATAACGAGCATCTTTGTACATTAGTGCAAGTGTCTGATTATTTTAAATCATTTGTATTAGACTCGGGGTCATGATTATCTAGCCTAAAGAATCTGGGATTTTATTGTTGCATATATATTTAATCTTTCCTCTTTAGCTTGGTGGGGTATGTTTTGTTGTTTTTTTTGTTAATCCTTACCCAAGGATATTTTTTTCCATTATGCAGAGAGAGGAAGGAAGGAAGGGAGGAAGGGAAAGAAAGAGAGAGAGAGAAACATCGGTGTAATAAAGACACATCAATTGGTTGCCTCCGCCCCTCCTGGGGCCAGGAATTGAACCCGAAACCCAGATGTGAGTGGGACTTGAACCCGAAATCCTTCAGTTCACAGGCTGACGCTGTAACCACTGAGAAAGCCAGCCAGAGCAGCTTAGTGGATTTGTTTTTATTTTTAAATATATTTTTATTGATTTCAGAGAGGAAGGGAGAGAGGTGAGAATCATCGATTGGCTGCCTCCTGCCTGCCCCCCACTAGGGATCAAGTTCACAACCTGGGCTTGTGCCCTGACCAGAAGTTGAACCATGACCTCCTGGTTCATAGTTCAACACTCAACCAACTGAGCCACACCGGACGGGCAGGTGGTTTTTATTTAATATCAAAGAGCAAAACAAGCTCTTGTGTTTTGAATTATATGAGACACTGCTTGACTTATAACTTAATAAATAGCAATTATCATGTAGGTTGTTAGAGGTACTAGAATTTTTTAAATATTTTTTTAAATTGAATTTTCGAGAGAGAATCATGGATAGGAGAGCAAACCATCGATTGATGCTGCCTCAGCCCCTCCCAGGGATTGTATGCACAACCTGGGCATGTACCCTGACTGGGAATCAAACAGGCAACCTTTTTTTCAGGATGACACTCAACCAGCTGAGTCATACCGGCCAGGGCTAGAGATACTAGATTTTAATTGTCATTTAAATTTATACATAGGCTTCAAATGAGACAACAGGAGTTGGCATTAAAATTCCAGTCAAGAAATGTGAGACGATGCGAGAAAAGCACATACAGAAACAGCCAGAGAAGGGAACCTCACAGAAGGAAAAATCTGTGCTGACATCCCTCTGGGGAGATGTAGACTCTGGTAATGCCCAGCCAGCAGAGACGCCAGTGCTCACTACTGGGCCAAGCATCACACGGAGCCTACCAAAGCGGCTTCCCACCAAGTCATCCCAGAAGGCAGAGGTGGAAACCGCAGGGATTGGTGACTCAATATTAAATGTGAAATGTGCAGCACAGACCTTGGAAAAAAGGGTTAAAGGTGAGTGTTCTTTCTAATATATCTTGCTTTAGGATCTCAGAATTATCAAATTTCAGTAATTCCCTGGAGCAATTGGGTTGAATTTCATTTATCTTATATGCACAAAAGTGGATAGTAAGTAACGGTTCTTATAATTCTATTTAAAGAGACAAATCGAGGTGAGTCTCTTTTTCAGCATTTAAAAATGCTACTTGGAAATTTTTTTTTAACTTTCTGTGGTACGTTTTTCCTCTGGTTTTGAAGAAGAAAAGGAATGGAAGAGCAGTGGCAAATTCAAGAGCCACTGAAAGGAATCGTTTGAGTATATATGTTCATTATGTTCATGTGTAGTGCAGATTGCTTGTGGATCATTTTCAGTCTGTGTTTTTTTCGTCATCACTTTGTTTAATTACATGTTGTATATCACTGTGAAGGAATTTTTATATTCTGAGTTATTCTCCATGTAAAATAGGGATATATTAAACTATTAATCAAATATTTTCCATTCCTTGTAGCTAAGCCCAAAGTGAATGTGAAGCCATCTGTGGTTAAAGTGGTCTCTTCCCCCAAATTGGCCCCCAAGCGCAAGGCAGTGGAGATGCACCCTGCTGCCATCGCAGCGGTGAAGCCGCTCAGCGCCAGCGGGGTCCTGCAGGAGAGCCCAGCCAAAAAAGCAGCCATGGTAAGAGCAGACCCAGCGTGGCAGTGCTTCAGTCACCGTGGTAGGAAAGCAGGGGAGATGATTTCTCCAGCTATATCCGTGTGTGATACTTCCTGCCATTTTCTAAGCATTTTATTTGTTTAGTTGTTCCTGTATTTTATGTTTACAGTCAGACATTTGTGAAGTGGCAGGTTAGGTTTTTGAAAGCTAATTTTTGGGCGCTTAAAGTATTTTGCTTATTTGTACACCCAACCTTTGGATTATTTACTCGTGATTCCCAGGATTAAAGAAAGATAGCCATAATTCTAAGAAGGTGGCAAAAGAAAGTGAATGTGCTCACATTAAAAAGCCTGACTCGCCCACTGAATTACTTTGCTCTTCCTTTCGTAGGCTGTTGTCCCACTCCTTTCTGAGGACAAAGCAGTCACTGTTCCTGAGACAGAGAGACCTAGAGACAGGTAACGCCTTGTAGTTCTTTTAAATCAAACTTAGGCCACTACTATTGCTCATGCTCTCCAGAGAATAAAACTACTAAATAATTCTAAGCATGTACAATGTAGCTATATCTAAATTAGTCTGCTGAACTTCAAATTCATTTTAAGAAAACATAATGCTCAGGGCTGCTATTCTCCTTAGGTACCATTGTTTATATTTTGCCTGTATTATTTCAAAAATGTTTTGAAAGCCTGCCTGAATTCTGCTTTAAAGGGAAGATGCTTTGTCCTAATGAGTAAAACAATTCCTTTTGTGAGTCCTCAAACAACTCTTTGCTAACTCTTTGTATCACTAAAACTAGGTAGTCCAGCTAGTCATTGAAAAAGGACAGTTTTTAATAATCTCCTGGGTGTCTTTTCCTTACAGTCTTGTGCTGCCTCCAGCCCAATCCTCATCAGATCCCTCTCTACCAGAAGTATCTGGCCCTTCCTCATCCCACATGGCCACGAAAACTCGCCGACTCAGCACTGCTTCGACAGGAAAGCCCCCACTCTCTGTGGAGGATGATTTTGAGAAGCTAATATGGGAGATTTCAGGAGGCAAATTAGAAGCTGAGATTGACCTGGATCCTGGAAAAGATGAAGATGACCTTCTGCTTGAGCTATCAGAAATGATTGATAGCTGAAGGTGATAGTAGGACATTTCAAACAAACAAAAACAAAAAAACTCACCAAAAAACTGCACTTAGTTTCATCTATTATAACATTTACCCAAGATGATCATTTCTTTAGTCTAGAAATTGCCCCAGATCAGAAGTATACCTCTGAATTACCTGTATGTGTCCTAGATTCCTTGGGGTCAGATTTTTAATGTCCCTTGATAACCATTTTGTCCATTTGATGCCACTGTTTAGCATCTTCAAGAAAAAGTTCTTTCTTACCCCTCTCTCCACAAAAAGACTGAGAGAGATCCAAGTGAAAGGATGCAAGAGAACTTGGTGACTTCTTGAGGTGTTTGTCAGTTTTGGCTTTTTTCCCCTTTGTTGTATTATTTTATATATTAATGTACTTACTGTTACCTGAGTTTGGAAAGGATGAAGACAGCTGCTACCATAAGGACCAAATTTCATGCTACCACTAAACAAAAAATTCATTCAGTCTGTGTTAAATTGTATGTCTTTTTTAAAGTATTTGGAGATTCGTCTAAGCTTTAGAGCTGAGTAGCTCAGGAAGCCTGTAATCTGGACATAACCGTTTGGACCCGATTTTCATGTTTCTACTGCTGAGTAAGCCTCTGAAGATCAATAGCTAATTTATTATTACTGTAATTTTTTAAGGCTTTAAAGTGCCTCAGGGGTTCTCTGAAATTAATTTTCTATTTCTGGGATTCCCTGGATTCTTATTAAGAGATGGTGACATAATGATTAGAGGAATTCTCTTTTTAGTATGAAAGTTGTCCCTTCTCTTTAGTACTTGCCTCCTACTGGCATTGAATTATCACAGGAATAAAAATTGGTTAATTTTATATTTCTAATTCTCCCAGCAAACTCCTCTTACCCAGTATTTATTTGGTGTCCTGTAACTATCGGGGGGCGGGGGGGGAATGAACTCATTCAAGCTGCCAATATTTATGTGTGGACTGTAGCAGTACAATGAATTGTACTACAAGAAGGGATTATTTGAGATATTCTGGAGGTGTATTGTATACCATCCAGTTTTCTTCATTTCTGAACTGAATTTTCTTTCTTTGATGTTGGTCTCCCTCCTTCATATCACCTCAAGGTTTAGACTGTGAAGGAACAAGTATGTGGGGCTAATAGTCTTAAAAGGAGACATTATACATACTCGGAAGGAAGAGGAAAGAAGGACTTGTCCATTTTGATATTTTGCTGTAGGTGGCCAGTTTTGTTTCTCATGGGGAATCTGACCCACCTGTCATGTTGGCTCCTAAGGAACTGCTATTGTAAGCGGCTCATCAAGAGTTTGAACTTCATGTAGCCTTGTTGAGAATATGGAAAAGGAAGCAAGCCACAGGACTGCCCATTCAGTCTTGGGAAGATCTGGATGATTCTGCACAAGCAAAAGTGACTTGAGATTTATGTATAGACACACCTCTGTCAATCGATCTTCAGCTGACTGAATGTTGTATCATAGCCCTTCTCCAAAGCAGGGGTGGAATGTTTGGTTTCACCACAGATTTTCTACTCATTTCATTTCTGGAATCAGCTTAGATTCCAGGTCCGTTTTGTATATAACCTTTATTTGCCTTTTAAAAAATAATTTTGTTTCATATTTAAAGCCCTTGTATTAGTCAAATGATTCATGTTCAGCATTGTTTGAACCATTTGCCATTCATTACACAAAGAGAAATACTTATTTGTGTTTTAAATAAAACTGGTGTAGGAAAGTCTTGACATTGTGAGTTAAGTGGTCATACCTCATGTCAGCCTAGGATCTGCCTCAATAGAGGCCCCAGTCGAAATGGTGTTGGCCTTTTGTGTAAGTGCTCTAATTTCACAGGTATTATTTGGCTTAAGAAATCTTTTACAAGGACATACTGCCAAACCTACCACAAGCTTCCTCAATTTTAGTTACATACGCTTTAGGTAAGAATGCATATTGTATGTGAGGATTCTTTTCTGGCACTCAGCCATAATCATTGTAACTCAAGTAATGCCATTAAATTTCTTAAAGGAGAGAATGTTTATAAGTGATCTTAGATGGATTCAACAATTTAGAATTTTCAAGCATGAAGGCAATTAAAATTTTTAATTCTAGAAAGTCCAGGTTTTTGGGTTTTTGGGTTTTTTTTTAATATATTTTATTGATTTTTCACAGAGAGGAAGGGAGAGGGACAGAGAGCCAGAAACATCGATGAGAGAGACATCCATCAGCTGCCTCGCGCACACCCCCCACGGGATGTGCCCGCAACCAAGGCACATGCCCTTGATCGGAATCAAACCCGGGACCTTTCAGTCCACAGGCCGACACTCCATCCACTGAGCCAAACCGGTTTTGGCGAAAGTCCAGGTTTTTTTCAGTAGTGTGCCAATATTTTGTTATGGGGTTACATAAGAATTTGTTAGCCACCAAAGAACATAGATTTTTTTTTCTTTGCCAAATAGTAGTACCAACAAGTTGAATCAGCTTTTCACAAAAAGCAAAACATTTATATTTAGTTTTGAGTGATGATGATTTTCAATTTTAAAAATAGGAAAAAGGCCCAAATAATAGTTTGGCTAAAGCCAAAATTTTCAAAATAGTTTGTGATTCCTATATTTGTCTCAAGATCAATGATTTCTAAAATTGTGACCTTAACCTCAAATTCTAATGGGTCCTTTCATAGGGCCAGAACAGTTTTGTGTTTTTTTTAATACATTTGTGTGGGGGTTTTTTAATATATATATTTTTAATTGATTTCAGAGAGGAAGGAAGAGGGAGAGAGAAACATCTATGATGAGAGAAAATCATTGATCGGCTGCCTCCTGCAAGTCCCCCACTGGGGTTTGAGCCCACAACCCAGGCATGTGCCCTTGACTGGAATCGAACCTGGGACCTTTCAGTTCGCAGGCCAACGTTTTATCCACTGAGCCAAACCAGCTAGGGCCAGAGCTGCTTTTCATCTTGACCAATCTTGGAAACTAGAGATTAGACTGATGTTTAGTATAGTTTCAGAAATAAAGCTTATTCTATGTTGGCCAAAGTTTTATGATCCTTTCCTAAAACTGGCTTCATGTTGCTGGAATATTTTTGCAATTCTTAAAAATACTTGCTTTGAAATTGTCAGTTTAGCAACAGGAACTGAGGTTACCAGTTGCTAACTCTTAAATAGGTAACATTTTTAAACTAGCTTAACATTTATTGATAATTTAGTGTATACCTCTTATTTTACATAGCCATTTTGATACTAAATCTTACACTGCATTGAAGATCACTGCTTTTGTCTTCACGGTAGTGTCAAAGTGTGATCAGATTTAACAACGTACAGGCATATTCTTATGTGCAATTGGGTTCATTTCGTTTCAAGAGCTCTTTTTTTCTTAAATCATCTTCAAAGCTGCTCAATAATCGGTGCAAGTTTCCACAACCCACACATGTGACTGCATTATTTTTTTCAGATTCCATTTGAATTTTCAAAATGATGTCAAGGGCATGAGCACAAAGAAAATACTTGACCATTTTCTTAGCATGGTAAAATAAAATGGACAAAGAATAAGCAATTACCTTAGATAAGAACAGCCATCTGGAATTTAAATTTAAGAAATCAGGAATCCCAAGATTTACTGAGTGGGCCTATGAAAGTATTTAGATTTTGGTTGGATTTAACTGCTATGTTGTTACTGTCATAGTCGATGACAGGAGTGGGGAACCTTTTTTCTGCGAAGGGCCATTGGATATAACATGGGCCATATAAAATTACCAACTTAAAAATTATCCTGCTATGTTTGGTCAAATATTTAATTAACTACTAATGTCTTGACAGGGCAGACCAAATTATTTCACGGGCCTTATACAGCCCGATGGCTGGATGTTCCCCACCCCAGTCTATGATAATAATCAAAAAACAGTGTATTAAAACTTGGTATTAGCCTGTCCCTGGATGTTTTGGTTTTTAGACTCTGATTTGTCCTCAGGAGTAAAGCAAAAATCTGTAGAGTTAAGAGTAAGGGTAAACAGCTCAGCCAAGTGGATTGAGCACCATCCTATGCTCCAAGAGGTCACTGGTTCAATTCCTGGTCAGGGCAATAAAAAGATTTTTATTTTTTAAAGAGTAAGTATAAACAACCAAGTTCAGACTAAAGGCAGAGAAGGAAGAATGCTCAAATATAAGACAACTGCTTATTGAACAAGTGAAAAAATATATATATGTATATATATATATGTGTGTGTGTGTGTGTGTGTATATATATATACACACACACATATACATATATATATATATATATATATATATATACACACACACACACACACACATATAGATAGATAGTGGGGCAACACTTCATATATTTGAAGACCATTTGTATTTCCTTTGCTATAAACTGATCACTTCCATTGCCAATTTTTATTTTGGGTCTTTGTATTAGATTAAATCTGACTGCAAATTCTTTCACATGCTTCCTGTGAAGAGGTGGGCTCTATTTTCCAGCTCTGAATCTGGCCTGGGGTATGAATACTAGACTAGTTCCAGGTCTTTATGGGTAACTTCAGCCTTGGTTTATTAGAGCCCTGGACTCCCTCATATAAAAAAGCATACTAGCCCTGGCTGGTCTTGCTCAGTGGATAGAGCATCGGCCTGTGGACTGAAGGGTCATGCGTTCAATTCCAGTCTATGGCACATGCCCGGATTGTGGGCTCAACCCCCAGTGGGGGGCATGCAGAAGGCAGCTGATCAGTGATTCTCATCATTGATGTTTCTATCTCCCTCCCCCTTCCTCTCTAAAATCAATAAAAATATTTATTTTTTAAAAAGATATTTTTAAGAACGAGAGATGAAATATCTATGATTAAACCAGATAAACTAGAAAGAAAAAAACTTCTCAAAGACTCAAAGGAAAATACGAACAAACAGAAAGACATCATGTATTTAGATTAAAAAATAATTCTAAGTTCTAGAATTTAATGTAATCACAGTGAAAATACCAAAAGGAATTTTTTTTTTTTAAATTAGAGAAGCTAATTAAGTTTGTGGGGAAAATAACCAAGAATAGCTAGGAAAAATTTACCTACTTTTTAGTCCTACCAAATAACAAAACATTACAAAGCTATAATATTTTTAACAGTGAAACTGGTCCATAAATAGATACAAAGATCAAATGAACAACACTATATACATACACACATACTTATTATATTTATAAATGTATTTTAAGTTGAATAGGGAACAATGAGTTGTTTTTTGTAAAGATGATGGAAAACTGGGCAGCCATCTTGAAAGTATAAAGCTGTTATCAATTCCAGGACACACGGGGATAAATTCTAGATTAAATCTCATTCAAAGATTTAAATGTAAAATAGCAAAATCATTTTTTAAAGCAAACCACTTCTGATGAGTTGTATAATCAATCAAATGATCACTTACAGGGATCAAACCCTAAAAGCTTAGGAATCATGACTTTAGGAACAGGAAGAGGCAAAACAAGTAGCTAAGTATCTTTGGTGGAATAGCTATACCAGTGTGTTCTATCTGTGCTGTCTCTGAATTCAGCAAATCTACCTCGTTTCCTCTGTGCACAGCATGACCCTCTATTGCAGTGCTTCTCAACCTTTCTAATGCCGCGACCCTTTAATACAGTTCCTCATGTTGTGGTGACCCCCAACCATAAAATTATTTTTGTTGCTACTTAACTGTAATTTTGCTACTGTTAATGAATCGTAATGTAAATATCTGTGTTTTCCGATGGTCTTAGGTGACCCTGCTAGCGGTTCTCAACCTGTGGGTCGCGACCCACAGGTTGAGAACCGCTGCTGTAGAGCCTAAGACCATCGGAAAACACAGATATTTACATTATGATTCATTAACAGTTCCTCATGCTGTGACATTACGATTCATTAACAGTAGCAAAATTACAGTTATGAAGTAGCAACGAAAATAATTTTATGGTTGGGGGTCACCACAACATGAGGAACTGTATTAAAGGGTCGCAGCATTAGAAAGGTTGAGAACCACTGCTCTATTGGGTTTGAGGCAGGAAATTTTCTTAAATAATACCTTATGCATTTTCTAGCTCCCTACAGTTTAAAAGTCATTTTCATTTCATTTGATCTCAACACTTTTATGAGGTCGGCATTAATATTATTTATCCTCAAACAGAAGACTTCATTCAGTTAAGCAGGTTATGTTTCTGCCACTTGCCATTACCCATTTAGACAAGTGCTTTACAACTCTGAGCTTCAGTTTCCTAATCTATAAAATGGGTATTCCAATGAAATGAAATATCTGTCAGGCCACAAGCCAATGACATAACTTAATAAATTCCAACTCTTCTGTGTTACCCAGGAAACAGTTATGTTAGAACACTGAGGCCTTTATATGTACACACATACTTAGTATGTATACACATACTACTTCCCTAAAACTTCAGTCCCATGAGGAAGGAATGTTTGTATCTCCATTTTGGTAACAACTAAGCCAAGATATGGCAAAGCTCAAGAATTGATCCTTGGTCATACACTACAAGTGAAATGGATTTGAGCCCTGCAATCAGATTTCAGGGCTTTCACGCTAAATTGCCATGCTCTGTCGCCTCCTTACAATAACTCCCGCAAAGATGATGAGTTGAATTCATAATGGAGCAAACCACTACCGGCTGGCTTTTTAATCAAATTGTGGCTAAGAGTGTCAGGTGGATTTGGGCTTCTTGCCGCCCTATCCTCTGCACCACAACACTGCCATCAAGCCTAAATTCCAAGGAAATAGGCTTTAGAAAAAATATTAAGTCTTGGGTTTCAGCACCAAAAACAAACAAATGGAAAAGGAAAAGTGCCTAAACCAACCCATTTTACTGAGAGAGCTAAGCAACAGGATGATTTGTCTCAAGCTATGGAACATTTACACCAGGGAATACTATGCAGCAATAAAAAAGAAGGATCTCTTACCCTTTGAGACAGCATGGAGGGACCTAGAGAATATTACGCTAAGCCAAAGAAACTAGTCAGAGAAAGGCAAGTATCACATGATCTCACTCATATTGGAATCTAATGAACAAAATAAAACAAACTGAACAAAATAGATCCAGAGACATAGAAGCGTAGAATAGACTGCGGAATCTCAGAGGGAAAGTGGGGGAGGGTGTGGGTAGGAAGAGATCAACCAAAGAACTTGGATGCATATGTGCATAACCCATGGACACAGACAATAGTGTGGTAAAGGCAGGGGGACGGGGAGAGAAGTCGGCTAGAAGACGTCAATGGGGGGGGAAAGGGGAGCATGTGTAATACTTTCAACAATAAATATTTAATATTTTTTAAAGCCACAGTGGCTAGTGTGGCTCAATGGATAGAGTGTCAGCCTGCAGACTGAAAGGTCCGGGGTTCAATTCCAGTCAAGGGCACATGCCCGGATTGCGGGCTCAATGCCCAGTGGGGGGGCGTGCAGGAGGCAGCTGGTCCATGATTCTCGCCCATCATTGATGTTTCTATCTCTCCCTCTC
Source organism: Ia io (assembly GCA_025583905.1). NCBI lineage: Eukaryota > Metazoa > Chordata > Mammalia > Chiroptera > Vespertilionidae > Ia > Ia io. The sequence goes on from JAJQQW010000022.1 coordinate 7,558,433, forward strand.
TGAAATCAATAAAAATATATTGGGCGGGGGAGCCGACTCAGAAAATGGAGACACAAACAGGCCGGTGTCTCCCCCGCCTCCCTCCAGATGGCGCTGTAGGGCCCACGCCGGGTCCAAAACGCGATTGCCTCCATTTGGCCTCCCCCGGAGGCTACAGAGCACCGAGAAAAGCTAGAGAAGCACTTCCCAGGAACTGCGCGGGCCGCTATGCGAGCACCGCACACTTCCGCTTCCGGTTCTTTATTCCAGAAGTGGCTCTGAGGGAGCGTGGGGCTCAGTGTCGTCTTTGTTAGCTTCCACCATGGCGTACCGTGGCCAGGGCCAGAAGGTGCAGAAGGTGATGGTGCAGCCCATCGTATCCTACGCAGGATGCCAGGACCGGGAGGTTCGGGCCAGAAAGCGGGGCGAAAAGGCAGACAGCGGGCTCGGAGGAGCGGTGTGCGCCTTCCACATCCCGTGAGCCCCCGCGGCGGCCGAGGCCCCGCGAAGGCGCGGGGCTTGGAGGAAGCGGGGTGGGCTGGGGACGGCGTGGGCACACCCTACCGGGGGCCGCGGGAGGGCGGTGGGGAGCAGTGGGGCGCAGTTTTAGGTAGGTACTGCGAGCCAGCGGGAGGTGTGGGTTTGGGGGAGGGGGAGGGGAGGAAAATGGCGCCAAAGGAAACTCCTGGAGAGTGAGAGAGGAGACGTTCCGCAGAGTAGTGAGGAACCCTGAGGAGGGCCTAGTTGGGTGCTCTCCGTGGCGTGGGCACCAGACCTCGTTCCGAAAACATTCGGGGGCGGGGCGGGTTAGTGACCAGTTCCTGGGAGCAGAGTGTGTGCCGTGCGTGTGCTTTTTCTTTAACCGCTGGTGCAGAACCTCATCTTCAGATACTTGCAAAATGTACGTAAGTTGTGTGTTGTTAACTTGTTTCGTCACCCCGTCCGATCACTGTGTTCCACAGTTAAAGAGATGGCATTGTGGAGGTGGGGGTGTATTCGAGGGGAAGGGGGGCAGGGAAAGTCGAACGTAATAAAATGGTGTGGAGCCATGGTAACTGCGAGCACGTAAAGAATTTCTGTTCATACTTTGCAAGACCGAAAAGTCCTAATTTCAAAAAGGAATTATTGGCAGACATGTCAGTGGGGTGGTGATTATGGCCAGAACATTGGCCCTTTTCCCCTTCTCCCCCCTAGGATGCAACATTGGGAGGAAAACTCCGCTAGCTTTAAACCATGTAATAAAGTAGTGGTTTGAACACCTAGAGGGAAACTCAGGTATAGAAAAGACACTCCAAAAGGAGGAGGGGAGGGATAGGGTTAGAGGGTTTAGGGGACCGCCTGCTTTCCTTTGGGGGATATTTAGCCGCAGAGTCTGCGTTGGCAGTACAGAGTGTTTAAATCATCTCTGAAAGAAAATGCTGTGCCTTTTGCTCTGACAAATTTAGTGTTGTGACAACACAATTGAAAAACATTAATTTCAAGCCATTGTAATTTTTAATCATCAGAATTGAGGGTTTCTCTCCTGGTTATCAAATGTGAGGCCTGGAAAACTTGAGAAACTAGAGCAAGCTGTTTTAGAGCTGGATTTTACTGTGGCGCATAAGAAAGAAGGCCTTGGTCTTTAGAATGTACTGCTTTGTGCTCTGCTGACACCAATTTTCACTCGAAATGTGTTGAAACTAGAAGCAGTAAGAAATATGATTGAGTCCCAAGTCACAGGAAGATTAAGGTGTCTAGCTTGGGACTGTCTGGTCCCAGTGCAGCATTTATTACGTGAGAATGTTTCTTGTCAAGTAAGTAGTTTTGGTTACCAATTCTGATATGAGTCAAGTGGTTAAAACTCTTGGCTTTTATTTATTTTAGTTTTTTTAAGGAGCCATATTTCTCTAATGTTTGAGCACAGTGATTGGATTTTGTGTACTTTTTAACATTTCTATTTTTATGATTATTTCAGAGATCTCGGATTCAGGTGTGGCTTTATGAGCAAGTGAATATGCGGATAGAAGGCTGTATCATTGTGAGTAAACCGGGATATTTTGTCTCAGAGCAGTTTGTTATAGAAAAAGATCTCACCAAAAAGAAAAAGATTTCACAAAAAATGGCCAGCCAGAGCAGTGTACAAAAAGTCAAAGACCCAACCCAAGGAAAGTGTTTCGGGACCCACTGCCCTTGCCTCCTTGTTTTACTTGATAGAGATTGGGTAATTCATAAAATAGAAGGAAAATTAATTTTTAAAAATAATCTAAACCAGTGGTTCTCAACCTTTCTAATGCCGCGACCTTTAATACAATTCCTCATGTTGTGGTGACCCCCAACCATAAAATTATTTTCGTTGCTACTTCATAACTGTAATTTTGCTACTGTTATGAATCGTAATGTAAATATCTGTGTTTAAACATCTAATAAAGTAATTACGATTCATAACAGTAGCAAAATTACAGTTATGAAGTAGCAACGAAAATAATTTTATGGTTGGGGGTCACCACAACATGAGGAACTGTATTAAAAGGTCGAGGCATTAGAAAGGTTGAGAACCACTGATAAACATTAATATTTAAAGGAGGGGGATAAAAAATAAAATTAGAGGGGGTTGAGGATTGATGGAGCATAATTCTGGTTTAGGCCATACCTGATGGAGCTGAGTTGGATTAGTTAAATAAGCTCCTCAGGATGACAGAGTACCTTGAATAATATTTTTAGGGATGCTTTTTTTTTTTTTAATCCTCACCCAAGGATATGTTTTACTGATTAGATTGATGTGAAAGAGAAACATCTATTGGTTGCCTCCTGTGTGCACCCCTACCAGGGATTGAACATACAACCTAGGTATGTGCCTTGACCGGAATCTAACCCATAATCATTTTGGTGTATGGGACGACACTCCAACCAACTGAGCCACACGGCTGGGTCTTAAGTAATGTTTTTTGTGTGTGTTTTAATGTATATTTTTATTGATTTCAGAGAGGAAGGGAGAGAAATAGAAACTTCAGTGATGAGAGAGAATCATTGATCAGCTGCCTCCTGCACACCTCCTACTGGGGATTGAGCTTGCAACCCAGACATGTGCCCTGCCCGTATCAAACTGTGACCTCCTATCCTGGTTTATAGGTCAACGCTCAACCACTGAGCAGCACCAGCTGGGGTTAAATGATGTTTTAAAGAAAGATGAAATAGGACTGAAAATTTGCCCTTTAGGCATTGTAGATTTCTTTAATAATTTCACTTTCCCTGTTTATTAGTTGAAAAACAAGAGTGGTAGTTAGTGGTAATAGTGTTTTTTGGGGAACATGGGAAACGCAGTAGCAGAAGGTAATTCATGCATGTACACACATACTATATATCGAATAGGTTATACAAGATAGGGAGAGTGGCTTTTGGCATAGCTAATGAATTTGTAAGGCCAAAAGGTTCCAGATCTAATGGAGTGTGTTCTGGCTTTCTTTGTTATTTAAAAAGGCTTAGAGTGGAAGGTGGTTCTTCATCTGAAAGATCAGTGAAGGGATGAATTTCTGAAGTTAGTTGGTATTTCTGTATCTAAATGGGTATATTTATTTAGAACTAGAGGTCCGGTGTACGAAATTCGTGCATGGGGGGAGGGGTGTGTTTCCCTCAGCCCAACCTGTACCCTCTCCAATCTGGGATCCCTTGAGAGATGTCCTACTGCTTGTTTAGGCCTGATCCCGGTGGCATTGGGCCTAAATGGGCAGTTGGACATCCTCACAATCCAGGACTGCTGGCTGCCAACCGCTCGCCTGCCTGATCGCCCCTAACCACTTCTGTCTGCCAACCTGATAATCCCCTAACCACTCCCCTGCCAGCCTGAACGACGCCTAACTGCTCCCCTGCCAGCCCAATTGCCCCTAACTGCTCTCTGCAGCCATGGTCACCCCCAACTGCCCTCCCCTGCTGGCCTGGTCACCCCTAACTGCCCTCCCCTGCTGGCTTGGTCACCCCCAGCTGCCTTCCCTGCAGGCCTGGCCCCCCCCCCAACTGCCCGCCCCTGCAGGCCCAGTCACCCCTAACTGCTCTCCCTTGCCAGCCTGGTCACCCCTAACTGCTCTCCCTTGCTGGCCTGGGTCCCCCCCAAGTGTCCTCCCCTGCAGGCCTGGTAACTGCCAACTACCCTCTTCTGCCGGCCCAATCACCCCTAACTGCCTTCCCCTGCAGGCCTGATCGCCCCCAACTGCCCTTCCCTGCTGGCCATCTTGTGGTGGCCATCTTTGACCACATGGGGGCGGCCATCTTGTGTGTTGGAGTGATGGTCAATTTGCATATTACTCTTATTTAGATAGGATGGTTTGAATGTGATCTTATTTGAATATGACAGTTAATGGCTTGTTTTTCTAGGGTTTTGATGAGTATATGAACCTCGTATTAGATGATGCAGAAGAGATTCATTCTAAAACAAAGTCAAGAAAACAACTAGGTAAGAATATAGATAGTCTTACAGAATTTTAGAAATTTTTATTCACTTGCAGAATTGAGTGATTTGCAACTTAGTTCATATTTACATTTAGTTTGCACTTGGAAAGTTATATTTGGTGGGGGAAAGGTTGCATTTGAAATCATCCTCTGTCACTTACTCTACTCCACACCATTTTTACTTCTGCCTCTCCACTCAACTAGTTGTCACCGATGTTACCAAAGACTAATGGAGTTAAATCTAATGGTCATTATCAGTCCTCATTTTACTGTCGTCTGAACAGCATTTGGCCATTCCCTTTTTAATATATTGTTCCCTTGCTCTGATACTATACATAGGTTTTCATTTTTCATTAAATGTTTAAATTGCTCAAAGCTTTGTTGTAGTCCTTCCTGTCACCCTGTATTTTCTTAGGCACTCAAGACTACACCTTCAGTTACCATCTGTATATATAGTCATGTGCCTCATCACCACATTTTGGTTAATGATGGACCGCATATACCATGGTGGTATACCATAGAGCATACATAGTGTGTAAATGCACTCTATGCTTGCACAACTATGAAATCACTTAATGACTACATTGACTCTTAAATTTACCTCTCAGAGCCTGTTAAACATTTCTACTTGAACTGAATGTCTCAAAGCTCCTCAAAGGTAGCATATCAGAAATCAAACTCAGTTCCTACCCCTCACTTTTAGAGCTGTTTTAGTGTTCCCTGCCTTAGTGATAGCACCAATTTCTATTCAGTTTACTAATTGATTTCTCTTCAACTACCTCATCGCTCTCCAGCTTGCTCCTCAGGCTGCACTAATCTTTTAGAAACACCAATCTGACCTTGTCTTTCCTTTGCTTGACATCCTTCCTTCAATGGCTTCCTGCTGCTTGTAGAATAAATTTTTTAATGTATTCTGCAAGGTTCTTTATGATCTGTGCTTATCTCTAACTGCACTTCCTTCATTTTTGAGCTTCATCCACATTTGTCTTTTTTTTTATTCAGTTCTTTGAATTTGCACATTTACTGTACCATAAATCTTTGTATATCTTGTCCTTGTGTCTTTAGGACTCACCTGAAATGTCACCTCCTCCCCAGAGTTTGGTTTGGTTTTGCTTGGAGTGGGAATTGGGTGGATCTTATCACCAAGATCCTAATGTGAGGGTGCACAGACAGGGTGTGCTGTGCTCTCTGAGTTTGTAGTAAAGCGTTCATCAGTGGGTATTATTTTATTAATTTCTCCCCCACTGGACCAGATGCTCCATAAGTGCATGCATGTGTCCCATCTTCTTTGCTCCTTAGTATGTTCAGTGCCTAGCATGTAATAAAAACTGAAAAATGATCAATGAACACAATTTCTTAACCCAATTAACAGAAGGTCTTTAGGGTTCATGGTTTCATCAAGAATAACTGAATCATTTTTATCAAAATCCCATTAACTTAGGTTTATGTAGGCAGTTTTTTGTGTTTTTAGTTGCTTAATGCCTGGTTCACAGCTCACTAGGACTTTATCAGTGGTGAGCTTCAGGTGTCTCCTTTCTGGACCCTGAGGATTCTCTTGAGCCTACACTGGGTATGGGGAGAGTAGTTTCTGCAAGTGTTATATTTTGCTCTGCTTCTTCCTGCTTAGGCTATTTTTGTGAAAGCCTAGATTTTTAAAATTTAAACATGTGTCAGGTAAGGCAAGCTAGCGTTATTGACATATTATTTATAAATAATTTATGAAATGTTGAATTACCATAGTAGTGTCTTATAAATGTAGAAAATAATATTACTTGTAGTGGAAGCCTGGGAAAGGGAAACAATTTGATCACTACTGGGGTTGATTTGCATTTCTCAAACTGTTTTACTGAACACCAGTGTTCCTGAAGATATTTATGGATATTTCTCAGAGAAAAAGTATCCTTTGCTCAAATAGGTTTAGGAAATGTTGGGTGAAACTTAAACAGGTATGTTTATTGAAGGATGAAATCTTCAACATACTAAGAGCTCTAAGAATAGGTTATAGTATGCTGCATTTTCTAAACTTGACATACAACTCATTTCCCAACTTCTGCAAACGCTGAGCATTGGGAAATGTTGGGGTAGACCTCTTTAGTTAACTTAGTCTACAGAAACTGTACTTTGCATAAAATAACATTTCTCTATCTTCAATAGGTAATAGTTGAAAAGTGCATATGCTCTAATTTATGCACTTTTAATTTTGTGTTGCAGGTCGGATCATGCTGAAAGGAGATAATATTACTCTGCTCCAAAGTGTCTCCACCTAGAAATGACTTAAATGTTAAGTGAGGAATTACTGAGAAGCAATACAGTTTGTGTTTTATGGTGTCCTTTGTTGGGAGAATATGTCTTACCCATTTATTCATATTGGCTTATTACAGTACCCTTAAGTTACTACCAGATGACAATAAATGATGTTGAATTGTTTTTGTTAAAAAAAATTACATTGTTTCTTTCTAGCCAGTGGTAGAGACTTTTTACATAGTGGCACCAATAGCTAGCTGTTGGTATTTTAGTTTTCTGAAGGGTGGCTCTTGGCCCTCGCGCTTGCTTTTCACAGACCCAGATCTCTAGATTCTTAAGCAAAGAGTAGGAATTCTGTTTGACAGGTAAGCTTCTGATACTGGGTGGAAGAGAACAGGAGGGTTCACAAAAATAAAGGCAAGTATACTATTGTATGTCTTTATCATCAGTTCTAATTATGGGTGCTGGAACTACAGTTTCTAACCACAATAGGTTGGGGATATAACAGCTACAGTACTTAAAAATAGAGTCATTGTATAAGGTCTTGGCTATTTTATCACCAAGATGCGAATGTGAGAAGTATTTGGATATAGGCAAAGAATGAAGTCCCTTCAAGGTACATTTAAACTGAGCTCTGTTAAGAGTTAACACGAGGGACACTGGGATTGGTAACCTGAAAAAAGACCATAAGCAGCACTGGTAAGTTAAGTGGAATAATAAATCATGTTAGTTGGAAAAACACCTGTCTCTTCTCCAAGAATTTTGGTTCCTCCCCCAGTAATTGCTTATTTTTCTAATTGAATTGTGTGGACAAATCTCTCCTTCCCCAATATCTCAGGATGGTTCTAGTTCGAATTCTGTTAAATAGCTATGGAGCATCTGCTGTTGGATAGACACAAAGTTAAATGAATACAATGAAACAGACTGGCAAACCAATAGCTTCAGTACCATGCAATACCATGTTAAGTGCTATTTAAATTGGTTCTTGAAAGATGGGATAGGCCTACATTAAAATTCTGATAATGGGCAGTATTATTAAGTGTAGGTGAGGAAGGACCAAGAAGTCCATTTCCTGCTTTTCTTTAAACTGAGTAAAAGAAACCCTTTGTGAGGAAGATTTGTAGATGAGTAGAGACCTAGCTTACAACTTGGCATTTTAGCTGTTCCACTACTATTTGAACTTGTGCTTTCTTGGTAATATTTTGAAATAAAGAGCTGTTCTAGCTCTTAACGGTTGGGTTTGAAATTCATTGAACCTGCTGCAGCATAGCATGCAAAGGAAAGAGCGGGCAGCAGAGGGAGCTGCAGCCCTGAGACTGCGCCAGCCTTTCTGGTGGAAAGCTTTTTAAGAGCAGAGAGCAAAGGCTGCAGCTATCTTGGCACCAAAATAGCTGGGAAGAAGGATAAAAGCAGGAACAATGTAATCCCTAAGAAAACATGCCGTGCCGAAACCGGTTTGGCTCAGTGGATAGAGCGTCGGCCTGCGGACTGAGGAGTCCCGGGTTCGATTCCGGTCAAAAGCATGTACCTTGGTTGCGGGCACATCCCCAGTAGGAGGTGTGCGGGAGGCAGCTGATCGATGTTTCTCTCTCATCGATGTTTCTAACTCTCTGTCCCTCTCCCTTCCTCTCTGTAAAAAATCAATAAATATATATATTAAAAAAAAAGAAAACATGCCGGCTGCTTCCATTTCCTTGTGCGACCCTTCTGACCTGGCTGCCCTGTGTAAGCAAAACTGCCTGCTGTGGCTTATTCTGAATGGATCAAGATGTGCAAGGTTCTTTTTGGCAGCAAGTGATAATGAGAAATAAGGTGCAGTCGAATTCTTAAAGAGTTCTGTATTTAGAGATCTGCTTGCTTTTGTGTTCTACCATAACCTGTGGTGTTTGCTTTTTAAGTTGTACTTTTCCACAGTCTAGATATTTTTTTCTTCCAACTAAATTTGTATTATAGGAGGCATTGTGTTCTCCTTCATTAAGGTTGTTAAAGCATGCTGTGAGAAGCTGCTCTTGTTGGCAGCCCTTGGTAAGTGAGCAGTTACTTTTCTGGAATGGTTGTTGGTTTCCAAGGGGGTCTTCTAACCACCCACTAATTCTTGTAACATTGTTGAAGAGGGGAGGAGAAAAGTAGACAGCTTGGGGTTCTTTCAGTTCAGGGGTGGGGAACCTTTTTTCTACCAAGGACCATTATAACATTCAAGTGCCATACAAAATTATCACCTTAAAAATTAACCTGCTGTATTTGGTCAAACATTTAATTAACTCACCCCCAATGCTTTGGCAGGGCCAGATCAAATAATTTCTCGGGCCTTATATGGCCACAGGCTGGACATTCCCCACCCCTGCTTTAATAGGTGGGGAGAACGAAGGATAAAAATGGTTTGAATTCTCTAGGATTTTGTGTTTGCAGGCACCAGTATTGCATTTGTCAGTTTCAGGATTAGAGAGTGGATCTCTAATTTGGATAAGGCATTACTGGCCAGGAAGTGTCATGGGCAGTACCTTGAGTAAGCCTAATAGGCAGTATCTCATGCTAACTGACACAGGAGCTTTTTTAAAGTTAATTATTCCTTCTAGAACTAATCATAATCACCTACTTATGGTATGCTTTTGGGAGGAGATGAGATGCTTGGTAAAACTTCTTAAGGTGGCATGAGAATTTAAGTCTGTCAGTACCTAGAGTTTAATTTTTTTGTTATTCTTCACTCAAGGATATTTTCCCATTTGATTCCTCCCCACCCCCTTTTTTTAGAGAGAGGGTGGAAGGGAGGGGGGAAAGAGATGTGAGAGGGAACGATTGGTTGCCTCCCGCACATGCTCCAACCGGGCCTGGGATTGAGCCTGCAACTGAAGTATGTGCCCTTGGATAGAATCGAATCTGAAACCCTTCAGTCTGTGGGCCAGTGCTCTAACCACTACAAAACCAGCTAGGGCTAGAGTTTAATATTAATTTAAAATATATCCAATGGAATTTTTAAAAAGTGAATTTAAAAATATTAACTTAGTACATGTTTATGATAAAAATGCAAACAGTACAGAAAGATACAAAGTAGAAAACAAGTCCTCCTTTCCCCATCAGTATTTTCCATTGATAATCACCCAAGAATTCAATGGTTATTTCTTTAAAAAAATTTTTTTTTTAAGTTTGGTAAAATACACATGCTATTTACTATCTTAACCATATTTAATTGTACAGCTCAGCAGTGTTAAGTTTATTTACATTGTTGTACAGCCAGTCTAGAATTTTTTCATTTTACAAAACTGAAACTCTACCAATTAAACAACTCACCATTTCTCCCTCCTCCAGCCCGTGGCAACCACCATTCTACTTTCTGTTTCTGAGTTTTACTATTTTTTAAAAATAGATATTTTATTGATTTTTTACAGAGAGGAAGGGAGAGGGATAGAGAGCTAGAAACATCGATGAGAGAGAAACATCAACCAGCTGCCTCATGCACACTCCCCACTGGGGATGTGCCTGCAGCCAAGGTACATGCCCTTGACCGGGATCGAACCTGGGACCCTTCAGTCCGAAGGCCAACACTCTATCCACTGAGCCAAACCGGTTAGGGCTGAGTTTGACTATTTTAGATACTTGTATACTTGCCACATTTTGTTTATGCATTCAGTTGTCAATAGATACTTGGGTTGCTTCCACCTTTTGATTATTGTGAATAATACTGTTATGAACCTGGGTGTACAGACATCTCTTGGAGACCCTGCTTTCAGTTCTTTTGAGTATATCTCTAGAAGTGTTTTTGAGGAACAGCTGCTGCAACATTTTACATTCTTACCAACCATGCACAAGGGTTCTAGTTTCTCCACATCCTCGGCAAAACTTCTGTTTCTGATAGCAACCATCCTAATGGTTGTGAGGTGGTAATCTCGTGTTTTGATTTGCTTTCCCATAACAGTGATGTTGACTATCTTTTCATGTTTATTGGTTATTTGTATATCCTTTGGAGAAATGTCTTAAGAGTTCACTGCCCGTTTTTAAACAGATTATTTTGTTAAGAGTTTTTTTTACATATTTTCTCCCATTTTGTGGGTTGCGTTTTCACTCTTTCAAGGCACAGTCTTTTTTAATTTTAATGTGATTCAGTGCATCCGTTTTTACTTTTGTTGCATATGCTTTTGGTGTCATAGGTATTTTTATTTATTTGTGAAGACATACTTCTTCAGTTTGATTCTTATCAACAAAACTTAGATATATTTTCTTGTTAAACAGCTGAGGTGTATTCCGTTGTATGAATCTCTTAATATAAGTATTCACCCGCCCCCATTGATGGATATTTTAGGCTGTTTCCAATTTTTTGCTGTTAAAAGTTTTGTAATCACATCTCTATATCTGTTTTTCTCTCAGATTTTCTGTGAGATTAATTTTAGAAGTGAATTGGTAGATCAAAGGATATACACATTTAAAAATTCTATAGATATTCTAAATAGACTTCGATAGTACAAATTGGAAAATTATTTTTCTCATACAAGCCAACCATTAGGCAGCAGTTTTTTGGTTTTCTTGTTGTTTTTTTGTTTGTTTTTTGTTAGTACTCACCCAAGGATATTTTTCCATTCATTTTTAGAGAGAGTGGAAGGGATGGGGAGAGAGAGAGAAACATTGATGTGAGAAAGACATGGATTGGTTGCCTCCTGCACACCAGGGATTGAGCCTGCAACGGAGGTAGGTGCCCTTGACTGGAATAGAAACAGTGGACTTTCAGTCTGCAGGCTCTATCCACTGAGCCAAACAGGGTAGGGTTAGGCAGCAGTTTTAATGAAATGCACAGGCTTATTGTGAGGCAACTATGAAATAATAACTTCCAGTATCATAAGGACTCCAGAGTAGAAAAAGGGGGGAAAATGGTTTTTTGATGACTTCAACCACTGAATCAACTCTGGAACTTCCCTACCACTGACCTTGTTATGTGAGAAAAATTTCCTGGTTGAATTTTTGTTGTTGTTGTAACTAAAGCATTGTAACTGAGAAAATGTCAGAACAGGGGTACCTGTCTTTAGTACCTCTTAAGCTTGGAAGGGGATTAGTTCAGTGAAGAATTGTTAAATGCCAAGATTGAGAAAGTTGGCAATTGAAGTGAAAATCTTAGGCTATATGGGGGCATACAAATGATGTGACTGGTTTTTGTTTTTTTGGGTTTTTGTTTTTTGTGTGTGTGTGTGTGTGTGTGTGTGTGTGTGTGTGTGTGTGTGTGTGTGTTGTTGTTGTTGGTTTTTTTTTCAATGAAACAGTAAACTTCTTTCCTTAGTTAAAATAATTCCAGAGAAAGATGATCTTGAGTCATCATTCCTTGTCCACAGAAGCTGCTGTCTCTGGAGTGTTAACAGATTAGCCTGGCCCCCAGGGCCATCCTGAGTTAGAGATGTTTTGCTGGGCTGGAAAATTGCATTGGGGAACTGGAGAGAATAAGCTAATGAATACCTTTTCCTGGTGGACTGTTAGTAAACTAGAGAGAAGGTGGACAACCAGAGAGAAGGTGGATGGTGGGAGTAGAGTGGAGAAGGGATTATTTTTCCCAGAAAAGTAGCCTAATTTTTTTAAATCATTTTTTATTTTTCAATTACAGTTGACACACAATATTAGTTTCAGGTGTACACCCCAGTGATTAGACATTATAAAACTTACTAAGTGATCATCCCCAAAAATCTTATACCCATCTGACACCATACCTGCTTATTAGAAGATTATTGACTATATTCCCTGTGCTGTACTTTACACCCCATGACTATACTAGAAGTACTAATTTGTACTTCTAAATCCCTTCATCTTTTTCACCCATTCCCCCAATCTATCTCCCATCTGGCAACCATCAAAATGTTCTCTATGAGTTTTCGTTTTGCTTGTTCATTTATTTTGATTTTTAGATTCAATTATCGATGGGTATATACTAGTATTTATTACCATTTTCTTGATCCTATTCATGATCTTTTTTCTTAAAAAAGACCCTTTAACATTTCTTGTAATACTGGTTTGGTGGTGATAAACCCCTTTACCTTTCTCTTATCTAGGAAGCTCTTTATCTGACCAATTCTAGATGATAGCTTTGCTGGGTAGAGTAATCTTGGTTGTAGGTCCTTGCTATTCACACTTGGACTGTTTCTTGCCACACCCTTCTGGCCTGCCAAGTTTCTGTTGAGAAATCAGCTGAGAGTCTCATGGGAGTTCCCTTGTAGGTAGCTACAGTAAGTGCTTTTCTCTTGCTACAGGATTCTCTTTGTCTTTAACCTTTGGCATTTTAATTATGATGTGTCTTGGTGTAGGCCTCTTTGGGGTTCATCTTATTTGGAACGCTCTAGGCTTCCTGGACTTGTATATTTTTTTCACTAGGTAAAGTTTTTTTCATTATTTTTTCAAATAGGTTTTCAATTTTTTTTTCTTTTTTTTTTAAATTTCTTTATTGATTAAGGTGTCACATATTTGTCCTCATCCCTTCATTCCCATCCCACACCCCTCCCACGGATGCCCCCACCCCCCTGTTGTCCTTAACCATTGGTTAGGCTCGTATGCATGCACACAGTCCTTTGGTTGATCTCTCCCCCCTACCCCCACCTTCCCCTACCCTCCCTCTGAGGCCCGACAGTCCGATCGATGCCTCCTTGTTTCTGGGTCTGTTCTTGTTCATCAGTCTATGTTGTTCATCATTTCCCCTAGATGAGTGAGATCATGTGTTACTAGAAATATACTTATAAGACCCAAATGTGAGACGAGCAATAATAGTTATGCTGACAGGCAAATGAATCAGTCTGTAGTGAGTTTCTTTCTGGACCAACAGTTCTTTTGAGATCCAATTTCAATGTCCACCAGTTCCTTATGTGTACATGTCAGCACTGACTTTTCAGCTCTGGATGGTGGACAAATGGTGGTAATGTAGGTCTGACTCCCTCTGGTTCGGCCTCACCCGGGCCCGGGACCCAGCCTCATCCGGACCCAAGGGCGCATGGCCTCACCCGGACCTGGGACCCGGCCTCACCCCGACCCAGGGGCATGTGGCCTCACCCGGACCCGGGGGTGCGCGGCCTCGCCCGGACCCAGGGGCGCGGCCCCACCTAGACCCTGGACCCAGCCTCAACCGGACCCAGGGGCGTGTGGCCTCTCCTGGATCCAGGGGCACGCAGCTTCACCCGGACCCGGGACTCAGCCTCACCCTGACCTGGGTCCCAGCCTCGCCCGGACCCAGGGGCACGCGGCCTCACCCGGACCCGGGACCCAGCGGGGCTTCGTCGTCTTGATCCCAATTCCTGTTGGTCAATTCCTTCTCAGCAATTCCTGCGGCCATTTTCTCAAAGCTCCGGGGAGGCTGCCGCGGAATTCGTTGGGCGGCAGGTTCGGCGAAGCGCTCCGGTGCGCCTGGTGCACGATGGCAGGCTGGTCCGAGGTCGTTGTGGCGGCACTCAGGTCTACAGCGGCGACCAGTCGCCGGGCGAACGCTCCTGGACAGGACCCAACGGGGCCTCGTCTTCCTGATCCCAACTCTCATCGGTCAATTCCTTCTCAGCAATTCCTCCGGCCATTTTCTCAAAGCTCTGGGGCGGCTGCCGCGGAACTCACTGGGCAGCGGGCTCGGTGAAGCTCCGGTGCGTGGCGACGGGCTGGTCCGAGGTCGCTGCGTCGGCGCTTGGGTCTGCAGCGGCGGCCGGTCGCCGGGTGTGCGCACCTGGCCGCTTCCGGGGCGCTGAGATTCTTGAAGGACTCGGAGGTCAGCAAGTGTGGGGTCTCCCACCCCATGTCTCCCAGGGGCTCATCTGTTCGTGCTTGGCAGCGAGTGGAGCTGACCCCTCAGCCGGAGACTGCCGGGGGAACTGCGCCGAGCATGTTCCAGGCCGCCATCGTGTCGCCAGAGCTGTAGTTCTTAAAGTGTGATCTTATATGCAAAAGCTGCTGTTTGGAGCCTGGGCGGGTTTGTGGAATGTGCGGGCGGGTCTCAGGGTGTCACTAGGCTAGAGCGTGGCAAACAGCAATGGCTGCAAGTCGGCCTTTCTGCATTTCCAAGCCCCCGCTTCCCGTGCTCCAGCATAGTAAACACTGATTGCTGGGCACACCTCTGCAAAAAAGTCGCGCTCACTTTCCAACACGATGGCCGAGAGTCCAGCTTCTCCACGTAGGTGTCTGGGTCTCCCGCGCGTCCCCAGAAACTGGATTTCAGGGTGATGGGGAGCTTATCTCCCTTAGGGTTGGAAAAAAAGCCATGCATCCCTTCCCCCGCCACCAGCCCGACCCACGTGCCTCCGCACCTCAGCCCCTCGGCGTTTGCTCTTTCCTCTTCCCTCTTAGTGGTAAATCCACCATTCAGCCAGCTCTCCTGTGGTTCTGGGTGGCAGACGCTCTGTCCTCTAGTTGTATTTTTGAAATTGCTGTGCGCGGCGCAGTTCATTTGTTTAACTTTGCCGCCATCTTGGTTCAGTCTCCCAGAGCCATAGTTCTTAAAGTGTGATCTTTGGCTCACCGGCGTCAGCATCATCCCATGTCCCCCTCTCTTTTATTCTAGTTGTAGAGCATCCGCTCAGCCAGCCCTCCGGTGGTTCTGGATGGTGTCCGTTCTCTTTTCTAGTTGTAGTTTCAAAATTGTTGTGGTAGGCAACAATCAGGCGTCGCCCTATGCCGCCATCTTGGTCCTCCTAGGTTTTCAATTTCTTGCTCTCCACCTTCTGGCTCCCCCATGAGGTGAATGTTGGTACCCTTGAAGTTGTCCCAGACTCCTTAAACTATTCTATTTTTAGATTCTTTTTTCATTTTGCTGTTCTGGTTGGGTGTGTTTTGCTTCCTTATAGTCCAAATTCTTGATTTCTCAGTGTCCTCTACTCTACTGTTGATTCCCTGTAACTATTGTTTATTTCAGTTGGTGTATCCTTCATTTCTGACTGGTCCTTTTTTTAATGTTGTTGATATTCTCAGTAAGTTTCTTGAGATACTTATAACCATTGTTTTGAACTCTGTATCTGCTTGTTTACTTGATTTTGTTTCATTTAGTTCTTTTTCTGGAGATTTATCCTGTTCTTTCCTAGGTCTCTAACCAAGACTCAGCCCACCCTTAGACTCCATCCCAGCCCATATACAGTCTGCTATCTAATAGTCTAGTACAAGAAACTACCTGGGAGGGCCACCCAGGTACCCCCTGTACATACTAAACTAAGAAAAATGGTTGGATCCCACCATAAATGGCAGTACCCTCTAAGACCAGAGGCCCATAGGGGACTAAAACCCCTTATTCACAAGTTCTTTCAGCATAGAGTTATAGTTCTTTGTCAATTTCCTGATAACACTCCTATACTGCCTGTAAAGAAAACAAAAAACACAAATGGAAAGTATCATATGGTTAAGACTTACAGGCTATTGTTGAAGCTGTGATTCTCATTCACCACATTGTACCCAATCTATATTCTCTTATCCCAAGTTCCCCATGAGGCCAAATGGTTTACGGTGCTAGATTTCAAGGATGCATTGTTTTGCATCCTGTGTCACTCAGATAGCCTCTGTTTGCCTTAGAATTGGTGGGCGGGACACCCATGTAACAGCTCAATAGACTCGGAGTGTCCTTACTCAAGGGTTCCATATAGTCCGCATATTTTTGGACAAGCACTTGGAAAAAGTCTGCAGGAACTAGAGCTACTGCATGGGATCGTATGTAAATGATAGTCTAATTTTTTAGCCCCACCAAACAGAACTTTGACCATAACACTACCTTAGTCCTTAATTTCCTGGGGGGAAAGGGATACCCAGTGTCTCCCAAAAAGGTTCAGATTTCCTCCTCAACTGCAAATATTTAGGCTACCACCTAACCCAGGGTTCTTGAACAAAAAGGCTATTCTAAATCTTGCAGTCTCCCAGACAAAGAAACAATTGAGAACCTTTTTAGGAATGGTGGGTTTCTGCCAAATCTGGATCCCCGGTTTTGGCTGATGGCTATGTCCCTCGCCAGTAGCTTTCTTTTCAAAACAGTTAGACTATGGCAATGTAACGGCAGAGCTGCCCATGGGCAGTAGCGGCAACTGCCTTGTTAGCTGAAGAAGCCATTGAGCTGACACTAGGACAACTTTAGAAGTCCAAACTCCACATCAGGTTCAAATTGTCCTTGTGGCGCAAGGACACCATTGGCTATAGGGAGGCCCTTAGATTACCCTAAGTGTGGCTACCTTAATTGACATCTTACATGCCTGTGTTGAAACTATTGAACAGGTATTCTCCAGTAGACCTGGCTTAAAGGACATAGCCCTTGGCAGTTCCCAGGTAGAATGGTTCACAGATGGAAGCACTTCTGTCAACCAGGGAAGGGGGCAGGCTATGCAATCCTAAGCCCTCAGGAGACCGCAGAAGCCAAGCCGCACTCCTTGGGAATTTTTGGCCCAAAAGGCTGGACTCCTAGCTTTGACCCAAGCTCTTTAACTAGGAAAAGACAAAAGAGGCAGCATTTACACAGACTCCAAATATGCCTTCCTTGTTTTATATGCTCATGTTGCCATCTGGGAAGAGGGGACTAATAACAGCAAAACAAAAAATAAAAAAAAAAAAAACCCTATTAAACATGACCTAGAGATTCTGAGGCTACTAGAGGTAATAAACATCCCCCCAAAAGTAGCCATGCTCCACTGTAAGGGACCTCACTGAAATATCTAAAGGAAACTCCCTTACCAGCAGGGTTGCAGAGGAGGCTGCCAGGTCAGATACCTCTGTTATGGCCTTAATTCCATATACTCTTCCTCTGCACATCAAACCAAGCTATGCCTCTGATGAAAATGCCTGGGCAGAAACGCAAGGTTTCCCCATAAACAATGAAGGATTGATCACAGGCTGCTGCTCCCACCTAAGGAACAGTGGAAGATCATAAAATAATCTCACAATTCCATCTAGGTAGAGATTCCACCTATTTTTTAATATCAAAAATATTTATTGGAAGAGACCCTATGCCCTCTGTTCAGTTAATGAGCCAGGGAGAAAAATAAACCCCTTCTCAAGCCTGTTCAGAGAATGGGTACCTCCCAGAAGATTGGCAAATAGATCTTACTCAAGTACCCCCTCCCAGGGTCTCCACTGGATCCTGATATTTATAGACACTTTTACTGGATGGGTAGAGGCCTTCCCTACCAGTACTGAAAAGGCAGTGGAGATAACCAAAGCCCTCCTTGAAGATCATTCCGAGATTTGGACTGCCTCGAAGCCTCCAAAGTGACAATGGTTCTTCCTTCGTGGCCAAAATTACCCAACAGCGCAAGCCCTAGACATTAACTACCATTTACATAGTTCATGGGCCTCAGTCTTAAGAGGGTAGAGAAGGCTAATCATACCTTAAAGAACATCTTAGCAAAATTATACCAGGAGACCTTGGCGACATGGCTTTGGCTCCTGCCCATAGTCCTAAGATATAGAGGGGCTCCCAAATCAAACTTAGAACTGAACCTTTTTCAGATGTTTTAAGGGGGGCCCTTCTTCCCTCTGACACATTTTGACCAGAGATCCAGGGGAAAGAACTTGAATCATTGGTGTAGGACAGTGCAACAGACCAAAATTATGTCAATCGAGTCCTTCCATCCTCGAGCAGATCCTCTCCCAGGCCCAGCACATCTCCTGGGACTGGGTCCTCCTCAAGACTTGGAAGGAAGGACCAATTAACTCCAGAATGGAAAGGCCCTACCAGGTCTTGCTGGCCACTCCCACACCGGTCAAGCTATCCGGTGTACAATCCTGGATAGATAGATTTATCTAGAATAAAACCCTTTTCTCCTGAGCAGGAACATCAGGAGGACAGCTCACCTGTGAACCCCTGGAAGACTTAAAGTTACTCTTGAACAACTCAAAGAAGACTTCTCGACCAATAAGTAAATGACCCACCCCCTGGCCACTGAAATTTCAGGTCTTTCTTTGCGTAGGGTTTCTTGTAGCTCTCATTCTTCTCTTCACTTGAGCACTGCCTGGCAACCACGTAACAAATGTCTCCCTTGTTCCTAAAATGCTAATTCTAGCTCTGTAAGTTTTAAGTTTCCCCATTACCTATGGGGATTAGAGAACTGTCCCATCAACCTTTCAAATGTCATCGCTTTAGGAAACAATCTTTCTGTCTGCTGGATCTGCCATCCCCCACCTTAGGTCAACACTATAAGCCTTAGTATCTCCCTGTAATGACAAGCCCAGACCCTGGTCCCCTCTCCCACTCCCCAAAATACCTTCAAAAGCCTCGCCCTCTGGAGGTTCATTATCAAAGACTCCCTTTGGCTGCGTTCACCTCACTCCACCCTATAATCACACCCAAAACAAACGGCCATACACTTTTACTTGTTCTTCCCTCAACCTTACTTGTGCCCCAACCTTACGCAAATAAGCCTGCACCAAATTGAGCATTTACTGGGTGACTCACCACCCCTACTATCTTTCCCAAGACCTTTGGCACCTTACAATTCTGTCATCCTAACATTACACATTGGTCTCCTGCCTCACAAAGGTTTTTAAAAATATATTTTTATTGATTTCAGAGAGGACGGGAGAGAGAGAAACATCAATGATGAGAATCACTGATCGGCTGCCTGCTGCAGCCCCCTCCTGAGTATTGATCCCAAAATCTGGGCCTGTGCCCTGACCAGAAATCAAACCGTGACCTCCTGGTTTATAGATCGAAGTTCAACCACTGAGCCACAACGGCCAGGCTCTCACAAAGTTTTTGATGGAAAGGAAAATTAATCTCCCTCTGGAAGATACACTTATTGGGAGGGATTTAAATCCCAGGCTTGGAGACTAATTTATCACCCTCCTCAAGCTTGCATGGCCCCAAAGGGGCCCAGAGATGCCAAATTAACAGGAGGGCCACTTTCGCTGTGAAGTGGTACCCCTATGTGGAGTCCCAACTACTAACTGGCTAAACCACACATCACCTCGGAGAGCTTGGCACCCCCAGGATGTCTTTCTTTGTGGACACTTTGAACACCAAATCCATGACAGACGGTCCCCTGGAACTTGTACCTCTCCACTCCAGGCCTTGGCCTGCCCTGCACAGACAACTCCCAGTTCAAGGGACAGGACCCACAGAAGTGGGAATAACTTCCCCTACAAGAGCCAAAAGAGCCATAGGCCTAATCCTAGAAGGCATAGGTGTAGCCCAATCACCCCTTTGGGTAGCATTCACCTATCACAAGGCAGCCTTACCCAGTCTAACTCAGGCTCTAGATGACCTAGTTACCAATACAGGGGAGGCCCTACAGGGAATTCAGGAATTCCTATATTCTTTACCTAATGTAGTTCTAGACAATAGACTTGCCCTAGACTACCTCCTAGCCAAACAGGGAGGTGTCTGTGCAGCCATTGACAAAACCTGTGGCACATACGTGAAGTCAGGTCAGATTAAACTTAATATTAAAAAAAAAATCTATGAACAGATGACCTGGCTTCATAGACATAACCAAGAAACAGATTCCATTGTCATCTGAAATGTGATTTAAAAGGCTCTCCCTTCTTTCACCTGGCTCTTTGCACTCCTTAGCCCAGTAATAACTATTCTCTAATTATTTGTTCCATGCCTCCTTAATCTTCTCGTTAAGTTTATATGTTCTAGGTAACAACAGTGTCATGTAAAGATGATGACACTCCAAGGATTCCAGCTCAGACCTCAACATCCAGGGGATATGGAGCTCGGACCCTTAATTCAGGCAGAAAGAGATTTTTCGATCCCAGGCTAGGCAGGGATCATCCAATCTCAGCCTGAAGCAACTACAGGAGACTGACCACCAACCTTCATCTTCCCAAAAGATTATGGGGTTGAAATCTCACAAGGGGATTTATGAAGCAGGAAAGTTAGGAAGGGAATAACCTCAATCTCTACCCCTCCTCTTTTCCATCCTTGTTGGACATCACAGACCTGACTTTTACTGACCACCTGTTCCCTGCTTCCTTCTCCTCAGTTTCCTGTAGTTGAGACAAAAACCAGTCTCAATCAGACTTGGCAGTCATATTGACCTAAGTGAGCAACAGGACCTTTATAATATCTTTGTAGTAAATTTGCATTGCAGTTTCAGAACACACCCGCCTTCCCCCCCAGTCACCATGGCAATTCTGGGAGGACCAAACAGAAATCACTATCTGGAGAGGAGGGTTCAGGACGAGCCATGTCGGCAGTCACTCCACCAGCGTCAGAAGCGAAGGACCATACCATCTTCCTTCCCCTTTGCCTACATTTAATAAAAGCCTTCCACCCAGCCTTGCCGGTGTGGCTCAGTGGGTGAGTGTTGACCTATGAACCAGGAAGGAATGGTTTGATTCTCCATCAGGGCACATGCCCGGGGTTGCAGACTTGATCCCAGAAGGGGGCATGCAGGAGGCAGCTGATTGATGATTCTCTCTCATCATTGATGTAACTATCCCTGAAATCTATAAAAAATATTTTTTAAAAAGACAAACATACTAAAGCTTACTCAAGAAGAAATAGGGTGCACATTAACTTCATTTATTGTGACCATTTTTGCGATATATACAAATACTGAATCATTATGTTGTACACCTGAAACTAATATATGTAAATTATATCTCAATTTTTAAAAGGTGAAAAAAGAAATAGGTAACCTACTAGCTATATAGCTATGAAAGAATTTAGATTGGTAGTTTGGAATCCCACAAGCACTAGGCTCAGATGGCGTTACTAGTGAATTCTACCATACATTTAAAGACGGGAAAAACCCCAACAAAACCAGTTCCTTACAAAGTCTTCCAGAAAGCTGAAGAGGACAGAGTATTTCCTTGTTCTAGGAAGCCAATCTGTGTATTTCTCCACACTAGGAGACTTTTTTTTTTTTTTTTTTACTTTTGATCTTTACATTTATATAAGTAAATTTATTATTCAGGAGAGCGCCCAGATTATTTTTTTAAATATGCCTTTATTGCTTTCAGAGAGGGAGGGAGAGAGAGAAACATCAATGATGAGAATCATTGATCGGCTGCCTCCTGCACACCCCCCACTGGGGATTGAACCCACAATCTGGGCATGTGCCCTTGACTAGAATTGAACCTGGGACCCTTGCTCTATCCACTGAGCCAAACTGGCTAGGTCCCCAGAATTTTTCAAAAGGCAAGATCTTGCCCTGGCTAGGCAGTTCAGTTGGTTGGAGCATCCTCCTGTATACCAAAAGGTTGCAGGTTCGATCCTTGGCCCGTGTGCATATGGGAGGCAATTGGATGTTTCTCAAAAACCAATTAAAAAAAAAATCCTCGGGTGAAGATTAAAAAAAATAGGCAAGATCTTCTCAACATTTGCACACAGAAACATTAACAAAACATCCATTTCTGATAAACTCTCAGCAAATTAGGAAGTAATTTATGTAAAATCTACATGATTTTTTGTTGAAAGATTGAATGCTTTCCCTGTACAATCAGGAAGAAGGCAATGATGTTCAACATTGTACTGAATGTTCTAACCAGTGCAATGAGGCAAGAAAAAAAATAGCAAGCCAAGAGAGTAATAGGAAATGGATTTACCCTCCTGCCTGTGACAACCAAAAAACTAGACTAAATAAATGAAACAATGGTTTTCAAGACATTGGACATAGGGCAACTAAGTGTAGCAATGATTGATGGATGGAAAACAAACAAATACATCCTGTCTGAAAATAGATTCCAGGATGAAGGGAGGTGGAACCAAGGTGTAGTCCAGACCAGACATCTCTCTGAATTAAAGAGGGAACTGGGTCACTGGGAGGCCAAGGCAGCCAGAGTTCTCAGGACCAAGTATCCAATAGGGGAGAGATGCACAGAGTACTCTGGGAGCGCACTTTTCCAGTTCTCAGCTGAGCACATGTAACTAGAGAAGAGAGAAATCAAACACTTGGAAATAAGCAAAAGGAAGTGTAGCCTGTCTGTTCAGTGTCTAATTGACTTTGTCAGGAAGACTGTACCTGTGTCTGACTTTACTGTGTACCATCTGTAGAGCTCAAACTCCACCTGTTAACTTGCCAATTTCTGTCCAGTGGAAAAGATAACCCCCAAGGTTGTAGTTTGATTGTCCTGAAACTCATATATCAGTTTGTTTCTAAACTAGCAATCTTAATCTAGCATTACTTTTTAAAAATAACATTATTTTTATAGATATTTTAAATATCTATAAATACACAGTTCTACATGTAAACACACAGTTCTTTTGATACTCTTGTAACCAGCTTTATCATCATTCTGTGCCCATCATTAATGAGTTAAATTTTTGGCATGGCTTCATTCTGTTACTTGTGTCAGAGCCATATTTTACATTTTTTAAATATTTTACTTTGATATGATTCCACTGAGATGCCCACGTAGGCATTTCTACCAGAGCCAACTAATGAGTACTAGAAGCGCACTTCATGGGATATTTAAGCCCATGGGTACGTTTTTTTGTTTGTTTGTTTTTGCCCCAGAGCAAATCCCAAAAGGAAGTCTAACTTTACTCTTTTTTTTTTTAATATATTTTATTGATGTTTTACAGAGAGGAAGGGAGAGGGATAGAGAGCTAGAAACATCGATGAGAGAGAAACATTCATCAGCTGCCTCCTGCACACACCCCACTCGGAATGCGCCCGCAACCAAGGTACATGCCCTTGACCGGAATCGAACCTGGGACCCTTCAGTCCGCAGGCCGACGCTCTATCCACTGAGCCAAACTGGTTTCGGCTAACTTTACTCTTTTTTTTTTTTTTTAAATATATTTTATTGATTTTTTACAGAGAGGAAGGGAGAGGGATAGAAAGCTAGAAACATCGACCAGCTGCCTCCTGCACACCCCCTACCGGGGATGTGCCCGCAACCAAGGTACATGCCCTTGACCAGAATCGAACCTGGGACCTTTCAGTCCACAGGCCGACACTCTATCCACTGAGCCAAACCGGTTTTGGCTCGGCTAACTTTACTCTTGATTCTCTATTCCTGAAACCGTGCTTTTATTTATTTATTAAAAATATATTTTATTGATTATTTTCAGAGAGGAAGGGAGAGGGATAGTTAGAAACATCCGTGAGAGAGAAACATCGATCAGCTGCCTCCTACACACCCCCTAATGGGGATGTGCCCTCAACCAAGGTACATGCCTTTGACGGGACCCTTCAGTCGGCAGGCCGACACTCTATCCACTGAGCCAAACCGGGTAGGGCTCGTGCTTTTATTTTTGTTTCTGATTCTTGGCCAGACTTGGTTCTAGTTCTGATCTGCACGTTGTTGACAAGCTACTCTCAATTGGTAACAGCAACAACTGGGGATCTGATTTTATGGCCTGAACATTTATTTGGTTATCAATATCAGCATGATGGGGATTGATACTCTGTTAGCTAATAGATAACAGACTATAGTTTGTTATTTCTTCTTTCTGAATGCTTTCCTATTTAGGTCAAATGAACTAAGAAGACGTTCTGTATACACTGAAAAGGAAAATCCCTTTGAGATTGGGGCTGATGAGATTTTGGGTTCTGTGTTTACTTTGACCCATAGCTGCAGCTGTAGAACCAAAGCTGCCAGCTTCCTGTGAGTCTTTGTGTCTGTGCGCTTGCCTCTTATTATATGGAATTGCAACATTTACTTACCTCTGAGTACACTAACAAATTACACTCTTCGGTGACACGATACAAAGCCACTTACGCAATAACCCCTTTTTACCTTGTCACCTCTGGATGGCTTTTTATCTTGTCACCTCTTGATTCGTATGTAGCTCTATGTGAATATGTTGTGTGCGTTTCTCCAGCATTTTGAATTGTTTTTAGTGGGAGAGGGAATGGGACTGCCAAATAAAATACAGGACACCAGTTTAACTTGGATTTCAGAGGAACAATAAATTTTTTATCATAAATATGTTTGAAATTCAAATTTAACTGGGCATCTTGTATTTTTGTTTGCTAAATTTGGCAACACTAATGGGAATAGGGGTCAATCCAAATAACCTAGACTACCATTACTGGAAATAAACATCCTTTTCTTTCAAATTCTCAATCTTTGGCTAGAAAGTTCAGACATTTAGATTAATGATTTTTTTTAAAGATCATTCTTATTTGTTTGTTTTTCTGGTTTTGAAGAGAGTATCTCTTTTCAGTTTATACTCCTAGTCTTTGGGGTTTATATAAAGTTAGCTCTTGCTGCATAACAATCTCTCTCTCCTCTCCAAACAAACATCAAAAACAACTCAGTGGCTTAAAACAATAACCATTCCTGGGCCATCTGGACCCTTGGACTTGTCTACATTAGCTCAGTGGATCTCTGCATCTGTGGCCATTTGGCAGCTTGGTTAGCAGTTGATGATCTAAGATGACCTCACTAGCATGTCTGGTGATTGGCAGGCTGTTGACCAGAGCAATAAGGGTGACTACTGACAGGGCCACATGTCTCTCATCTAGCTTAGTCTTCTTTTTGTGGCAGCTCCAAGTGAGTGAACTCCAATATACAAACACTTTTCATTACTTTGTTTTTTATATGCTAAAGCTGAAGCAAATCACACAGCCAACCCAGATTTAAGGAGTAGAGAAATAGACCTCACCTCTTTTTGGGATGGGAAGAATTTGTGACCATTTTGCAATCTATCACAAGTACTAGTATATATTATCCATTCTTACATTTTTGGAAATTTCCCTAAGAATTTTAATACACAGGCTTAATTTTTCATAGTCTAAAGTAAATCATGATCTGGCCATGGCAGAGTAACCAGTACTGGATTTGCCCCTTCCCTACATGTACTACAAACCACTAGAAAACTGGGGATAAACATATGAAATAACTTTTCCAACACTGATCAATGGCAGGAAAGGATTATGAGCCCTGAAAGAACAGAAACAAACAAGCTGAGTCCTGTGATCATCCTGGCTTTCCATCTAGAGGCACTTTCTGGACCAGGTTACCGGGAGGGAGATCCCAGTCAGAGTGCAGTGAATTTCTTGAGGAGACAGAGGTGAGGATTTGGAGAAGCTGGGGCAGTTGGAATTCGTGTAGCAGAGTATCAGAGAAGAGGTAGCTACATAGAGAAAGATTTCTGGAGGAGAGGACCAAGATGGCGGCATAGGGCGGACGCCTGATTGTTGCCTACCACAACAATTTTGAAACTACAACTAGAAAACAGAATGGACACCATCCAGAACCACCGGAGGGCTGGCTGAGCAGATGCTCTACAACTAGAGTAAAAGAGAGGGGGACGCGGGATGACGCTGATGCCGGTGAGCCAAAAATCTCACTTTAAAATCCACGGCTCTGGAAGATGGCGGTGGAGTTGAAAGGCTGATCTGTTGCCTCGCATGGCAGTTTCGGAAATACAACTAAAAGATGGACTGGTGAGCGCGACGACTCCTGCTCGCGTCTCCCCAGGCCAGGAGGCTGCTCCTCTCAGTCAGCACCTCAGCCGGGGCCATGAGCTCGTGGGCGGCCGCGGCAGCTGCTATGGCGGCGGCCGCGGACTCGGCGCAGTGGCTCTCGGTGAAGGAAGAGACCATCTTTCTGCAGGACGGGCCCATCTGCGTCACCGACCTGGCCGAGCTGCCCAGTGAGATCCTCGGGGCCCCAGAGGCCGCCGACACTGACTTGGAGGATTTTTAGGATTTCCCGTCTTACATTCAAGTCCTTTAGCCATTTTGAGAGAGGAGAACCAAGAAGGCGGCAAAGTTAAACAAATGAACTGCGCCGCACACAGCAATTTCAAAAATACAACTGGAGGACAGAGCGTCTGCCACCCAGAACCACAGGAGAGCTGGCTGAAGGGTGGATTTACAGCTAAGAGGGAAGAGGAAAGAGCGAACTCGGAAGGGATAAGGTGCGGAGGCGCGTGGGTCGGACTGGTGGCAGGGGAAGGGTCGTGCGGCTTTTTTTCCAACCCTAGGGGAGATTAGCTCCCCATCACCCTGAAATCCAGCTTCTGGGGACGCGCGGGAGACCCAGACGCCTGCGGGGAGAGGCTGGACTCTCGGCCTTCGTGTTGGAGAGTGGGAGTAACTTCCTTGCGGAGGTGCGCCCAGCAATCAGTGTTTGCTGCGCTGGAGTGCGGAACGAGGGGGCTTAGAAACGTGGAGAGCAGAAAAAGCAGACTTGCAGCCATTGCGGTTTGCCACGCCATGGCCTGGTGGTGCCCTGAGACCCCGCCCCGCCCTGAGACCCACCCCGCCCTGGGACCCGCCCCGCCCTGGGACCCGCCCCGCACGTTTTGCAGACCCGCCCCGCACGTTTTGCAGGCCCGCCTGGGCTCCAAGCAGCGGCTTTTGCATGTGGGTGGCCTGCCCTGTGGCAGCTTGACCAGATGAACTGCGGTTCTGGTTGGACTGCTCCTGGGCCGCTTAGACAGGAGGAGGAAACCAGTTTTTACTGTAACTCCTGCTGAGTGGCCTCAGACAGTAGCTGACCTGCACCCCACTGGAGACCCAGAAACGAGGGCATCTAGTGGTCGGTGTCAGATGACACCAGATTTCAACCACTTGCATAAGGGACACATTCAAGAGGCAGACTCAGTGAGCGCCAAAGCCTTGCTGCAACAAGATCCGGCCCATAAACGTGTCTCCTGCACAGCAACTCTTCCTTTATAGAAACAGAGGGTCCTCACGGCCAATTGGCCAGGAGGACAATTCCTCCCAGTGACACCAACAACAATCAAGACTTAACTATACAAAGGAGGACCAAGATGGAGGCATAGGGCGGAAGCCTGATTGTTGCCTACCACAACAATTTTGAGACTATGAGAGGAGAGCAGAGCAGACACCATCCAGAACCACCGGAGGGCTGGCTGAGCAGATGCTCTACAACTAGAATAAAAGAGAGGGGTACGCGGGATGATGATGCTGATGCTGGTGACCCAAAGATCACACTTTAAGAACTACGGCTCAGGCGACACAATGGCAGCCTGGAACGTGCTCGGCGCAGTTCCCCCGGCGGTCTCCGGCTGAGGGGATGGCTCCACTCACTGCCGAGCACGGACAGACGAGCCCCTGAGAGACATGGGGTGGGAGACTCCGCGCTTGCTGACCTCCGAGTCCTTCAAGAATCTCAATGCCCCAGAAGCGGCCAGGTGCGCACACTCGGCAACTGGCCACCGCTGCAGACCCAAGGGCCGACGCAGCGACCCCGGACCAGCCCCACCACCGCGCACCGGGCACACCGGAGCTTCGCCGAGCCCGCAGCCCAACGAGTTCTGTGGGAAGCCGCCCTGGAGCTCTGAGAAAATGGCCGAAGGAATTGCTGAGAGGGAATTGACCAACAGGAATTGGGATCAAGAAGACGAAACCCCGCTGGGTCCCGGGTCCGGGTGAGGCCGCGCGCCCCTGGGTCCGGGTGAAGCTGTATCCCGGGCCCGGGTGAGGCCGTGTGCCCCTGGATCCGGGAGAGGCTGGGTCCCGGGCCCGGGTGAGGCCGTCGCGCCCCTGGGTCCGGGTGAGCCACGCGCCCCTGGGTCCGGGTGAGGCCACGCGACCATGGGTCTGGGAGAGGCCACGCACCCCTGGGTCCGGGTGACACGCGCCCCTGGGTCCGGGAGAGGACACACGCCCCTGAGTCTGGGTGAGGCCACGTGCCCCTGGGTCCGGGTGAGGCCACGCGACCCTGGGTCCGGGTGAAGCTGGATCCCGGGTCTGGGTGAGGCCGTACGCCCCTGGGTCCGGGTGAAGCTGGATCCCGGGTCTGGGTGAGGCCGTGCGCCCCTGGGTCCGGGTGAAGCTGGATCCCGGGTCTGGGTGAGGCCGTGCGCCCCTGGGTCCGGGTGAGCCATGCGCCCCCTGGGTCCGGGTGAAGGTGGATCCCGGGTCTGGGTGAGGCCACGCGCCCCTGGGTCCGGGTGAAGCTGGATCCCGGGTCTGGGTGAGGCCGTGTGCCCCTGGATCCGGGTGAGGCCATGCGCCCCTGAGTCCGGGTGAAGCTGGATCCCGGGTCTGGGTGAGGCCGTGCGCCCCTGGGTCCGGGTGAGCCATGCGCCCCTGGGTCCGGGGTGAAGCTGGATCCCAGGTGGGTGAGGCCGTGCGCCCCTGGGTCCGGGAGAGGACACACGCCCCTGGGTCCGAGTGAGGCCACACGCCCCTGGGTCCGGGTGAGGCCACGCGCCCCTGGGTCCGGGTGAAGCTGGATCCCGGGCCCGGGTGAGGCCGTGCGCCCCTGGGTCCGGGAGAGGACACACGCCCCTGGGTCCGAGTGAGGCCACACGCCCCTGGGTCCGGGTGAGGCCACGCGCCCCTGGGTCCGGGTGAAGCTGGATCCCGGGCCCGGGTGAGGCCGTGTGCCCCTGGATCCGGGAGAGGCTGGGTCCCGGGTCCGGGTGAGGCCTCGCGCACCTGGGTCCGGGTGAGGCCACGTGCCCCTGGGTCCGGGAGAGGCCACGCGCCCCTGGGTCCAAGTGAGGCCACATGCCCCTGGGTCCGGGTGAGGCCACGCGCCCCTGGGTCCGGGTGAAGCTGGATCCCAGGTCCGGGTGAGGCCATACGCCCCTGGGTCCGGGAGAGGTGGGTCCCGGGTCCGGGCGAGGCTGCATACCCCTGGGGCTCGGGTGTGGTCACACACCCCTGGGTCTAGGTGAGGCCTCACACCCCTGGGTCAGTGTGAGGCCGTGCGCCCTTGGATCCGGGTGAGGCCACACGACCATGGGTCTGGGAGAGGGCCACACCCCTGGGCCCGGGTGAGGCCACGCACCCCTGGGGTCCGGGAGAGGACACACGCCCCTGGGTCTGGGTGAGGCCCATGCCCCTGGATCCGGGTGAGGCCACGCGCCCCTGGGTCCGGGTGAAGCTGGATCCTGGGTCCGGGTGAGTCTGTGCGCCCCTGGGTCCGGGTTGAGGCCATGCGCCCGTGGGTCTGGGAGAGGCCACGCGCCCCTGGGTCCGGGTGGGGCACGCGCCCCTGGGTCTGGGTGAAGCCATGCGCCACTGGGTCTGGGTGAGGCCACACGCGCCCCTGGGTCCGGGTGAAGCTGGAGCATCCCGGGTCCGGGTGAGGCCGTGTGCCCCTGGATCCAGGCGAGGCTGGGTCCCGGGTCCGGGTGAGGTCGCGCGCACCTGGGTCCAGGTGAAGCTGGATCCCGGGCCCGGGTGAGGCCGTGTGCCCCTGGATCCAGGAGAGGCTGGGTCCCGGGTCCGGGTGAGGCCTCACGCACCTGGGTCCGGGTGAGGCCACGTGCCCCTGGGTCCGGGAGAGGCCACGCGCCCCTGGGTCCGAGTGAGGCCACATGCCCCTGGGTCCGGGTGAGGCCACGCGCCCCTGGGTCCGAGTGAAGCTGGATCCCAGGTCTGGGTGAGGCCATACGCCCCTGGGTCCGGGAGAGGTGGGTCCCGGGTCCGGGCGAGGCTGCATACCCCTGGGCTCGGGTGTGGTCACACACCCCTGGGTCTAGGTGAGGCCTCACACCCCTGGGTCAGTGTGAGGCCGTGCGCCCTTGGATCCGGGTGAGGCCACACGACCATGGGTCTGGGAGAGGCCACACACCCCTGGGTCCGGGTGAGGCCACGCGCCCCTGGGTCCGGGAGAGGACACACGCCCCTGGGTCTGGGTGAGGCCACGTGCCCCTGGGTCCGGGTGAGGCCACGCGCCCCTGGGTCCGGGTGAAGCTGGATCCTGGGTCCGGGTGAGTCTGTGCGCCCCTGGGTCCGGGTTGAGGCCATGCGCCCGTGGGTCTGGGAGAGGCCACGCGCCCCTGGGTCCGGGTGGGGCCACGCGCCCCTGGGTCTGGGGTGAAGCCATGCGCCACTGGGTCTGGGTGAGGCCACGCGCCCCTGGGTCCGGGTGAAGCTGGAGCATCCCGGGTCCGGGTGAGGCCGTGTGCCCCTGGATCCAGGCGAGGCTGGGTCCCGGGTCCGGGTGAGGCCGCGCGCACCTGGGTCCAGGTGAGGCCACACGCCCCCTGGGTCTGGGTGAGGCCACGTGCCCCTGGGTCCGGGTGAGGCCACACGCCCCTGGGTCCGGGTGAAGCTGGAGCATCCCGGGTCCGGGTGAGGCCGTGTGCCCCTGGATCCAGGCGAGGCTGGGTCCCGGGTCCGGGTGAGGCCGCGCGCACCTGGGTCCAGGTGAGGCCACACGCCCCCTGGGTCTGGGTGAGGCCACGTGCCCCTGGGTCCGGGTGAGGCCACGCACCCCTGGGTCCGGGTGAAGCTGGATCATCCCGGGTCCGGGTGAGGCCGTGTGCCCCTGGATCCAGGTGAGGCTGGGTCCTGGGTCCGGGTGAGGCCACACGCACCCGGGTCCAGGTGAGGCCATGTGCCCCCTGGGCCCGGGTGAGGCCACGTGCCCCTGAGTCCGGGTGAAGCCATGCCCCTGGGTCCGGCCAAGACCAAAACAGAGGGTGTCAGACCTGCATTACCACCATTTGTCCACCATCCAGAGCTGAGGGGTCAGTACTGACATGTACACATAAGGAACTGGTGGACATTGATATGGGGTCTCAAAAGAACTGTTGGTCCAGAAAGAAACTCACTACAGACTGATTCATTTGCCTGTCAGCATAACTATTATTGCTCGTCTCACATTCAGTTCTTATAAGTATATCTCTAGTGACACATGATCTTGCTCATCTAGGGGAAATGATGAACAACATAGACTGATGAACAAGAACAGAACCAGAAACAGGGAGGCATCGATCGGACTATCGGGCCTCAGAGGGAAGATAGGGGAGGGTGGGGGGAGGGGGGAGAGATCAACCAAGGGACTTGTGTGCATGCATATGAGCCTAACCAATGGTTAAGTTCAACAAGAGGTTGGGGCATCCGTGGGAAGGGGTGTGGGATGGGAATGGGGGGATGAGGACAAATATGTGACACCTTAATCAATAAAGAAATTAAAAAAAAAAAAAAAAGAGAAAGATTTCTGGAAATCTGCACTGGGTTTGTTTGTTTTTACTGAATACCAAGATGTGCATTTATAGGGTAAAGCTCCTTGAAGCTGGGCAAAGAACTATCGAGGGTCCAGGGCACACATAGAGTTGGGGGACATTTGAATTCCAAGCAGCCAGAAAGGAGAGAACTTCTAAAGAGCTGGGACCTTCACTAGAGACTGCAGAAAGGTCAAGCCTTATTAGTAGGACCAAACCAGTCCTTGAATAATGGCTACTATAGACCAACTCTAATAATGCTTAGAAACAATCTTGAAAGGATCAAGGTAATCCTCAAGGAATTTAACTGCCACTTAAAGAAAACTCAACACTCTTTAAAAGAAGACAATAGCCCAGCTGGTGTGGCTTAGTGGTTGAGCATTGACCTATATATAAACCAGAAGGTCACAGTTTGATTCCCAGTCAGGGCACATGCCTGGGTTGCAGGTTTGATCCCCAGTAGGGGGCGTGCAGGAGGCAGCTGATCGATGATTCTCTCTCATCTTTGATGTTTCTCTCCCTCTTCCTTCCTCTCTGAAATCAATAAAAAAATATATTTTTTAAAAGGCAACAAATCATCACTCATCACTATGTCCAACATTCAGTTAAAAATATTAGTATGCCAGGTAGCAGGGAAATGTGACCCCATAACCAGGAGAAAAAAAAATGGTCAACAGAACAGATCAAGAAATAATAGAGATGATGGAATTAGTAGTACAAATTTTAAATTTTATTTTAAATGTACTCAGGGATTTAAAGGAAAATAATATGAAGAGATAAATAAAACATTTATTGTGAATTAGAATGTTTAACTTCCTCTTCAACAATACAAAAGAACTTTAAACATTTCAACTCCAATTACTCCCTTCTAATTTTAAATGCTAGTGTTATCATGTATTTTAATGTTATCTTGCCTTTTTTAATTGCATAAAGCATTATTATTATAGTTTATGTGATCAATGTTTGTATTTACCTATGTATTTATTTATTTATAATTTATTTTTGTTAATCCTCACCCAAGGATATTTTTTCCATTGATTTTTTTAGAGAAGGAGGGAGGGAGAAAGAGAGAAAGAAAGAAAAACCATCAATGTGAGAGAGATAAATCAAATGGTTGCCTCCATTGCATGCCCTGATGGTGGCTGGAATTGAACTGGAGACCCTTTGGTATGGGGGTTGACCCTAGAATCACTTAACACCACCGGCCAAGACAGTATTTATCATTTTGTTTTTCCTTATTGTCTTTCATCTTAGACCACCCACCTTTTGTAATCTCTTTTTTTTCTTTTTCTGCCTAAAGTATACATTCTAGAATTTCCTTTCATGAAGATCTGTGGTGGCAAACTCTGCATTTGTTTGAATATCTTTATTTGAATAATATCTTCATTTTTAAAATATATTTTCACTGGTCACAGAATTTTAGGTTGACAGTTACTGATTTCAGCACATTAAACACTTTAAAAATATTACTTCACTAACATGTAGCTTCAACTGTTGCTGTTGATAAATCATCTGTCATTCTAATTATGACATGTTTGATGGTAATCTCTTTTTCTAATGGCTGCTGCAAATGTATTTTCTTTTGCTTTTGTTCTGTAGTTTCCTTGTTGTAGGTCTCTGGGTATAACTTTCTTTTTACTTACACTGTTTGGGTTTCATTGGATTTCTTGCGTCTGTGAACGGAGTTCTTTCTTTTGTTCTAAAATAGTGTTAGCCATATGTCTTCAGTTCTTTGCCCTATTTTTTTCTCTCTCCTTATTCTGGAACTTTAAGTAGGCATTTAAGGATGAAGGTAATCCTCAAGGAATTTAACTGCCACTTAAAGAAAACTCTATTGTCTTTTTTATATTTGCACTATATCCTCTATTGTCTTTTTTATATTTGTCATCTTTCCTTTTGTTCTATGTAATTTTTTCAAATCTATCTTCCAGTTTAACATTTTTGACCATGTCTAAAGACATATACAGGAAATTTAAACCCATCTAGAAAATTTAAAATTGATATATTACATTTTTATAAGTTCTTTTGGTTTCTTTTCAGATATATTGACTTTTAACCATGTTTTCCACCCTCTTATAATTTCTAGAAATGTATTAAACATACTTTTAAAAATATATATTTTTATGGATTTCAGAGAGAAAGGGAGAGGGAGAGAGAGACAGAAACATCAATGATGAGAATCATTGATCGGCTGCCTCCTGCAATGCCTCACACTGGGGATGAAGCCCACAACCCAGTCATGTGCCCTGACCAGGAATCAAACCATGACCTCCTGGTTTATAAGTTGACACTCAACCACTGAGCCACGGAGGCTGGGCAAAAAAATACTTTTTATTCTTTTCTACTTGATGCCTGGTAATTTCAACATCTGATGTGTTTGCAGCTTTTTTGTGTGTTTTATATTTTTACTGTTGACAGTACTACAGCTGTGATATGTTTGCAGTTCTGATTTTTCTGTCATTTCTGCTGACTCTTGCTAATGGTACTTTGTTTCCTGGTGGTTTTAGATTTGTTTTGTGTTTTTGTTGTGTTGTGTTGTTTTACTGTGGACTGATTTTTAAAAACATTTTTTGGGGGGAAATCCTTAAGGGCTGGGATGAAGATGAGTTCCAGGGATTTGCTTTAGCTTCTTTTGGGCACCTGAGGGCATCATTGTACCAGGACTACTTTAAACCTAATTCTTGGCTTTAGATTTTTTTTTTTTTTTTAATTATCCAGATTGTATGTATTTGTGTTACAAACTTTCATTAAAACTAGCTTGTGGTTACAGATTCTTAGGAGATATAATCTCATTTCCATCTCAGCGCCAGGTTTTGAGATGAGAAATTTTTGTTGGAGACCCCCGGTGATGATAGGTGTGGTGGGGAAATGGATGATGTCTAAGTTGCCTCATACTGACAGTGTAATGCTCTTGGGACTCAGCTTTATGGGGGGTAAAGGGAGGATCTCCTTTTAGATTCTCTGTGTTTAGATGCTCCTGGGCTTTGATTTCTAATTTGCATGCCACACAATACTATCAAAAATGAACCCTAAAAAACAAAACAGCCCTGGCCGGTTTGGCTCAGTGGATAGAGCGTCGGCCTGTGGACTCAAGGGTTCCAGGTTCGATTCCAGTCAAGGGCATGTACCTTGGTTGTGGGCACATACCCAGTAGGGAGTGTGCAGGAGGCAGCTGATCGATGTTTCTAACTCTCTATCCCTCTCCCTTCCTCTCTGTAAAAAATCAATAAAATATATTTTAAAAAAAACAAACAATGACAAAAAGTGAACCCAAGTTCTTCCAGTTTTGGTAGGTATCTCCCATATTTCACTTCAATCTTACTTTATCATATTTTGTTATTTAAAAAGTAGGTTTTTTTTTTTTTCACATTTTGACACCTCTGAAATCAGTATGTACCTTGAAATGATAGTGTCTGACAATCACTATCAGCCAGGGTCAGGCATAGAATAGATGTATTGTTTATGTGTATAACTATCAAAATAAAGCATTAAAATGTACAGGATGAACATCAGTGGCTTGGAAGAAAATCTTGGGGCTGACAGAGGGGTATTCTTTTAACCCTTAGGAATCAAATGCCTGTGGAGTGGAGCTATCCTGACATATTCAGCAACATTCCTGAAATATGAGTCAGAGGTAGGTTAGTGCTCTGTAATTACAAAGTCAGGCTTCAGAGCCCAGAGTCAATGGTTCTTCATTCTTTTAAGGATTATTTTATGAAATAATACATCACCAGTTGTTCTTGATGTCACCGAGCATTGTGTAGAAGAGTAAGATGAAATGGGAGGAATTTTTTGGCATATATGAAGTGAAATTTTACTGTTTATGTGATTCCTAAGTCTAAAAGATAACCTTCAGTTAGTATAAAAGTTTTAAATGACTAGAAAGCATTATGTCATAGTTCAACAGCATTTTCTCCTTTCGTGGTAGTAAATAAAGCAATAATATCTCTTTCAATACATGTAATACATTAAATCATCTTTTCTTTCTTGTCAGCTTCTGAGTACATTTGAGACTTTTTAAATATTCAGTAATTTTAGTTGATTTTAGCAGGTGCTTTAGTCCTCTAGTGCCTAGTCTTCTATATTACCGGAATGTAAGTCTTGCATTACTTTTATAATAAAAACACATTATTTCCAAAAAATTGTTTGGTTTTGAATCTTTCAGAAGGAGAGAGAAAGAGAACTATAGTGAAAGAAAGGTTCTTTAGGATAAGAAAAATTTTAGCATGTTTGTTTATTACCTCCTTGTTTCTCATATTTTGTGTATATTTCCTCTCTTCTTGATTAGATTTACTGGAGGCTTATCTATTTCAGAATGTGTGCATAATCACGTTTTTATTTTCTAATTAAGTTTGTTTTGGTCTTAATTATTCCCATTCTCCTATTTGCTTTTGGGGATTTTTGGGTTGCTTTTAAAAATATACACATATTTTATTGATTACAGAGAGCTAGAGAGAGGGAGAGAGATAAAAACATCAATGAAGAGAGAATCATTGATCAGCTGCCTCCTGCATGCCCCACACTGGCCAGGCTGTTGTTGCTTTTTATATCATCTTTTTTCTCTCTCAAGAAATATAATATTTTAAACTATACATTTTCCTCTAAATACAGCTTTGACTTTATCACAAAGATTTAGGGAGGTTGGCATTTTCTTTTTTAAATATTTAATAATAATTAATAGTATTTTCCGTACACTTTTATAGCCCACAAAGCTTTCTTTTTTCACATTTTCCTCTCTTTTGTTCAAGTTCTAATTTGTGGATATTTGTTTATTTTACAGGTGATTGGGGACTATTAGTACTATTAGTACAAGAACACATTTAAGCCAATTAATGTTTAATTGTAAACAGAAAATATATCCCATAAAATGTTTTCCTTTATTGCCTTTAATGAGATTTTTCTCCATAACCTAGGATGCTCAGTTTATATACATGAACATGTGTAGTCATTATTTGTAGAATATAAAATCTGGAATAATGTTCTGCATTATGAATTGTGTTGTTCCGATACTCCATGCCTTTATGTATTATCTGCTTAATCTGTCATTGATATTAGAGGATTAAAATCTCCCACTATATTTGTATTTTTATCATTTTCTCATTATAATCCTCTTACTCTACATTATATATTTAGCTGTCATGTTGGTTTGTATTAACCCCTTATTATATTTTCATTATTACCTTTTATTGCATACCATAACTCCACCTGGCTTAAGTGCTTTTTTGTCCTAAATTCTACTTTATCTAACATTAATATTGTTATCACTGCTTTCCCTTTTTATCAGTTTAGTTTATCTTTGCCTACTCTGTGATGTTTAGTCTTTCTAGGCCTTTGGCTTTTAAGTATCTATATTAATAACTTATTATTTAATTGATTTTTAAATAATTTATGCTGTTTTGCCTTCTAATAGCAAGATATAGACTGCTTAGAATAATTTGAATTATTATACTTGTTTTTGCTTACTTTCTATTTTATGCTTCTGTGAAATTGAGTAAAAGAAACCTCATTTAAAATGAGTCAGGAGGCTAGAAGGAGGAACTCTCATGTGCTACCACTAAACGTCAGTTACACACCCAACAGGAAGAAACTACCTTGCATTCCCAATAAGAAGTGTCTCTATTTTCACTACCCCAGAAGGAGGAAGGAAGGTTTTCTTGTTGCCCAGCAACAAACCCAGTCAATGGGAACTATTGCAACTCAGTCAATGAGAAACCATCACCACCCTGAACTCTCTCCCAACTTGCTGCGTTTTTCACTATAAAGTAACATTCCTCTTTGTTGAACTTGCCTATAATTTTTTGCTATAGCATGCTTGTCCCTAATTGCAATTCCCTGATATTTCTGAATAAACCAATTTTGCTGGTGAAAATAACTGGCTGTTTTATTTTTAAGACGGACACTTCCTAACTCTTATTTTTCTTTTTTTTTTTTAAAAAAAAAAATATATTTTATTGATTTTTTACAGAAAGGAAGGGAGAGGGACAGAGAGTCAGAAACATAGATGAGAGAGAAACATCAATCAGCTGCCTCCTGCAACCAAGGTCCATGCCCTTGACTGGAATTGAACCTGGGACCCTTGAGTCTGAAGGCCAACGCTCTATCCACTGAGCCAAACCAGACAGGGCTCTTGTTCTTCTTTTACTTTTGCCTTTTTAATGGATTTCACTTTGTTTCCTTTTGCCTTTTAAATCAATTTGGAAGGGAAATTTAGCCACTTAAAAAACAAACATTAGCCCTAGCTGGTTTGGCTCAATGAATAGAGCGTTGGCCTGTGGACTGAAGGGTCCCAGGTTCAATTCCGGCCAAGGGCACATGCCTGGGTTGCAGGCTCGATCCCCAGTGGGGGGCATGAAGGAGGCAGCCAATCAATGATTCTCTCTCATCATTGATGTTTCTATCTCTCCCTTTCCCTTCCTCTCTAAAAAAAAAAAAAAAAGATAAAAAACAAACATTTATTACTCAATTTCTGAAAGTTGGGAATCTGGGAGTGGTTTGGCTGGGCAGTTCTTGCATAGGGTAGATCACAAGGTTGCAGTCTCAATGCTGCCTGGTGACTGAATCTTCTGAAGACTTGGCAAGGGCTGCAAAGTTTGCTTCCAAACTTGCTTCTAAGCTCACTCACATGGTTATTGTCAAAAGGCCTTAGTTCCTGGGGGCCTGTTAGCTGGAGGCCTCATTCCTTCCCACATGGACCTATCCTCAGGACTGTTCATGACATAGCAGCTGGCTTCCCCCAGAGCAAATGATCCAAGAGAGAGGGAGGGGTCAAGATAGAAGCCAGTATAACCCTAATCTCCCAAATGACATACTACCACTTTTGCTGTATTATTGATCATACAGCCCAACCCTAGTGCAATATGGGAAAGGACAACACAAGAATGTAAATACCAGGAAGCAGGGATATTGGGAGCTATCTTGGAAGCTGGCTACCTTAACGACCCTGTTTTTAAATCTAGTGAATATCTTAAGTCCAAAAACATCCTTAACTCTATATTTATCTATATAGAGAAGTCTAATAAAAAATAACTTGGGCTATCAAATTATAAGATAAATAGTTTAGTACATTAGGCTTCTTTATCTTATGATTTCCTCATACTTTCTCATTGTTTATTAACTTACTATTGGGGTTTTATAATTCCTAAAATCAATCCCTCTTCTATATCTTTTTCTAATATATCAATTAAGAAGACTTATTAATAACTATAGTTAATACCATTGTCAAGTTTCCAACAGAGAAAGCGAAACATTAGGAATTATATATTAATAGATTTGTTGCAAGTAATAGTCTTTTGCAGTTGTGGGGGCTGGCTACAAGTCTTCCAAACCATAGGGTAAGCCATCAGGAAGGCCAGGCTACAATTCTCTAGAAAGCTGAAGCAGGTGGAATTGCTTCTCAGTTTTGCTTTTAAAAACTTTCAACTGACTGAATCAGGCCCACCCACATAATCTAAGGTAACCTCCTTTACTGATTATAAACCTTAGTCATGTCTGCAAAATACCTTCAAAACAATACCTGTTTTGGTGTTTAATTGAATAACTACAGGGATAGCCTC
Source organism: Ia io (assembly GCA_025583905.1). Lineage (NCBI taxonomy): Eukaryota > Metazoa > Chordata > Mammalia > Chiroptera > Vespertilionidae > Ia > Ia io. The sequence goes on from JAJQQW010000022.1 coordinate 7,597,379, forward strand.
ACCAAGCTGACATGACACATCACTTTTCTTCAAAATCGTGTTTCTTCAGACAATAGTTTACAGAGCCCTGGTGCTCTTGAAGACACCAAATACACAAGGAATATGCTTCCTGTTTTAGTAACACATTGCCATGCTAATGTTGCTTTTTGGTCCATTTCATTACAAATGAAACTTACATTTGAAATAAATGTCTTTTTCTCCAATTTGCATATAGCCCACTTGTTTTCAGGTTGGAAGGCTTAGAATTATGTCCTTTTTTACCAGTAAATTAATTTATTTTTCTAAAGCTATGGTCTTGGACTCTGCTACTTAATTTTTATTTCCTCTCTGAACTCTCTTTGTGTCCAATCTCAGTTCTTTTTTCAGATGAAAAAAAATTCTTTTATACTTTTATTGATCTCCTCTGTGCCCATTTTTCTGTATTCTTTGAAACTTCTATTATTCAAAGGTTGGTTTTTCCTCCCTTCTTCACCCTCTTTTAAAATTCACTTATATTTTTTATTTTCTGATATATTTCTCTAAATTATTTTTTATTTAACTGCCTCTACTTTTTTTCTGCTGGATCCATTTTGCTTTTCACTGTTTTATACAATTATCTTACTTGGTAATGTGATAATCCTGACCAGGTGTTGCTTAGTAAATATATATAAGAATTCTCCCATCACCAGATGACTGGATCAGAAAACTATGGTACATCTACACAATGGAATATTATGCTGCCATAAAAAAGAAGGAATTCTTACCATTTGCAGCAACCTGGATGGAATTGGAGAACATTATGTTAAGTGAAATAAGCCAGTCAATGAAAGAAAAATACCACATGATCTCACTCATTTATGGATAATAAAGAACATTAAAAACTTGAACAACAAAAAAAAAAGAATTCTCTAAACTTGATGTTCCCTTGCATCTTCAGGAATTAATTTTCAGCTCTGCTTTAGCATTTCAATAGTTCTTGTGGTTCATTGATTTCAATGTTTGGGTTAATTGTGAACTAATATGGTATTGTTATTTTTCTAGATACTGTATTACTTTCATGTATATATCTAACGGCCTTGAGTTTCATTTCTGGAGTCTTACTGTTGATATCGAGATTATTTTTGTTTGTTTCAATGATTTGGTTTTTTTTAGAATCTTGGATAGTATGGGAAGTCTGAGGCATTTACTCTTTGCCATCTCAGAAGTCCTGAGGTGTGTACTTTTAATTGGTTGTTTGCGTACTTTTGTGTGTTTTTGTTTTTTTAAAATATTATAGCAGAGCATTTAGAATAGCAGGCCAAACATCAAGAGAATTCTAATTCAGTCCCAGCTACTCTCCTAAATGCCTATGTAACTTTGGCTCGTGCCTTCATTTTTATGGGCTTTAATTTCCCCATCTACAAAGTGTGGAAAACAAACAAACAAACCTGCCCTTACCTTTAGGAGTGTGTGTGGGGGGGATGTAAAAGTTTACGAGAAAGCCAAGAAAATTCATGCCTTTCAGCAAAAAATGGGCTGAGGATAGGGCATTGAGAGTGGGAAAGAAGGGGCAGAAAGTTGGAAACAAGTGAAGGGAATCTCTCATTCATACTGCGTTTATCATGTGTCTACATGGCCGGCACTCTGCTAGGTATCTTCTATAATAATAAAAGGGCAATATGCTAATTAAACCAGACGGCCGAACGACCTTCTGGATTTCCGGATGAAGCCGGGCCTGCAAGGGCCAAGGTGGCTGCCGGGCTGCTTCTGCCATGGCCCTCGGAGCCCCTTGCACATTTTGCATCGGGCCTCTAGTTTTATATAAGCTATTTCAGGTCATCGTCACAGCTTTGTGAGCTGGGTTTACTTTTTTCCTATTTTGCGGTAAGGGAACCAACTCAGTACTAATTCACATAATCCTAGCTCTGTACCTTTTGAATTGTGTGACTTGAGTAAGGTCACTCAACTCAAAAGGGACCAAGTTAGGATCAGAACTCAAATCTTTGATTAATAGGACATTTTCCTTTCCACTATGCTCCACGGTAATGAAGGAAGAGCAGCAAAATTGTGGCATTGAACAGGACATGGGGTACAGATGTTGCCTTCCCTCCTTTTTGTCCCTTTTCTTTACTTCCTTTCCTCCCTCTCTTTTTCCCTTCCTCCCTTCCTCCTTCCTTCCTTTCTTCCTCTTAAATTACAGGCAAATAGGAAAATATAGTGACTAATTTAAAACAATGTATCCACCAATGAGCTTATCAGATCTTAACATTTGGCCATGCTTGCTTCAGATTTTCATTTTTAAAGAAACTAAACATTACCGTACATGTATAGTTGAACCCACTTTGTACCCTCTCGCTTTCTCCCCTGTGGTGCTCGTTGTATTAGTATATATCATTTTAACGCATGCCTTTATATGTTTACTATATACTACATATATGCTAGTGTTTTGCCTGTTTTTAAACTTAGTTTAAATAGTGTCACACTGTAAATAGCATTTTGTGAATTGCTTTTTTTCATTCAAGGTTATTTTTTATATTTACCCATTTTGGTATATGTAACTGTAGTACATTCATTTTAACAATTGAATATTTTTATTGAATGAATATACCTTAATTTACATTTATTTAGTTATCTATTGATGGCCATGTAGATTATTACCAAATTCCAGTGTTACCTTAATGCTGCAATGAATATTCTTGTATGCTGCAATGAATATTTCTCATTGTACATCCATACGAGAGCTCTCTAGGAATACAGCTCTTAAGTCATATGTTACGTGCATCTTCAACTTTACTAGTTAATATTGCCAAATCACTTCCCAAAGTGGTTGTACCAATTTACAATTCACCTTGTACTAGCAGTCTGTAAGTTTCTAGTTCTTCACATCCTCACCAATACTTGCTTCTGTAGACTTTAAAATTCCTTTTGGTCTGATGAATATGAATGAAATCTGTTGTAATTTGCATTCCTTTTATTAGTAGAGAAATTCAGTTTCTTTTCTTGTGTTTATTGGTCACTTGAGCTTTTGGATTTATGAATTGTTTGTTCATATCTTTTGCCCATTTTTATTGCTATTTTTTATTTTCTTATTGTGTTCTAGGGGTTCTTTATTCTAAATATTAACTCATTGTCAGTTATATTTATTGTAGTTATATTCTCCTATCCTATAGCTTGTTTTTCGTTTTATTTAAGGTGTCTTGTTTTATAGAAGTTTTAAGTTATAATACCATCAAAATAATTGGTCTTCTTCCTTAAGGTTTAGGTCCAGTGTCATAAAAAAAATTCTCCAATATTTTTTTCTAAAAATGTTAAAATTTTGCTTTTTGCATTTAGTTCTTTGATCTGTCTGGATCTTTCCTTTTATACATGCGGGGCACCAGCCTATTCTGCACATTGCCTGTAGTGTTTAAAATATGGATCTATTATAATTTTTCAATTATGAATTATTAATCATTCTAATATTTTTTAATATTCCTTTTTTTTTGGCTATAAAATTTATAATGCCACCTCAATCATATTTGTATGTATCTGTGCCTAGTTCTCTATTTTGGTTTACTGGCAGGCTTGATCATCCTGTTCTATTACCATGGTGCTCAATAGCATCTCTTTATTGTAAGTTTTGTGTGTTTTTACATCCCCATGATTTATTTGTTTTATAACTGGAAATTTGTACCTTTTGATCCCCTTCACCCATTTTTCCCACTCCCACCCCCCACCTCTGGAAACCACCTATCAGTCCTGTTATCTGGGAGAATAAGTCCCTCTATCTTGTTTTTCTTTATAATTATTGTGACTACTTTTCATCCTTTAATCTTCGTGTGAAGTATAGTTTCTACAGAGCAAGTGTGTTGGGATTTGGTGTGGAACTTCATTGAATTTTTAGATTAATTGTGCCTAACTTTCTTTTTAACTTTTAATATTGAAGTTTCCTATTCATAAGAATACTGTATTTTTTTTTATTTAGTTAGTTTTATTTTATGTCTTAAAATAAAGTTTCAGAATTTTCTCTGTAAAGATTTTTGAAGTTTTTTATGTAGATTTTTTTTTCATTGCTGATAATAGAAATAGTACAATATTATCTATTTCTTATGGGAAAAAGGCAGAAAAATTGAGAATGAGGACTCAAAGGGCTCTGAAGAATAAGGGAGGAAAAATTTGTAAGAGCCGTCCAGTTATATATTGATTTTTATGAAGGCTTTGTACTGTGTCAACAGTAGCTAAACTGGAACTACATTCCCCATAATTTTCATCCCTGTGTGCTTCTTCGTTAGAATTGTCCACAGACATTTACATAAGTTTTTTTTTTTTAAAATATATTTTATTGATTTTTTACAGAGAGGAAGAGAGAGGGACAGAGAGCCAGAAACATCGATGATAGAGAAACACGGATCAGCTGCCTTCCGCACAACCCCCACTGGGGATGTGCCCACAACCAAGGCACATGCCCTTGACCGGAATCGAACCCGGGACCTTTCAGTCCGCAGGCAGACGCTCTATCCACTGAGCCAAACTGGCTTCGGCTACATAAGTTTTTAAAAAATATCTTTATTAATTTCAGAAAGGAAGGGAAAAGGAGAGAGAGATAGAAACATCAATGATGAAAGAGAATCATCAATTGGCTTCATCCTGCACACGCGACTCCGGGGATTGAGCCTGCAACCCAGGCATATGCCCTGACCAGGAATTGAACCGTTACTTCCTGGTTCATAGGTCGACACTCAACCACTGAGCCATGCCAGCCAGGCTACATAAGATTTTAAAGGTAAAGTGAAGTGGTAGTCAATTTTGTGCTTTGAAGCTCAGTGTAGGCAGATGGCGTTCACATTTTCCAGTTATCTACTGGCTCATATTGTTGGTTTGGAGCAGAAGGCATTTCCCACTGGATTTCCTCCTTCATCTTCTCCAAATCCTGGGCCAGGTGCACTTACACTCCATAGTGAGCAGCACCAGCTATTCTGCACATTGCCTGCAGGGTTAGAATAGAACGAGTGATAAAGACACACAGTTCCAGTGTGTCCTCAGGGGGTTCACATTGACCTTTGTCTTTCCCACATCATGTCTATCTTCCCTTTCTGAAATTGGCCTTGCTGACTTCAGGCCTAGCACCACATGCAGAAGTAACAGACTTACTTATATAGATGGCTTAAATAGCTCCCTTGATTACAAAAGACCTAATCCCTATAATAAATCCTTAGTCTATATCACTCAGAGTGGTCTGCTTCCTTGATCTAATCCTAACTGATATAATTCCCATTCCCCTAAAGGTCCCAGAGGGAACACCAAGAACATAGAATAAAGAATATGATTAATTGCATTTGGCCTCAGAGGAAATGGGAGAGTATCTCAGAGAATTCAGGTACGGAATATACAGTTCTTTCAGTCAGATGCATAAAGATTGATGCTGTGGAAACAATGGCTCGTGTCAATGGAAAGGAGTCTGAGATGAAGTTTCACAGAGTAGCACAGATCCACAATCAATGAGCAGGAAGTAAATTTGGGAATGCAGAATGCAGAATTTATTCAGTAATTAATTCTGTTTTTTATTGTTGGTGATTTATTTTAGAAGCCCCTTAGTATAATGCTTGGCATAGCATGCACTTGACATTTGTTACTTGACATTTGTTTGGGGAATGAATAAAAATTAGACTGTCTGTTCTGGAGAATATTGTGAGGCTCACCTTTGCTAAAATACCATTAATTAGACCAAACAGAAATATTATTGCCTTGTCTTTGAGAGAGAAAATGGATTTTTAAAGGGACAGTACAATATTGTCTATTTTTTATGGGAAAATATGGATTGGATGATAGAATCCCTGAACTCTAGAACAGGAAATAAGTGTAGTGTAGCCCTCTCATTTTCTAAATGAGTTTAAGATTAGTTAATTGACTTGACAAGGTCAGGGCAAAGCTTGAGTCAGAATCATGTTCATAGGAATCTCAGTACATTCCTCTATTTACACACCACAATCTCTTCCCTGCAGTACAGTTGGATGAATTTATTTATTGGTGATTGAAAAGTTAACTTGGTTTGGTAGCAGTTCATGAAGAAAAGGCCTGGAAATTAATAGGAGCCAATGAGTAATGCAAAATAACTCTTAAAAAATCTCTCTATATAAAAGCCCAGGGACTGGAATGGCAGAATGACCAGAATGACTGGAATGACTGGTGGCTATGATGTGCACTGTGGCAGCCAACCAGCCTGATCCAGGCCCCGATTGCCCCCGCCCCCTGGCCGGCCCAGCCCCCGATTGGCCCATAACACCCCGATTGGGGGTGGGGCCGGCCGGCCAACCGCACATGGCCCTTCCCCCCACCCTGCCGGCCCAGCCCGATGGGCCCCCATCAGGGCAGCCGACCAGACCCCCACCCATGATGAATTTGTTCACCAGGCTTCTAGTGTTTATATAGTCTTTAGAGGCAAGAAGATAGAATAAGCAAGATGGGTTGAGGACATAGATATTGGTACAATTTGAAGAAAAGCCAGGAGACAAAGCTTTAAGCTGTGGAATCTAAATCTTTTCCTAGAAATCAAAAGAAGCTAGAGAGTATCCCTACTGTGTGCCGTGTCTGCAGAGCACCTTCCCTCTCTGCTCACCTTAATTCTATCTTTTGTTAAAACCTAACTCCAGTCCCATCCATTTCTCAGCCCAGTTCCCCTGTGAACTTCTTTAGCATTTATTTAGCTCAAATCCTATATTACCTTTTAGTTTGTTACTTTTATTATTTTTTACTTAATTTCATAGAGAAAGGGAGAGGGAGAAAGATAGAAACATCAATGATGAGAGATCAATCATTGATCGGCTGCCTCCTGCACGCCCCCTACTGGGGATCAAGCCTGCAACCCAGGCATGTGCCCTTGACCGGAATCAAGCCTGGGATCCTTCAGTTCACAGGCCAGCGCTTTATCCACTGAGCCAAACTGGCTAGGGCTAGTTTGTTACTTTTTTTTTTTTAATTTCTTTATTGATTAAGGTGTCACATATTTGTCCTCATCCCCCAATTCCCATCCCACACCCCTCCCCATGGATGCCCCCACCCCCCTGTTGTCCTTAACCATTGGTTAGGCTCGTATGCATGCACACAAGTCCTTTGGTTGATCTCTCTCCCCTACCCCCACCCTCCCCTACCCTCCCTCTGAGGCCCGACAGTCTGATCGATGCCTCCTTGTTTCTGGGTCTGTTCTTGTTCATCAGTCTATGTTGTTCATCATTTCCCCTAGATGAGTGAGATCATGTGTTACTAGAAATATACTTATAAGACCCAAATGTGAGACGAGCAATAATAGTTATGCTGACAGGCAAAGGAATCAGTCTGTAGTGAGTTTCTTTCTGGACCAACAGTTCTTTTGAGACCCAATTTCAATGTCCACCAGTTCCTTATGTGTACATGTCAGCACTGACTTTTCAGTTCTGGATGGTGGACAAATGGTGGTAATGCAGGTCCGACTCCCTCTGGTTTGGTCTTGCCCGGGCCCTGGGGCGCGTGGCCTCATCCGGACCCAGGGGCGTGTGGCCTCACCTGGACCCGGGATCCAGCCTCACCCGGACCCAGGGGCGCGTGGCCTCACCTGGACCCAGGGGCGCGTGGCCTCACCCGAACCCAGGGGCGCATGGCCTCCCCCGGACCCAGGGGCATGCAGCCTCACCTGGACCCGAGGACGTGCGGTCTCACCCGGGCCCGGGACACAGCCTCATCCGGACCCAGGGGCGCGTGGCCTCTCCCGGACCCAGGGGCGCGGCCTCACCCAGACCCAGGACCCAGCCTCACCCGGACCCGGGGTCATGGGCCTCATCCGGCCCAGGTCCCAGCCTCACCCGGACCCAGAGGCGCGTGGCCTCTCCCGGACCCAGGGGCGCGCGGCCTCACCCGGGCCCAGGACATTTGTTACTTTTATATAATGATTATTAAATTGGTGATACTGGTGGCAACAGTGACAAATAGCATTGGCAATATATAAGAATTAACTGAGAATAATAAACTGTTATCTGAGGGACTCATTTCTAAGAGCATATAAATGTTAACTGTAAAAACTAAAGAATGAAGTCATTTGGAAAAAACACTATTCTGTTATTGCTTGGAAATTTGGCTTTAAAAAAAAAAACACACGTAAAATTATCTTAGAGCAAAAGGGGCAACATATAAAGAATCCGAGTCCCAGGGTACTAAACAACTTTGCCCAAGGTTACTAAATGAGAGTGAAATTTGATTCCCAGTATACTGGGTCCTACACTATGTCTATCAGATATGGCTCTTTGGAGTTTAAGTTGTAAGAAACAACTTAAGTCTGGCCAGTGTAGCTCTGTGATTGAGCATTGACCTACCACCCAGGAGATCATGGTTCAATTTCCCATCAGAGCACATGCCTGGGTTGCGGGCTCCATCCTCAATAGGGGGCATGCAGGAGGTGGTCAATGATTCTCTCTCATCATTAATGCTTCTATCCCTCTCTCCCTCTCTCTGAAATCAATCCTATATAATAAAGAGGAAATATGCAAATTGACCATCACTCCAACACACAAGATGGCCACCCCCATGTGGTCAAAGATAGCCGTCCCCGTGTGGACACAAGATGGCCACCACAAGATGGCCAGCAAGGGAGGGCAGTTGGGGGTGATCAGGCCTGCAGGGGAGGGCAGTTAGGGGTGACCGGGCCAGCAGAGGAGGGCCGTTGGGGGTGACTAGGTCGGCAGAGGAGGGCAGTTGGGGGCGACCAGGCCTCCAGGGGAGGACATTGTGGGAAACCCAGGCCTGCAGGGGAGGGCACTTGGGGGGGACCAGGCCTGCAGGGGAGGGCACTTGGGAGGAACCAGGCCTGCAGGGGAGGGCAGTTAGGGGCAATCAGGCTGGCAGGGGAGCAATTAGGTGTCGATCAGGCTGGCAGGGGAGTGGTTAGGGGGTGATCAGGCTGGCAGGCAGAAGCGGTTAGGGGCAATCAGGCAGGCAGGCAGACAGGCGAGCAGTTGGGAGCCATAAGCCCTGGATTGTGAGAGGGGTCCCAGATTGGAGAGGGTGCAGGCTGGGCTGAGGGATACACACCCTCCCGTGCACAAATTTCATGCACCAGGCCTCTAGTAAAAACATATTTTAAAAACAACAACAACAAAGAAGAAACAACTTAAACAACTCTGGCTGATTTAAACAGAAATGGAATATTATTTCCTCAAAACATCTACTTAATGTCTATTCACCAAGTGCTCATTATGTACTAGGCACTCTTCCAGGCCCTGGGGATATAACAGAAAACAAAGTCCCTACTCTCATTGTAGTAGTGGGGACAAGCCTCGAACAAATGCATAAATATATTATGTTTCAGGTGCTAAAGAAGAAAAATAAAGAGGAATAATTCAGCTGTTAGAGAAAAAAAATAAAGAAGGAATCTGGCAGAGGAGAGGATGCTATTTTATTTTACTTTATTTTATTTATTCTTATTTTAATACTCACCCAAGGATATTTTTCCATTGATTTTTAGAGTGGAAGAGAGAAACACGTTGATGGATAGCCTCCTGCATGAGCCCAGACCCAAGGCCCAGGCTAGGGAGGAGCCTGCAGCTGAGGTATGTGCCCTTGATCAGAATCGAACCCAGGACCTTTCAGTACACAGGCTGATGCTCTATCCACTGAGCCAAGTCAGCTAGGGCGAGGACGTTTTTTTAGATGAGATAGTTGAGGAAGCCTATCTGCTAAAGTAACATTAAGTGGAGACGTGATCCAAGTGAGGAAACAGGTCACGTGGGGACCTTGCAGAAGAGCATTCCGGGCAGGGGGAACAGAAGGCTAAACGCCCAGCCACAGGAGTGTGTGCCCCATTTTGAAGAAGAATAACGGAGGCATTGTGGCCAGAGCAGAGTAGCAAGTGAGGAAGTGATAGGAGACAAGATTAGAAAGACAGCAAGCAGGGCCAATCACAGAGACCTTAGAGGAATTTTGCATTTTATTTTAAGTTGAGAAGCTGTAGGATGGTTTTGAGCAGAGGAGTGACAAGATCCTGACTTATGATTTTACAAGATCGCTGTGTGGCGACAGGACTATATGGGAACAAAGTTGAAAGCAAGGAGACGGCTAAGAGGCTATTGCAGTAATCCAGTGAGGGACAGTGGCACCTGGGGCCAGGGAGGGCCCAGGAGGGGCTAGGCACATCCAGAGTTTCCTGATGGATTGGGGGATAGCCTTACAAAGAAGACAGTGATGTAGCCAGAGTTTGGGCCTCAGCAACCAAAAGAAGCAGTTGGACAGGACGCTGGATTTCCTGGAGACTCGAGCTCTGAAAATGGGCATAAATGAAGAGGAGGGAGGAAGTGTGACCACTGATAAAATCTTACCACAGAGCCAATCTGATGAAGCCTCGCCTCCTGCCAGCACTGGACACCGCATCCCACCCTGGGCTAGAAACTGGATACTGCTGTTGCTGGAATTAATTCTGTTTTCCTGCTTCTGTCTCTGCATTGATATTTCCTGAATCAGAATCCCAGGCGGGCACGTCCAGCGGGCCGTGCTCAGCTCACACACCTATGCTCTGGCTGCCACAGGTGCTGGGAGGCATGTGGTCCTTTCACTTCTATGGCAGGACATGGCTTTTTACTAGAGTTAGAATGGTTAGGAATTCTTTATACATATATATATTTATTTATTGATCTCCGAGAGGGAGAGAGAGATAGAAACATCAATGATGAGAGAGAATCATTGACTGGCTGTCTTTTGCATATCCCTTACTGGGGATCAAGCCCGCAACCCGGGCATGTGCCCTTGACTGGAATTGAACCCGGAATCCTTCAGTCGGCAGGCCAACACTCTATCCACTGAGCCAAACCGGCTAGGGCAGAATGGTTAGGGATCCTTCAGCTACAGGAAGGAGGTTCAGACGGTGGGCAGCCACGAAAACAATGTCCACCACATTCTGCCAGAGCAGTCACTGGAAATGTATTCGCCTGCTCATGCAGGAAGCTTCTGGAACTCACTTAAGAGCTAGGTGTTTTAAAGGATCTTTAAAGACCAATCTGAGAGAATTTCCTAACCGTGAGCACTTCAAACTCTTCAACAGGAAGACGAACGGTTGCATTATCACTCGGTGGCTCAGAGTATCAGTAACAGACTTCCTCTCCCTTTGCCTGCTTCTCTCACCGCAGCCCCACGGGGCTGGGATTCTTACAGAAGGGAGGCTTGCTTTCAAGGCGCCCAGGGCCCAGGCCCTGTCTATGTGTTACTTGTTCTGCTTAATCACTGTAGCATCAGGGGAAACTGAGGCCTCACAACGCTCTGAGGATTGCTGAGGGAACCAAATATGCATGGAATCCAAGGGCTCTGCCCAAGTCAGGTGTCACTGAGCAGTGTTTTACCGTAAAAAGTTCCTGACCTGCTGTAAGAACCTTCACGAATCCCCACAAACGCCTCGAAGGAATTGTTGAAGGCCTAGGAAAGCAAAGTGTGAAACACACTGGGTAATGCAGAGAACACCAGGCCGGGCATCTCCAGCCCTGAATTCTAAGTGTGCCTCTGGGTAAGTGACTGCACCTCTGTGAGCTGTAATACCTGTGAGCCTTCGCTTCCTCTTCTGTGAAATGGAAAGTGTAGCCATCTCATGCGGTTATCGTAAGGATGAAACAAGAGAATACATGTGCAACCCAGCTCAACCGTGAAGTGTCCTATGAAGTTAGACTAAGGTGACCAGATCGTCCCGCTTTTGGCGGGACAAAACCGATTTTTAACAATTTGTCCCGCGTCCCACGGCGTTTTAAAAAAGTCCCTATTTTTGGAAACTAACTTCTCACAAGCACACGGGGACCAAACATTTCAAACCCAGAGCACTCAGGGCCTAGGTCTGCATTGCCTGGGAAGTTTCTGCTGTCCTGGAAGATACGGAGGCCCAGAGGCCACTGTGCCTGCCTCAAGCATGCTACAGCAGCCTGGAATGAAAAACCAAGCTCACAGCCCTTCCTGTCCCATCACTTTAAACACATCCTCGGAGCTCTGGCTTGCTTTCCTGCCTGGATTTGTTAGGTTGTGGACTGATCTCCAAAGTTCAGCATTAATGTATGCATCCCATTGTTGTGGGAAGGGCCTCCCAGCTCCCTGGGGATGGCTTGCTTGTTCTTCCTGCATCTAGCTAACCCAGGTGCTATTTTCCATTTTCCACGATTTGGCCTCCTCCTCAGAGACTTTTCCCCACAGCCTTGGGGAAAAGCCAATTGGCTAGAAAATTCCCACTTCCTACCTGCCATTCCATGGTTTGTGATTGAGTTCCCCAGGGAGGCAGTCCTCCGGGGGGGCGGGGGGCGGGGGGGAGCTGCCTTTGTTTGGGATGCATGAACTTAAAGCCCACAAGTTGCTCTGTATGTTCTTCCAACTTCTCTTCTGTGGGTTGGATAGGGAAATTTCCCCAAACTTCCACAGCTCCTCCTACCTTTGGAAGATAATCTCCTCGGTCTGGTCACAACCAGAAGGATGAAACTAACAGGGCACTTGAGACCTATTGGGAGAATTGGGGCAAAGTAAGAGATAATGGTAGGCAGGGGCTTTAAGCATTGCCTGTTCATTATGAGGAAAGTAGGAGAGGGGGCGAGTATGCTAGGAGTGTATGGGGCAGTGGATAAGGTTGTAGGGTGCAGAGTCTGTATTTCGGCATTAAATGGGAAACATGTAAATTAAAATATGTAATAAATACAAATATATGCAACATGACTTCTCATCTATGAATCATTTGTTTGGAACCCTTGTAGTTCTGAGCATATGAAGTAGGGAAAAGAGATGAAGGCAGTTCTTGTGACTTATTGCACTTAAAAAATACACACCCAGCCCCGGCCCAGAGCATCAGCCCTCAGACTGAAGGGTTCGGGTTTGATTCTGATCAAGGACACACACCTTGGTTGCAGGCTCGACCCCAGCTCTGGTCAGGGCACGTGCAGGAAGCAACTAATTGATGTGTATCTCTCACATCGATGTTTCTCTCCCTCTTGCTCCCCTTCCTCCCTCCTTCCCACTCTCTCTGGAAATCAATGGAAAAATATACTCAGGTGAGGATTTTAAAAAACAAACAAACATAATACCCAGAAAACCTTGTAGAAGGGAATGAATATCTTTCTGTCCCTAAACTTCTTGGTAATTCATGGAATCCCCTTCTATTTCCTTATATACAGGATGGGACTTTAATAGAGGGGGAGTCTGCGGCTGTGAATGTTTTTCATTAGGCCCGTGGTCGGCAAACTGCAGCTCGCGAGCCACATGCGGCTCTTTGGCTGCTTGAGTGTGACTCTTCCACAAAATACCACGGCCTGGGCGAGTCTATTTTGAAGAAGTGGCGTTAGAAGAAGTTTAAGTTTAAAAAATTGGGCTCTCAAAAGAAATTTCAATCGTTGTACTGTTGATATTTGGCTCCGTTGACTAATGAGTTTGCCCACCTCTGCTTTAGGCCGTTGTTTTCCCATCTATGTAACGTGTTTCTTATTGAAAAACATGTGTTGCTAGGTTCCACTAATAAGATCAGAGCCGGCCTGCCTTCTAAGGCATTAAACTCAGAGGCAGGTGTGCTTAGGAAGGACCAACCTGCAATAACCGAAAACCCAAACCAAAACAATAGTGAAGTAAGAGTAAGATGTTTTCATGAAAAATGAGTAGATTTTTGAGTTGACAACGAAGGGAAATGACAAAAAAAAGTTGAGAGTTCGGTGTCCTAAAGGAGAGGGAATGACAGGGTTTATCGGAATAAAATTTCTTTATACTCTCAGCTGTAGCTTGTTGGGGAAGGGATCCTTTTGATGGGGAGAAGTCAAGGGCTTTAGAGCCCTGGCAGGGTGAGTGAAGACAGTTAATTAAATAGTTTTCATCCGCTGGCAAATCACAGCCGCACCGGATTTGAAGGTACTAGTGGGCTTGCAAGATGCTAACTTTCCGGAGGTGGCTGCTGCTGTGTGCACCTTACCGGGGGTCAGGCCACTTTGAAGGTTAATTGTCACATCGCCAATCTGCAGCTTGAGAGGCCCTTGCAGATCTGGGGAGCCAGATAGCATCAAGGCTGGTTTCTGTGGAGCAGTGAGCCGAGCCGGCAGTCAGCAGGAGAGGAAGACGGAGGGGCTGCCAGGAAGTACGGCCACCTGCTCAGGTGGGTACTTATGCCCCTACACGCGTCAGAAACTTCATCTTTGTATAGAGCAGGGAGCACAACATGGACACCAGTTACTTAAACTCAAACCAGGCTATAGCTAAAGGCAGGATGTAAATTATCCTACACAAGGTGGGCACCCCTAAACTTTGCTGTTAGAAGGGAAAAGTCCTTGGGATCTGAGCCAGTCTGGAACTAAGAGAAACTTCTTCTGGACACTCCTCGTTGATGTGAATGCCTTTCTACTCCTTTGAACAATTTATTTTATTTATGAATCCTATGTAACAACAATAATAAAAAATTATTAACCAAATGCCAGCAATATGCACACTATTATACTAGGCTTTGTAGGGGATGCCAAGAAAACGATTAAATCTGTACTTTTACAAATCTTTATATTTTCCAAAGTGCTTTCAGATCCTTGCAAGATTTTGTTTTTATAACCCGAGTTAACCCTTCCCAAGAAGCTTCCTCCCACTAACTTCCCCTTGTTATACTTATTCCAGTTTTTGAAGTTGCATGCATTTGTACTTGTCCCTCGTCCCTCTATCTTTGATATGTGTTTACATGTGTACATCTTATATTAGACTGTTTCTTAGAGCAGTTACCTTCATGTTACCACTTGCACTAAAAGTTCCTTAAGGCATGGCTGGTGTGGCTCAGTGGTTGAGTGTCGACCTGTGAACCAGGAGGTCACAGTTCAATTCCCCATCAGGGCACATGCCCAGGTTGTGGGCTCGATCCCCAGTAGAAGGCATGCAGGAGGCAGCTGATCAATGATTCTCTCTCCTTGTTGATGTTTCTTTTTTTCAAAATATATTTTATTGATTTTTTACAGAGAGGAAGGGAGAGGGATAGAGAGCCAGAAACATCGATGAGAGAGAAACATTGACTAGCTGCCTCCTGCACACCCCCTACTAGGGATGTGCCCGCAACCAGGGTACATGCCCTTGACTGAAATCGAACCTGGGACCTTTCAGTCCGCAGGCCGATGCTCTATCCACTGAGCCAAACCGGTTAGGGCTCGTTGATGTTTCTATCTCTCGCACCCTCTTCCTCTGTGAAGTCATTAAAAAATAAATATTTTTTAAAAGTTCCTTGAGGACTAAAATGGTTTCATCCAATAGATTGAGAGCCACTGTAGATAAAGAAATTAAAAAAATATATATTCACTTTTAAAAATTACATATAGTAAAATTCACTCTTTGTGCATGAACAGTTCTATAGGTTTTGAGAAATGTATACAAATATGTAAACACCACCACAATCATGATACAGAACAGTTTCACACCCTCCCCCCATTCCTTCACGCTGCCCTTTTGTATTCAATCTTTCCAATGGCCTAGCCCCAGGCAACTGCCGATTTGTTTTCCGTCCCTATAATTTTGTTTTCTCAAGAATGTCATATAAGTGGAATCATCCATGTGAAGCCTTTTGCGAGTGACTTCTTTGACTTAACAAAATGCATTTGAGATTCATCCATGTTCGTGCATGTTCTTTTTATTGCTGAGTAGTGTTCCATTACATGATATACCATCGTGTGTGTAAACTTTCGCCCGCTGAAGGACATTTGGGCTGATTCCAGTTTTTGTGTGATTATGAGTAAAGCTACTATAAATATTTATGTACATGTTTTTGTGGGAACAAAATTTTCATTTTTCTTAAACAGATATGGAGGAGTGGGATTGCTAGATCATATGGTCACTATGTTTAACTTTAAAAGAAACTGTCTGTGAACCTAAAACTGCTTCTAAAATATAGTCTTTACTAAGGAAGGGGAGGGGGAACTGTTTTCCAAACAGAGACTGTTCATTTTGCATTCCCACCAGCATTGTGTGAGTTCCCATTGCTGTGCATCTTTATGAGCACCTGGCATTGTTAGAATTTTCATTCTTAGACATTCTAATAGGTGTGTAGTTGTGTTTTCATTGTGGTTTTAATTTGCTCCTAATAACTAATGACATTGATCATCTTTTCTTGTGTTTATTTGCTATCTGTATATCTTCTCTGGTGAAGTGCATCTTCAAATCTTTTGCCCATTTTCTTTTTTTTAAAATATATTTTTATTGATTTCAGAGAGAGAAAGGGAGAGGGAGAGAGAGATAGAAACATCAATGATAAGAGAGAATTATTGATTCGCTACCTCTTACAAGCCCTTTACTGGGGATTGAGCCCAAAACCCAGGCATGTGCCCTGACCGGGAATCGAACCCCAACCTACTGGTTCATGGGTCGACCACTGAGCCACACCAGTCAAGCTGCCCATTTTCTTAATTGGCTTGTTTGTTTTATTATTGAGTTTAGGGAGTTGTTTATATACTATGAATACAAGTCCTTTGTCAAATGTGTGTGGTTTTTAGACAAACAAACTGGCTTAAATGATACATTGGCTCACGTAATTAATTGTAAGATCCAGAGGTATAGTGCACAAGCTTTGGGACTGGTGAAATAGTTTCTCGCTGCCTTCCATATCTCCACTCTGCATCTCACCGCGCTAACTTCATCTGGGCATAGCTTTTCTCACGATGACCGAATTGCTGCAGTAATTCGAGGCCTCATATCCCTAAATCAAATTGTCCAGAAAGAGGGAGAGCTGGCTTCCAGTAGACCTTAAGAATGAGACTCTTGCCAAAACCGGTTTGGCTCAGTGGATAGAGCGTCGGCCTGCGGACTGAAAGGTCCTCGGTTCGATTCCGGTCAAGGGCATGTACGTTGGTTGCGGGCACATCCCCAGTAGGGGTTGTGCAAGAGGCAGCTGATCAATGTTTCTCTATCGTCGATGTTTCTAGCTCTTTATCCCTCTCCCTTCCTCTCTGTAAAAAATCAATAAAATATAAAAAAAAAAAAAAAAAAGAATGAGACTCTTCCATCCCATATCCTTTTACAACAACCCCTGAAACCTACCCAACATCGCATTGGTCTGAAATGGGTGAGATACCAACTGCAAAGCAACCTCCATGGCCAGAGGAATGCCATGAGCTGGCTGGGTAAGCCATGAGGAGGGGCCCTGTGAGTATGAGGATTGGGATGCCCTATTTCTCAGAGCTGGGTCTGGTACATGCATTTGTACTTGTCTCTCTATCTTTGATATGAAAGACCCAGGGAAGGCAGAGGAGTCTGTAGGTATAAGGATTTCCATAGTTGTCCATAGTAAGTGCTTTTCCTGGGAGATATGGCTTTGCATAGGAAAGTTCTATGCAAAAGAGGTTTGAAAGAGGAACACTGGAAGAAATGGAGATGTTACCTCATTCATTTCAGATAAGCCAGCGTGGCTGAAAGGTAGAGAATGTAGGCAGAAACAGCACGCAGTTCAACTAGAGGGGTGGTCAGGGGCCAGGATACTAGGTTTTATAAATCATGGGCCTGATCCAAGTTTGTGACTTGAGCACCTGAATGTGAGTAGTTATGTCGTTTACTGGACAGGGAGCCCTGGAGGCAGAGGTTTGAGAGGAAAGATGACAATGAGCTTGAGGTACATTAGTAATATCCTGTCAGTTAGACAGTCGGATCTATGGATCTAGATCAGGAGATAGAGTCATAGGCACATTGTTAAGGGGAAAGGCACAGGGTGGGAGTTTCCCTGGGCCCTTTTCCTGGCTTGCTTCTTATATGCCTTAATAGAGTGCGTGACGAGTTAATCAGTAGGCTTCTTGGTTGTAAAAGTCAGAAATCCTATTTAAGTAGCTTAAGGAAACCCGGGAATTTATTGGAATGATATTTGTATAATTTCTGGTCAAGGGAGAATTGATGAACCAAACTATAAGAAGGACAGAAATTCATCTGAGCTCAAGGAACAACTGAAATACAGAGGTTCTATAGCTCTTCTCCTTTCTTCTCTTTCCCTCATGTTCTCTTAACACTTTTTGGCTTCTCTACATGGAAGTAATGCGACACAATTGTAAAGAGATACACATGTAGGTGGTCCAATGCTATACAACTTAAAGTGCAGGTAACCAGAGAGACCGACTCTTCACAGTCCCAGTTTGAAAATTGTGGGCAAGGAATTATTGGTCTGGCCTGACCTCCTCTCCCCTGACCAATCGACTGGACTCTAGAGGTGGTAGGAAAGTGGTGCTCATGTGTGAAGATGGCAGAATAAAAATTGAATGTTCGGTATCAAGGTATTGGTCTGGCTATTATGATAGAGCCAGAATAATAAGTAAGATAGGAATTAATTTTTCTTCTGTAAAGTCTCAGATATAAAGACAGTATTGCAACTATAACAAGACTGCAATGGACTGAACCAAGGGTCAGGGCAGATTTTGTGGAGCTGAGCGCTATTTTTGGAGCCCTCTTTAAGGAAAGTAACACAAAGTTTCCACTACAAAAGTGTGTTAATTATGAGAAATAAATCACAAAAAATTACTGAAGCTTTGGAGTTTCAGGTCCCTTTCTTCTGAGATCTCTTTAGTCAATTTCCCAAACATCTTCCTAATTGCAATCTGTTCCCCATCCATCTGGAATACTCCACAACTCCCAGCCAGGACTCACAGGGCTCAGGAGGGTGAGGCCCCAAGCTACAGCTTCATGAACTTCACGGTACATCTGCCTCTGTGCTGAGGGAGAAATTCTATTCCCACGTTAGAAGAAAAGAGAGTAGGTACCCACTAGCAGTCTCTTCCACGAGCTCATTGTGCTCCACAGTTTAAGGGTGTTAGGATTTACTAGTAAGGGTGTTAGGATTATGGGTAAGGGTTTCAGAAGAACTATGTCAGCTTCATATTGGGAGAAATGTTTGAATGCAGCCAGTAGAGAGATGGACTGCATTAAAATGTGTGGATTTCTTTGTCCCTGGACAGGGTCGGGCTGATATAAACATTTATGGTGGTGTCTTAATGAGGATTTGAACACCAGATTGGGCAGGGTTTATTTAGATTAGGTGAACTTTAAGGTAGTATAGTAAAATGCAAAGGACATAGACTTCAACTGAAAAAGATCTGGGTTTGCATCTTCATTCTACCTCTAGCTTGTATGATGACAATGGGTAAGTTGTTTAACCTCTCTGAACTTCAATTTCCTAGTCTATGAAATGGGGATAACAAACCAATTCTTCTAGTTTTCTGTAAGGATTAAATGTGAATGAATTTCAAATACCCAAACAGGTACATAATAATAAATCTCAATATAAATTATTTCCCTCTCTCCTGCTTCTTTCCATTACTGAGAGTCTATGATTCTATGTGGAATCTGAGCTTTATCTTGAAATACAAATAGGATTTAGATGAGCACATTCTAAACAGAGGGACCTGACAAGGTGATGTGTTGATTTCTAGTTTTTGTCCAACTTCCCTTCCCTTTTTGAGGAACTGCTCCTTATATAGTAGAAGTAATTTGGTGACAATTTATAAATCACAAAACAATCCTATAATCACCCAATTTCGCCATCTTGTAGTCATTGTTAACCTAAAAATGAAAGGCCAAAGTGAGAGGCAAGGGTTTCTTTGAGATCCAAAAGAATAACTATTTGGGAAGCACTGATTCAGGCAGAAATCCAAAGAGTTTACCAGTTAGGAGGTAAGTGAAGAGGTATTGCCCTGGCAAGGTAGCCCTGTTGGTTGGAACATCATCCCGATATGCCACAGCAAGGTTGTGGTTTAATCCCCTGTCAGGGCACATGCAAGAATCAACCAAAAAATGGCATAAATAAGTGGGACAAATGCACCACCAATGTAGCTTAGTGATTGAACATTGACCTGTGAACCAGGAGGTCACAGTTTGATTCCTAGTCAGGGCACATGCCCAGTAGCGGGCATGCAGGAGGCAGCTGATCAATGATTCTCTCTCATCATTGATGTTTCTATCTCTCTCTCCTCCCTTCTTCTCTGAAATTAATTATATATATACATATACATATATATATATGTATATATGTATATATATATATATTTTTTTATTTTATTTTTTTTTTTTTTTTAAAGCTTATACCAAGGACAATACAGAGAAAGAATAGTGGCTTAGATGATACTCAATAGAAGAGAGTGGCACATTCATGAGGAATAGGACTGATTCAGATGTCCGGTCACTGGGACTTCCAGGAGGAGAGATGGCAAAAGTTTCTACTGTATTTGATCCATGCAGAACAGCAGAGGGTCCAGGTCACCACACCAGAAGCTGTCAAAGAAAATAAACCATAATCCTGGGAAGCATACGTCTCATTCAGAATGCTGGAGCGTGAGAACCTTTCCTAAGGGGTGTCTGCCTTGAGGAAGAGCGGTGGAGATTTTATAGAGATTTAACCTAAGTCACTCAGAAGTTCCACTAGTTTTGAGACTAGTTGGTAAAAGGAGGTATTGTCTTTGCAGTTTTGCAGCTATTGGTTGGGCCATGGACCAAAAGATACTACTACCACTTACAGGTAGCAGGCTTCCAAGTATGCTGGTATGGTGTGAAGGGAACGGGGCAAGAGATAGCCTCTCAGAGGACAGGATTTTTGGCAATTGAATTCTTTGACCAGGAAACGTATATCTAATCTCTGATCAAGGAAACAAATACTTGGCCTAAAACCATTAAAACCTGTAGGTGTTGTCTTTTACTTCCGTATCCCTGTCCAGAAGGATCTGGCATGCGTGTCACTGGTAATCAAGATGCAGCTGTCCTGGCAGTTTGTTCTCCTTTTCCAAGAAGAAATCTTTATTGTAACTGAGCTGCTTGTCTCCATTATTGTAAAGTTAGGACTACTGCAAGTGGTTCACTTGACCATTGGGAGTCAAGTTGCTAGAGTTGGAATCCTGGCTCTCCCACTCTTTAGCTGTGTGGCCCACTTCATGGTTATGCCTGACCCGTGGTGTGAATTTTATTTTATTATTATTTTTTTTATTTTATTTTTTTAAAATATATTTTATTGATTTTTCACAGAGAGGAAGGGAAAGGGATAGAGAGCTAGAAACATCGATGAGAGAGAAACATCGATCAGCTGCCTCCTGCACACCCCCTACCGGGGATGTGCCCGCAACCAAGGTACATGCCCTTGACCGGAATCGAACCTGGGACCCTTGAGTCCGCAGGCCAACGCTCTATCCACTGAGCCAAACCGGTTTCGGCATCCGTGGTGTGAATTTTAGAATTGAAGCTATAAGCTTTTCTTTTGGTGTGTCTGTATTTTACTTCTCATTGTGTAAATGTGTAATATTTTCCCACCTCTATAAAATCTGTTATGCCCAGCAGGTGTAGCTCAGTGGTTGAGTGTTGGCCTATGAACCTGTAGGTCATGGTTCGATTCCCAGTTAGGGCACATGCCCAGGTTGTGGGCTCGAATCCCAGCAGGAGGCTTACACAAAGCAGCCAATGTTTCTATTTCTCTCTCCCTCTCTCTTCCTCTCTGAAATCAATAAAAATATATTTTAAAAAGTAAAATATGGGGAGAAACCAAGATGGCAGCATAGGTAAACACCTAAACTCCTGCCTTGCACAACAATTTCAAAACTACAACTAAAAGACAAAACGGACATCATCCAGAACCACAGGAAGGCTGGCTAAATGGAAATTCTACAACTAGAAGGAAAGAGAAAAGCACACTGAGACTCAGAGGAGCTGTAGGAGGCAGAGGTATGGAGGCGCGTGCGCAGAGAGGGCTGGCAACTGAGTACCTGGCTGGCTTTCTCAATCGGGAGGAAAACAAAAGCTCCCGAATGCTCTAAACTCCAGTTCCGGGAGAGACTCTGGGGACCCAGACTCATTCAAGGAGAAACTGGACTGTCAGGAAAGAGAAAAGCACACTGAGACTCAGAGGAACTGCGGAAGGCAGAGGTATGGAGGCGCGTGCGTGGAGAGGGCTGGCAACTGAGTACCTGTCTGGTTTTCTCATTCGGGAGGGAGATTAAAGCTCCGACTGCTCTGAACTCCAGTTCTGGGCGAGACTCTGGGGACCCAGACTCACTCAGGGAGAAACTGGACTGTCTGGCAGTGGACAAAACTCAAGGGCGGCTTTCTCTCAGAGGTGCTTGCAGCGATTACCGCAGGACACTGAGACACAGGGGCCTCTTAGGGCAGGGCTGACGGGAAGCCATTGCTGTCTGCTCCGCCCTGAGACTCCGGCCCATCCAAGCTGTGCACAGAGGCTTTTGCAAGTCTTGTCTCAAAGGGTGTCTCCAGCACAGAAGTTCTCCCAGCATAGACATAGCTGATCCTCACAGCCAACTGGCCTGGAGGTCAATTCCTCCCAGTGATACCAACAACAATCAAGGCTTAACTACAACAAGACTGTGCATACAGCCCACAAAGGTGTGCACCAAGAGTGTCCACCTCAGGTAACAGGGGAGGCTGAGCCACTGGGCCCTATAGGACACCTAGCACACAAAGCCACTCTTTCAACTCAGGGAAGCAGCCAAAATGCAAAGACAAAGAAACAGGTCACAAATGAAAGAAATGGAGGAAAGCAAACAGCTGGATATAGAATACAAAACCACCGTTATAAGGTTTTTCAAGAATTTTCTAGAAAAGGCTGATAAATTTAGCAAGACCCTCGAGGATATGAAAAAGGACCAACTAGAAATTAAGTATAGACTGACTGAAATATAAAATAATATACTGAAATCCAACAGCAGACTAGAGGATCACAAGAATCAAGTCAAAGATTTGAAATACAAAGAAGCAAAAAACACCCAACCAGAAAAGAAAAAAGAAAAAAGAATCCAAAAATATGAAGATAGTGTAAGGAGCCTCTGGGACAACCTCAAGCGTACCAACATCAGAATTATTGGGGTGCCAGAAGAAGAGAGAGAGCAAGATACTGAAAACCTATTTGAAGAAATAATGACTGAAAACTTCCCCCACCTGGTGAAAGAAATAGACTTACAAGTGCAGGAAGCGCACAGAACCCCAAACAAAAGGAATCCAAAGAGGACCATGCCAAGACACATCATAATTAAAATGCCAAGAGCAAAAGACAAAGAGAGAATATTAAAAGCAGCAAGAGAAAAACAGTTAGTTACCTACAAGGGAGCACCCATACGATTGTCAGCTGATTTCTCAACAGAAACTATGCAGGCCAGATGGGAGTGGCAAGAAATATTCAAAGTGATGAATAGCAAGTACCTACAACCAAGATTACTCTACCCAGCAAAGCTATCATTCAGAATTGAAGGTCAGATAAAGAGCTTCACAGATAAGAAAAAGCTAAAGGAGTTCATCACTGCCAAACCAGTATTATATGAAATGCTGAAGGGTATTCTTTAAGAAGAGGAAGAAGAAAAAGGTAAAGATAAAAATTATGAACAACAAATACATATCTATCAACAAGTGAATCTGAAAATCAAGTGAATAAAAAATCTGATGAAATAGAATAAACTGGTGAATATAATAGAATCAGGGGCCTAGAAAGGGAGTGGACTGAAAATTCTCGGGGGGAAAGGGGTGTGGGGGGTGCGGGAAGAGACTGGACAAAAATCGTATACCTATGGATGAGGACAGTGGGGAGGGGAAGGGCAGAGGGTGGGGTGGAACCGGGTGGAGGGGAGTTATGGGGGGGGGGAAAGAGGAACAATTGTAATAATCTGAACAATAAAGATTTATTAAAACAAAACAAAAACAAACAAACAAAAAAGTAAAATATGTTAGAATTCTATTTTGATTGGTTTAGAGATAATAAGCACTTATATAAATTAAATAATCCTAAAATTCTAAGAGATTAAGAAAATTGAACTTCTAATACTTTTAATGAGAAAGAAAGAGGCATTTTTGTAGAAACTAACTCCGAAACATTTTTTTAAAAACTCAAGATAATTTAGATAAATCTCTGGCAAACAAAACTAGGTTAGTAATTTTGGTTTAATAAAAATACATATGTTTTCTCTGAGCTGTATGTGTCAGAGAGGGGGAAATTCCCCTCTTCACCCCTCTTGAGTTCTTATGGCTGAACTAATAATGAAGTTGACATAAGACCAGATTAACAGGAGAAAAGCCAATTTAATATCTGCACACAGGAGATCATAAATGATGTTCAGAGAGGGAGGGAGGGGAAGAGACAGAGAGAGAAACAGCGACGTGAAAAAGATACATCGATTGGTTGCCTCCTGCACCACCTCAACCAGGGTGGGGTGCAGGGGTTAAGCCTGCAACCAAGGTACGTGCTCTTTTTTTTTTTTTTTTTTTATATATATTTTATTGATTTTTTACAGAGAGGAAGGGAGAGGGATAGAGAGTTAGAAACATCGATGAGAGAGAAACATCGATCAGCTGCCTCCTGCACACTCCCCACTGGGTATGTGCCCGCAACCAAGGTACATGCCCTTGACTGGAATTGAACCTGGGACCCTTGAGTCCGCAGGCCAACGCTCTATCCACTGAGCCAAACCAGTCAGGGCAAGGTACATGCTCTTGACTGGAACTGAAGCTGGGACTCTTCTGTCCTCAGGCCTATGCTCTATCCACTGAGCAAAACTAGCGAGGGCTCTATTTTTAATCTTAATTACATCTGCAAAGTCCCTTTTGCCATGTAATGTAACATATTCACAGGTTCCAGGGATTAGGTCAAGAGAGTCGTTCTGCCCATCAAAAAGAAAAGGAAAATGTCATTAATACTTTTTATATTTCTCATATATTGAAATTATAATATTTTGAACATTTTAGGTTAAATAAAATACACTATTAAATTTAATTTCACCTGTTTATTTTTACTTTTTGATGAACTATAATATTTTTAAAATTGCATATGTGTTTTACATTTGTACCTTCTATTGGCCAGTATGATCTAGACCTAGAAAGAGGGTAAATCCTCTTTACCATGCTCATAGTTTGTGGCATCTGATCTGTGGGCACCTCCTCTATAAGAAATGCTTCCCTTACAGTCCGGTATGGCCTTATACTTTTAAGCCTCTTTCATACAAGTGATACTTAAGTACAGTTATGGAGCATGGAGAGGTGGGTACATGGGCTCATTTCCATATAAGGGAAGGACAATCAATCAATCAATCTCAGAGAAATGGTATCTATTTATACTTTTAGACAAATAATAAATTTGTAAAAAAAAAAATGACAGGACAAATAAATTTAGGTTTGGTTTCTCAATAGTGAGAAATCTAAACAAACTTTACACGTGGATAGTAAATTAGTAAAGGAGTAATAAGGTTTGTGTATACAGGTTTTCAGCCCTGGATTCCTTAACTCTTACAACAAGGTTATCTCTCTCAACAATCCATGAGCAACAAAGGCATCTTTCACAGGGGAGATTTATTTCCTGCATTCAAGGAGCAAGGGAGGACCAATGTGTCTTTTCACACCAGCTGTTTGTTAAGTAAATTTAATTCAAAGTAACCAATTTGCCATTGTGGGATATTTTGGGGTGGCCTGCCCTAGCCCCCAACATAGGCATTAAGTATAATATATTCTACTTTGATATGTTCTTAAACTTATATAGGTTTACTGACTGAATAAGCTAGCGTTACTTCTACAGCCATGCGCAGTGATGTTTGGTCAATGATATACCATCTATACAATGGTGGTTCCAAAAAATTATAATGGAGATAGAAAATTCCTACTGCCTCATGACCATGTAGCCATCATAACATAGCTCAGTGCATTACTCATGTGTTTGTGGTGATACTGGTGTAAACATGCCTACTGTGTTGCAGGTCATATAAAAGTATAGCACATACAGCTTGGCCACAGTAGCTCAGTGGTTGAGTGTGGACCTATGAACCAGGGGGTTATGGTTTGATTCCCAGTTGGTGCACATGCCCAGGTTGCAGGCTGATCCCTAGTGGGACTCATGCAAGAGATAGCCGATCAATGATTCTCTCTCATCATTGATATTTCTATCTTTCTCTGAAATCAACAAAAATATATAAAAAAAAAAAAGGTATAGCCCAGTCAGCATGACTTAGTGATTGAGTGTTGACTATGAACCAGGAGGTCCCAGTTTGGTTCTCGGTTGGGGCACATGCCTGGGTTTCGGGCTTGATCCTCAGTGTGGGGTATGCAGGAGACAGCCGATCAATGATTCTCTCTCATCATTGGTGTTTCTATCTCTCTCTCCCTCTCCCTTCCTTTCTGAAATCAATAAAAATCTATTTAAAAAATAAAAATTAAAAGTATAGCAATACAATTATGTCCAGTATATAATACTTGATAATGCTAATAAACAACTATGTTACTGGTTTACCACTTACTATACTACACTTCCTATGGTTATTTTAGAATGTACTTTTTCTACTTATAAAAAAATGTTTGCTGTAAAACAGCCTACCATGTTATGTCAGGAGCAGCCTTATACATGTGTTTATCAGGTTTCTTGATTGCATCATTTTTGATTGTGCTTGATTTAATCTCATGTTGTTTTTTTGTACAGTGACATGCTGTGCAGGCTTGTAGCCTAGGAGCAATAGGCTATGCCATATAGACTAGGTGTGTGGTAGGCTGAACCATCTAAGTTTGTGTAAGCTCACTCTATAATATTTACACAAAAACAAAATCGTCTAATGATGAATTTCTCAGAAAGTATCCCCATCATTAAGTGACTTATGACTGTGCTTAATGTTTAAAATTACAAAAAGTATAAATTTGTGTTTAATCACATAGAATACTTATTCTGACAAACTTTATTTTATTAATAATTAGATTTAAGTTAATTTCAAAAATCTTAGGGAACTTAAAAATCTTGAACTGGTAACTATATTTATTAAACACCTAGATTATTTCCCTGATAGACTACTGAACTACTGATTACTAGGTATAACTTTAAGTTTACATGCTTCTTATTTTTATATGTTACAGAAAGATTGCATCTTTGGTTTTTAATGAATGTGTTTATATCTGCCCCTTTGGGAAGGGTATAAATGCTGATATGTGACAGACAATACACAGTTATACACCTCTTACTTTTCTCCATCAAATAGAAGTTACTTTGGTTAATTGTCCACTGCATTTTGTCTTCCACACTCCAAAATATCAAATATCTTTTTAATTAATTCGTGTATTTTTATTTCCATCACAACTACTGCCTCACTTGTCCAAGCTGTTATTTCACCTGAATTATTGAACTAGTTTTTTAATTGTCCCTACAATATAGAGTAGTATTTATAAAATTAAAGTCAGAATATGATATTCAGTTCTTTATAACTGTCAGTGTCTGCCCATTGATGGTCTGACCTCATCTGATCGTTCCCACTTCATTTATTCCTTTCTACTCACTCACTACTCTTGAGCATCATAAGCTTCCTCTGGTCTCCATGAACATCCTTTCAACCCAGAGTCTTGGTGTTTGCTATTCTTTCTACCTGAGTGTTCTTTACATGACTGGATCCTTTTCATCATCTAGGTCTTGAGGACAAAAAAGGGCCATTTGCTAACCTGACTAACTTAGGGAAGGCCTGCATGGTGGCTTTGCAAACTCAGAGATCTAAAGTAACCACAAGGATGGCCTGAAATGAAAACTTTTTAAATTAAAAAACAGTCTATGGTGGGTAGTCATGTGCTAGACCGGTATCTTCCCTGACAAAGATCAACTGTGAGCTTAACTGAGCCTATTGTCTTTTTGCATCTATGATAACATACCTTTGGAATGTCAGGGTAACTTGTAACTTCCCTTTTTCTGGACCCTTCAGGGCACAGCCAACATATTGGTGTGCCAGGGCGGAGACCACAAATTCCCCCATTGCTATTATTATCATGTTAATTGTTGACTATTAACTATCTAGTACCTGCCTATGTGAAAGAAGCATGTGCCTATCACTTTACTTTTTACCCAATCCCAGAGTTTTCCCCCTTTGCTTTTTCCCGCCTCCTTAATCTATCATGAATGGATTTCATGTAACTCACTTATGTGTATCCTCCTTTGATGGTAATTTATAAAAATAGGTGAAAAACCAGAGCATTAATTCAATACGTTAAGACAGTGGTCGGCAAACTCATTAGTTAACAGAGCCAAATATCAACAGTACAACGATTGAAATTTCTTTTGAGAGCCCAATTTTTTAAACTTAAACTTCTTCTAACGCCACTTCTTCAAAATAGACTCGCCCAGGCCGTGGTATTTTGTGGAAGAGCCACACTCAAGGGGCCAAAGAGCCGCATGTGGCTCGCAAGCCTGCAGTTTGCCGACCACGGCAAGATTCTGCTTCCCGACAATTTCAAGATTCTGCTTCCCGACAATTGTCGACAGTTTGGCTCAAATAAACTCATAAAAATTCTTTACAGGTTTGAATGTTTCTTACGTTAACAGTCTCAAATGAAAAGTTGTCTTCTCAGAGAGGTCTTTCCTGACCACCATATATCTAAAGCAGCCTGTCCCCATCACACTTTCATCTTCATTTTCTTCTCAGTGCCTACCAAGTACCAGGACCTGAAATTATCTTAGTCATATTTTACTTGATTATTTTCTGTTTCCCCAACCAGAACATCAGCTCCATGAAGACAGGGACTTATATTAATTGCCATTGTTTCCTCAAGGTCAGGCATGAGTCTGACACATAATAGGAACTCAAACAAAACAAAACAAAACAAAACAAAACAAAACAGAGGAACTCAATAAATGAAAGAATGTTAGTAACATCGCTGGGCCTTACCATTGTACCCCAATCCCTACTGAGCTGAAATATCAGGCCTTGGACAGGATTGCTGGTTGGTCATTCATTTCTTAGCATCACCAATTGTTTTCTGCTTATTGGCCTTAGCCTCCAGGCATAGGCCCGGAACAAAGAGGTAGAAAGGAACCTATACTCTCTAATCTCCCCAGGAATGTTGCCCTTGCCCACTAACTGCATTCCATTTGGAGCCTTGGAATGGGAGGCCTCTTTCAGGAAAGGCATGCGTGAAAAGAGGCTGCTTAGGGGGCCAGGGTCAGGATTCCAGCAACCCTTGATGCTTTTCCCATATTCCAGTGAGATTTTCAGGATCCCACATTTTCTCACTCAAGTGTATCAACCAATCTTAAACAAGAAAGGAGCAAATCAGCCCTCTCTGATTAGCCTAATGTTCATTCAACAGATACGTATTGAGTGTCTACTATGTATCAGACACTAGTGTAAGCACTTGAATATATCAGGAAACAAGAGACACAAGTTCCTTGCCCCAGAAGAGCTTCCACTCTAGTGGTATGGACAGTGGGTGGGATAACAATAAGCATAATAAACAAGTAAATTGTATAAGATATTGAAAGGTGATAAGTATTTGTGAGAAAAAATCTAGATGGGAGTAAAGAGATTGGGAGGAAGGAGGTAGATTGCAATTTTAAAGAGGAACCTCCTTTAGAATGTGACAGCTGAACAAAAACTTGAAGGATAGGGCAATGGAAACTAAAGAGAAAATAAACAAATGGGACTACATCAAAATAAAAAGCTTTGCACAGCAAAAGAAACCATCAACAAAACAACAAGAAAGCCCACTGCATGGGAGAACATATTTGCCAATGTTATCTCTGATAAGGGTTTAATCTCCAACATTTACAGGGAACTTATACAACTTAACAATAGGAAGATGTTTATCTTCCTATTGTTAAGTTGTATAAAACAACCCAATCAAAAAATGAGGAATGGACCTAAGTAGATACTTTTCTAAAGAAGACAGAAGGAAGGCCAAGAGGCATATGAAAACATGCTCAAAGTCACTAATCATCTGAGAGATGCAAATCAAACGACAATGCGGTACCATCTCACACCTGTCAGAATGGCTATCATCAACAAATCAGCAAATGACAAGTGCTGGCGAGGATACAGAGAAAAAGGAACCCTCGTGCACTGCTGGTGGGAATGCAGACTGGTGCAGCCACTGTGGAAAACAGTATGGAGTTTCCTCAAAAACTAAAAATGAAACTCTCATTTGACTCAGTGATCCCACTTCTAGGAATATATCCCAAGAAACTAGAAACACCAATCAGAAAGGACATATGCACCCCTATGTTCACAGCAGCACAATTTACAATAGCTAAGATTTGGAAACAACCTAAGTGCCCATCAGCAGATGAGTGGAT
Source organism: Ia io (assembly GCA_025583905.1). Lineage (NCBI taxonomy): Eukaryota > Metazoa > Chordata > Mammalia > Chiroptera > Vespertilionidae > Ia > Ia io. The sequence continues at coordinate 7,627,329 of JAJQQW010000022.1, forward strand.
TAAAAAACTGTGGTACATCTACACAATGGAACACTACCCTGTGGTAAAAAAGAAGGAATTCTTACCATTTGCAATAGCATGGATGGACCTGGAGAGCATTATACTAAGTGAAATAATCCAGTCAGAGAAAGATAAATACCACATGATCTCACTCATTTATGGAATATAATGAACAACATAAACTGATGAACTAAAACAGATCCAGAGACAGAAAAATATAGATCAGACCATCAAACCTCAGAGGGAAGGTAGAGGAGGGTGGGGGTAAGGGGGAGAGATCAACCAAAGGATTTGTATGCATGCATATAAGCCTAACCAATGGACACAGACATCAGGGGGGTGAGGGCATGAGTGGGGGGGGGGGGGGGGTAATGGACACATATGTAACACCTTAATCAATAAAGAAATTTTAAAAAAAAACTTGAAGGAGGTGAATTAGATACTCAGCCATGTGACTAAGATTTTCAGCTATGTGAATATCAAAGATTTTCAACCATGTAAATCTCTAGGAGCAGAGCATTCCAGGCAGAGGGAGCAACTAATACCAAGACCTTAAGGCAGGAGCATGCCTGGCATGCTAAGGAATAGCTGTGTGGCTAGAACAGGGGAAACAGGAGTGGCAGGTGATGAGGTCAGAGAAGTGATGGGGGCCTTTAGCCAGTATAAGTGAAACCATAATAATTAGCTAGTTATTAATAATAGAAAAGGAATGAAGGGAAGGCCAGACATTATAGACATGTTCCCTATAAAACAATGGGGGAAGGGGACTGGACAAAAGGAAGATAGAGGCATCCCCAATAAAGTTGGAGGTGACATGGGGAAGGTGCTTGCTATCAATCACACCTGGGAACAGAGATGATTGGCCAGAATAGGCGTGGCCACTGCAAGGGCATGAAGATTTGGGGTACTTAACCCCTAAACAAAGGAGTTCACCCTCTTGTATTCTTGGCTCTCTTGGGACTCGTGTGACTCTGGGCTTGTGGGACTCTTTGGTTCCTACTTCCCCTGCATTCACTCACATGGCCCACAGCTATGTGGACCCCACACACAATGGACTCATGGGCTGTAACTAGCCTAACGCTGAACTGGACCCAGCTGCAACATGGAAAAGAAACTCAGGACACTGGCTTTGCTTCTCGCTTTATTAAAACCCCAGCTACACTTCTACAACTGGACTCAGGGAAATTGGACTTTGGAAACCCAGGCATGTAATTCCATGAAAATAAAGCTTTCCACCATATCTTATTCTCTCATGGGGACTTCCGGAAATGCTTATTCCAGCAGTACCTCAAGAACCCCACTTCCGCCAATAATGGGGATTTTGGTTTTTTCTCTGTGTGACATGGGGAACATCAGCAGGATTTTAAACAGAGTGATAGCATAGAACAGGGAGACCTGTTCCTATCACAGTAAGCCAGGCAAGAAATGATGGTCCTAGCAGGGAAAGTGGTTGTAGGAGAGGAAAATGCGTCTTTGACTCTCTTAGGGTCCCCTGGTTGGGTCTGAAAATCAAACTGATAAAATTAATAGGAGAGCATTCATAAGGAAATGAAGACCTGAAAACATGAAGATCAGAAAGTCATGGAAAGATATGATAGAGCAAAGAGTATGAGCCAAGTGGAGAAAACTGAGCAAGGCCTGTTCCTTCAGATTCTTCTCCATGTCCATGTCCCTCCTCTGTTAAGGATGTTCCTTTCCTCAGGGTTTAGGGAGGGATCCTCTAACATGAAAATTTTAGGACCTGCTTCTGAGGAAAAGGGGGTAGGGGAGTCAGAATGGCCTTCCTACTTCTGCTGTTTCTCAAACTCCTTCAGTTTAAAATATTCCATATGCCAATGTGCCATATTTTCAGATAGTGTATCCTGAACCCCATCATAGTGAAAAATGATTAGATCCTGGATATAGTTTGAATATAAGCCCACCAGAAGAAATGAATGTGGCATTTGAGAGAAAGAAAGGAGTCAAAGATGACTCCAAGGTTTTCTCTTGAAACACTGGACAGAGTTGTCATCTATTGGGATAGGGAAGACCAAGAGAGAGCCAGTGTGAGATGCATATGACTTCCAAGTGGAGAAGTTGAGCAAGCCATTGCATACCTGTGTCAGACGTGCAGGAGAGAGATCTGGGATATATGTTGACACATAAAGTATTTAAAGCCATAAAATTGAATGAGAGCATAAGAGTAGAGAGAGATAGAGGACGAAGTCTGAGCCCAGAGCACAACAACATTTAGAGCAGTGCTGGCAATAGAAATACAATGTGAGCCATATTATGTTTAAGTTGTCTATTAGCCACGTTAAAAAAAAAAAAAAGAAACAGGTCAAACTAATTTAAACTGTATTTTATTTAACCTAAGATATCCAGAATGTTACCATTTCAACATATGATTACTATAAAAATTATTATTAAAATATATTTTTATTGATTTTAGAGAGGAAGGAAGAGGGATAGAGAGATAAAAACATCAGTGATGAGAGAGAATCATTGATTGGCTGCCTCCTGCATGCCACATGCTGGGGATCGAGCCTGGGCATATGCCCTGACCAGGAATCAAACTGTGACCTCCTGGTTGATAGGTCAAGGCTCAACCATTGAGCCATGCCAGCTGAGCTATAAAAATTATTGATGAAATGTTTTTTCCTAGTGAGTCTTTGAGGTTTTGCATGTGTTGAATACTTACAGCAGCCTCATTCAGGCTAGCCCATTTCTAGTGCTTTATAGTCACGCGAGACAAGTGGTAAACACGTTGGACAGCACAGATGTAGAGTTTTAGGAGAAGAGAGTAGCAAAGGAGACTGAGAAGGAGCAATATGAAGTAGAAAGGAAACCAAGACATCATTACATCTTGGAAGCTCTGTGAGTGAAAGTGGTGATAATCTGTAAAAGTTATAATAGTTTCCATTTTCTCAGTGAAGTAAGCCAGTCTTACTGCCCAGGGTGCTGATGTGGAGGAGTGATGGGGAGTATGAGGAGAGAGGAGACAGTGGGAGAGAGAATAGGTTAGGGAAGGAAAAGGTGGTCCTGGACATCACTGGCTGCATCAAAATTCACTGAGACTGATAATCATGAATTTGAAGTGAGAACAAGTTAGTGAGGTTGGGAGTTTTTCTTCAGCCACAAGGATCCAGGCAGAACAGACAGAGACTTACAGTGAAGCAGGGTAATGGTATGATGCCCTCCTTCTTGATGCCACTTCGTTTTGATTAAAGTTTTATTCTGATGGCAAATAAGAGAAATCAGCTCACACGAATAATTCGGAATAATGTGAAGCTGCAACCAGCACGGCTAAGGTTCAGGATCTGGAGAAGGGCCATGCACAAATGAGACACTAGACAAGAAATATGAATTTAGAAAGCCTGGGGGGGCCAGGCGAAAAACCCTTCTCTAGTGGAAAGGCTTCACTAGGGCCCAGGCCCTGTTAGCTTTTATTCAATTTTAGAATACACATCTTGCCCTTAGTCAAGCAGGCAGTTCTGGTAGCAGTCAGACTATCTTAAAGGTCAGTAAGTATTAGTAAAGATTTACTTTGAGACTATTAGGTCAGGAAATTGCTTAAGCCACCATTGTCTCGACAGAACAATCGGTGCATAGCTTTTAGCCCTTGCTAAAACTCAAGGTCCATCAGCCTTCCAAGTTCCCTGTTTACACTTTCATGATAGTGTAGACAATGGATAGCTTCCCGCAGAATAATGTTCAGAAATCAAAGGCCACCAGGAGAGTCCAATGTGGGCAGAGTCTGGAACGAGCTGAGGGCTCCTCTCCTCTCTCCTCCTCCAGCCGGGCTCACCTCCCTGGCTGCCCACCCATAGTCCCACTGAAGATGGTGGCCCCAACACTGCCAAGTCATCACTTCACCCCCCAGCTTGAGAACTCACAGTTGCCTTTGGATTTATGTTACTAAGAGGAAAAACCTGATGGAACAATCTTGGGTCAAATGGTGTGCGAGTCAAGTAAAAACTCATGGGGAAAGGCAAAAGCTAATAATTCAAAATATTGTCTCATAACATACTAGATGCCCAGTGCACAAATTCATACATGGGTGGGGTCCAGCCGGTTTTGCAGGCCCACCCTGATGGGGGCCAATCAGGGCCAGGCCGGGAGGGAGGTAGGAGGAGGGGGGAGGGGACGTGGGAGGTTGGTCAGCCGGCCCCGCCCCTCTATCGAACTCCTAGTCAAACTCCCGGTCGAGGGGGAAATTTGCATATTAGGCTTTTATTATATAGGATGTTTGCAAAAATATATGAACCAGGCATTTACATTTTGATTCCTGGTCAGGGCACATGCCCATGTTGTGGTCTCAATCCCCAGTTGGAGGAGTGCAGGAGGCAGCCAATCAATGATTCTGTCTCATCATTGATGTTTCTATCTCTCCCTCTCCCTTCCTCTCTGAAATCAATAAAAATGTATTTTAAAAAAACACACCACTAAAAAAATTAAACATACACCCTCATAAATATGAAAAGAACAAGTCAACAATTTTATTTAACTCATTACTTAATGAAGGAATAATTAAGATGTTTCAAGCAGTTTAAAGGAGAATTCAAAGGCCAGACATACTAGTACATGTAGGTCATAAAATGAATCTACAAATAGATGCAAAACTAGCTTTAGGAGGGCAGGGGAGAGAAAGCAGTGGTCCCTTCACTGGACAATTTCACATGTGTATAAAACAGAATTATTGGCACTGCTCTGCTATCTACAATTTGCAATGTTGTAAAATAGTTCAAAGACAATGAAAGATGCAAACCCCAGGGAATCAGATAACCTAGAAGGGTATGCTCTAAAAAACGCATTGAAGATACCTGGCAATTCTTTGATCCAGTTCAAAGTCTTTCACAATTTTTCTTGATAACTGAAAATTCCTGAGTTGTTGGTAAGCATATTTCTTCATGAGCCTCTCACTGTCCAATGTTTTTATGTGCTCAATATTATTTGGTGCACTTTCATTTTGAAAAAGTGAGTCCTGCCACAACTTTCCCCTCCAGAGGAGATTTATGGCCATGAAGACAGCCCTGAAAAGGTTCTGCCGAGGGTGGATCCTTTTTATGGAAAAACCTTTATCTTCCATTAGTTTCTCCATATACTTACCTTGCCACAGTTTGCCACCTCTAAAACCTGAACTCATTTCTTTCGTCTGTCACTCTCCACAAACGTATTGCTCTTTATTAAGAAGCTATATAAGCCCCGAATCCTAACTGCCCCTTTAAGTTACATCGCTGAGTTTCCCCAGTGCGTATGCACTCTGCACATGTTCATGAGCTGCTTTTCTATTGTTTATCTTTTTAAAAATCTTTATTGTTGAAAGTATTACATGGGTCCTCATTTTTCCCCCATTAACCTCTTCCAACCTGCTCCCTCCCCCGCACCCATGCCCTCACCACCCCATTGTCTGTGTCCAGGTTATGCGTATATGCATACAAGTTTATTGGTTGATCTCTTCCCACCCACCCTCCCCTGCCTTCCCTCTGAGGTTCAACAGTCTGTTCATGCTTCTATGTCTCTGGGTCTATTTTTGTTCATCAGTTTATTTTGTTCATTAGATTCCACATATAAGTGAGATTATGTGATATTTGTCTTTCTCTGAATGGCTTATCTCACTTAGCATATTAATCTCCAGGTTTATTCAAGCTGTTGCAAAGGGTAAGAGATCCTTCTTTTTTAAAACCGTATAGTATTCTATTGTGTAAATGTACCACAACTTTTTATCCACTCATCTACTGATGGGTACTTGGGCTGTTTCCAGATCTTAGCTATTGTAAATAGTGCAGCAGTAAACATATGGATGCATATATTCTTTCTGATTGGTGTTTCAAGATTCTTAGGATATATTCCCAGAAGTGGGATCGCTGGGTCAAATGGCAGTTCCATTTTTTAATTTTTTGAGGAAACTCAATACTGTTTATTTTGTTCTCTTGTTTTAAAATGTGACTATGGATTTTTAAATCTGTTTATATGTTCAGGGAAGGGGGAGGAGGTTTCAGCATCCATTCTACCTGAGGTCTTAACCCAGAACTTGGCTCCTGCATTACAAATAGAGTGAACTTGTTTTGATGACATGTTCACGAAATTTTAAATCATCCATTTTTGTGTAAAGTTGCAAAAGCCTGGTGCTTCTAAAGCATCTGATGAAATTTATAGAACTATTTGGATTTCCTCTGGGTGTCATTGATACTAAGGAACTTCTGTTGTTGTTGTTGTTAGCTCCTGTGGCTTTTAGAGATTTTCTCTCTCCTCTTCTTTCAGGCTATCAGCTGCCTTTTCTTTCTCATGCCCCTGTAACCACCCTGAGCAATCTGCTTGTTCCTCGGCCTCTCACTGCTCCAGCCGCCTCGGGATGGTGCAGAGCAGCTGTGCTCTCTCCAGCCCCTGCCTCCAAACTCAACTCAAGATTTCACTTTGAAAACGCCCAGGATTTCATGTGCTCTAGTACACAATGGGATCTCTCTTCTGACTCCTTCACTTTTTCTACCAGTTCAACAAGCAGAAATAGTATAGAAATTTATTTCCTCGTCATATAAATCATGCTATTGCAATAGAGGGATTTGTGTTTGACTCCTAATAATAAAGGGCCAAATAAAAGGGTGTAATCTGCCGAAACCAGTTTGGCTCAGTGGATAGAGTGTCGGCCTGCGGACTGAAAGGTCCCAGGTTCGATTCTGGTCAAGGGCACGTACCTTGGTTGTGGACACATCCCCAGTGTGGGGTGTGCAGGAGGCAGCTGATCGATGTTTCTAACTCTCTATCCCTCTCCCTTCCTCTCTGTAAAAAATCAATAAAATATATATATTTTTAAAAAAGGGTGTAATCTAATAAAAGCTTTTTTTTTTTTTTTTTTTTGCTCCACATAAATAAACTTTATAGGTAGGCAGTTTGAAGCTAGTATTGTGGCTCCTCAGTCATTAGGGACCCAAGCACTTTCCATTTTTCTGTTTGGCTTTCCTTAACATAAAGTTTTCAAACTCAGTGTCCCTCCATGGTCACAAGATAGCTGCTAGATCTCCAGTCATTGCAGCCACATTCCAGTAGGACAAAGAGGAAGGTAAAAATGGCAAAAAGGTATGCTTCCCACCGGAGCCAACCCCCTTTAGGAGAAGTTCTGACACACCTCACCTCTTCCACTTATATTTCATTGGTCATCCCTAGATTCAAGGGAAATATTTTGTCATCTCAAATAAATTGAATATATTGCCTTTATACCACCACTTTTGGTTGTTCCACATTGTACATTAGCTTACTTTTTAAATCTCAATTATATTTAGTTAAATGGGACATGTCTCAATTTTTAAAATTAATGTAAGTGTTTTGATTTTCACAGTGTTTGGCTCCTTTCCAAGATCAAATCAATAGCTATAAAAATGGATAAAACATTTAAGTGTCAAAATCAGTGACTATACCAAACTTGCAGTACCATCTAGGGAGCACGGTAGAATTGGCAAAATTAACTCACACAGTTGCCAGTTGATTCATCTCCAGGTTTACTAGTACTGATGGCTCCAGTGCTGGCTAGGTGCCAGTTACCTGTGGTGGGAACAGGGAACAATCAAGATGATTCTGTCCTTAAGGAGTTCCAGTTTCAAAGACTCACATGTGCCTGGAGGCAGGGGGAAGCCACCAAATAGTTTACACAGAGGAGAAATGTGATCACATCTGTATCTCTGAGAGATAGCTCAGGTAGTTGGGTGAACTGGGAAAGAGGCTTGAGATAGGGGATTTCATTCTAAAGGCAAAATATTGTCTGCATTGCTGTCCAAATCACATCCACCTCACATTCTGTACCATGCGCCTGCCCTACCCTCAACTCCTCATTATCCCTACCTTTAGGTTTTCTCACCTCAAACTTTCAATTCCTGTCTACCCTCCTAGGAATCCTGGAATAGTCAAAGGGACTTTCTGGGGTCAAGAGTCTATGCTGTCTTCATTTATTCACTTTTTACACATTTCCTGAGCTTGTACTATGCTCTGGGCTCTAGGCTTTGTGCTATGGGCTAGGGTTGCAGGTGGATCAGACTCAATTCTTGCCCTCAGGGCATGGACAAATTGTTTTTGCTTCTCTTTATGCTCAAGTACTAAGAATCTAGAGCTAATTTTGGCTAGAGAATGGGGCTAGGCAGAAGGGCAGAGCAAGAATCAGAACAAAAATGAGCAGTCTTGGTCCTAGCCGGTTTGGCTCAGGGTTTAGAGCTAAGCCTGAGGGCTGAAGAGTTGTGGGTTTGAGTCCTGGTCAAGGCCAAGTATTCGGTTGGTTGCAGGCTCCATCCAGCTATGTCAGGGGGCCGGTGGGGGGGGGGGGGCGCGTGCAGGACGCAACCAATCAATGTATGTCTCTCACATCAATGTTTCTCTCTCACACCCTCCCTTCCACTCTCTCTAAAAAAATCAATGGAAAAATATCCTCGGGTGAGGATTTCAACAAACTGCTTCAGAGCAGTGAGAGCAGGAGGCCAGTTCTGTCCTCAGGGCCTGGTACTAGCTTCCCCTAACCCCAGACTGCCCTCTCCTTCCTTTTCCCCTTCTTGCTCCTCAGGTCTCCTCTCAGCCAAGCCTGGCCTCCATTCAAACTTTCCGGAAATCCCCTACCCAATTTTCAGTTTTGGAAACAATGCCTCTCTGGAGATTATCCCCCTTTGTCCTTGGAACTGGAACAATGAGAAAGTAGAGCCTCTGATCCCAGCCTTCCCCCCCCCCCCCGCCCCCCCACAAAGTAAAAGCTTCCTCAAGTCTCCAATCACTGTCCCCATTTGTATGGAGGCAGGAAGTTATGGGAGGTAAAAGAAAAAGCACTTTCTATTAACTGTTCCTGAAACCTCAATTCAGCCCCAGGCCCTAAGTGCTACCTGGGGCCTGTCCTCTCTTAGCTAGAACTAAGAAGGTATCCTTGCCCTAGCCAGTTTGGCTCAGTGGATAGAGCGTCAGCCTGCAGACTAAAGGGTCCTGGGTTCAATTTCGATCAAGTGCCCGGGTTGCAGGCTCGAACCCCAGTGGGAGGCCTGCAGGAGGCAGGAGGCAGCCGATCAATGACTTTCTCTCATCATGGATGTTTCTATCCCTCTCGCCCTCTCCCTTCCTTTCTGAACTCAATAAAAAAAATACATTTTTTTTAAAAAAAGAAGGAATCGCCCTGGCCGTTTTGGCTCAGTGGATGGAGCTTCGGCCTGCGCACTCAAGGGTCCCAGGTTCGATTCCAGTCAAGGGCATGTACCTTGGTTGTGGACACATCCCCAGTAGGGGCTATGCAGGAGGCAGCTGATTGATGTTTCTAACTCTCTTTCCCTCTCCCTTCCTCTCTGTAAAAAATCAATAAAATATATCTTAAAAATAAAAAATAAAAAAAGAAGGAATCCTCACTGGACTGCAATTAGACGCCTGAGTGTGCTGGGGACTGACAGGCAAGCTTAGGGCTTGAGTCCTGTGCATCTAATCTCTGAGGTGAGAGGACCAGAGGCCACTCTGAAGGGACTGGAGGTCTCACTTTATTCTCACTGCCCAGCTCCTCTTCCACTCCCAACTCTGACCCCAGGAGACCCTGTCCCCTTTCTTACCCAGTTCTGCCAAAAGGGTTGTTGGATGGGGGAGGGGTGCAGGCAGGGCTTTGCTTACACCATCCTGGCGCCTGACTAGATCGGGTTACTGGAGGCAGTCTGGATTTGAATGTGCAAATAAACAGAAGTCGCTTTGATCCACAGAGCTGAGAGGGAGGGGAGGAAGGCTGAGTGCCCTGGTCAGAGAAATGCGGGCAGGGCACTTGAAAGAGGGTTTGGGAATCTGGAGTGTGAATGTGTCCTTATTCCTTTGACTGGACTGAAAACCTATTTAAAAAAAAAAAAAGGAGATCCAGAAAGAGGAAGGGCCCCCACTCCAGGCATTTCAGACTCCCTCTGGCAACCAGATATTCCACCAGCCTTTAGGAGGGGCGCGGGTAGCTTGGAGCCTACCCTCCTTTAAGGCTCTCCCACCTTGGGGACATCTGAGGTGCCCCTGGGAGAGAGAGAAGGAATGGAACTGTGCATTGTGTGTGGTTCACTGGGGTTCGGGTGGGGAAGTAGGTTGGGAAGGGGTAGGGCCTATTGTCTCCCTGGGCACCAATCCACAGCCACAGCCAGGCTTAGAGAGGGAGAGACAAAGGAGGGAATGGAGAGCACAAAGGGAGTGAGGAATGAAATGGTAAGTAAAGGCAAACAAAAGTGAACCGGGGGAGACAAAAGCTGGGAACAATATTCCCCAGGCAATAGGCTGGGGAACAATAGGGACACTGACAGCCCCACAAAGACACCACTGTCTCCAGTAGACGTTATCTCAGGCAGTGGTTGGCAGCCCCGCGCTGGCTGCAGCTATTTTCAGTGTCGCTTTTGTGCCATGCTGAACAATATTCCTTGCATGGCTGCTGATAGAAAGATGAGTAGGTTTCTGTGTGATTCTCCTCTTCCTTCCCTCCCCCTCCCCCGTTTCCAACCCCCACCAGCTCCAGGCATTCTGAGCTCAAGGCACTGGCCTGGTTATGAGTGTGTGTGTGTGTGTGTGTGTGTGTGTGTGTGTGTGTGTGTGTGTGTGTGTGTATGTGTATGTGTATTGGGAGGGGACCAAGGGACCAAGCAGGGAGGGTCTCTATCAGGCCTTTTCGTTGCCCTCAACCTCACCAGGGTCTCCATGGAGGAAAGAGAGTGGGGATTAGGGCTGGAGAACGGGGGTGTGGGTAGGATTGTTCAGGGAAGTAGGTTCTGCCCATTAGCAACAATCACAAGACTAGCCTGAGCTACTCACTATAGAAAGGCCCACTCATCAAGTGTTCTGCCTGTTGTGGCTGGCTGTTCATTTAATAGCAAAGGCCATAAGACTCTTCTGGCTCCTTCCTCCTTCCTCCTCCCAAAGAGCTGTCTCCTATCTTTGTTTACAGCTTTACCAGTCTCCTTGACGAGCTCCCAATTCCCCACCACCATCACCACTGCCACTCCAAGTGGAACCTAACAGGTCAGGGTAACTAGTCCTAGCTCGGGGAAAGATAGATTGGTAGCACTAGACTTTCTGTAGGCCCGATGGCCATTCCCATTGGAGCAAAATGACCCCATTCCTCAGTGTTAGCCACTCCCCACTAAGTATCACTTAGTTTTCTCAGGGCTGTCACCCGCTTCAGCTGCCCCCAGGGGATTAGAAAGAATCTATACTTTTCCATCTAACTGATCTTCCTTAGTATTATCCTTATTCTGTTGTTGTTTTTCTAAGTGGCTAAACTACATTTCAGATCCCTGGCTTCCTCAAAAACGTTTTTGGGGGAGGCATTGATAGAAAAAGCTCAGGGAGAATGCCTTCCTAAGAGACTAGACACGCAGAGGTTGACCCAGAAGGTTGAGCCATCACTTAATTTGTGGGACTTGTGGCTATTTGTTCAGCTTTCTCAATATAAATAGCTCTTCAAAGGCAGGAAACACATTTTATACCTCTGTTGGCTTCCTCGTTGCATTATTGCACGTAATACGCTCTCAACAAATACTTGCTGAATTGGACCAAATTTAGAGAATCAGAAGGGACCTTAAAGCTCATCTAGTGCCTTGCTCCTCAAAGTGTGGTCCCTGGACCAGCAGCATTAGCATCATCTGGGAGTTTGTTAGAAATGCAGAGTCTCAGGCTCCACCTCACAGCTTCTGATCTGCATTTTAACAAACTCCCCAAGTAATTCATAGAGTTCTTGAGAACTATGGATCTAGGACAGCTTCTTCCTCTCCGCCTCCCCACAACTCTTGCCCATTTCATGACAGTGTTGCCATCCTGAGCCTAGAATTATAGAAACGGTGAGCCAGACCGGGCCATTGAATCCCATCTACCGGAAGACCTCGGTAGAGATGACCTCACCATCTGTGGTAACAATCTGTTCCACAGCTAGAATCAAATCATATTGAACAGAATTAAATTGGCATTCAAAGAGTCCTAGGAGTGTGACCTTGCACCTAGCATATGCTCAATCCAAGCTTGTTAAGGAAAAGGTTTACCTCATCTACTACGACTTCCCTGGATAATCCCTCTGATGGGTAGTTTTATGGGTCAACTTGACCTGGACATGGGTACCAAGACATTTGGTCAAACATTATTCTGGGTGTGTCAGTGAAGGTGTTTCTGGGTGAAATGAATATTTGAATTGGTAGACTGAGTAAAGCCGATTGCCCTCCCCAATGGAGGTGGGCCTCATGCAATCCATTGAAGGCCTGAAGAGAACAAAAAGGCTGAGTAAGAGGGAACTTTGCCTGCCTGCCTGCCGAGCTGTCACATTGGTCTTCTCCTGTTTTTAGACTCAGACTGAAACATCCACTCATCTTGTGTCTTAAGCCTGACAGCTTTTGGACTAACGCCTACACCATTAGCTCTCCTGGTTCTCAGGCCTTCAAACTTGGACGAGAACTACACCATCAGCTCTCCTGAGTCTTCAGTTTGCAGATTGCAGATGATGGGGCTTATAATCAGTGAGCCGATTCCTTATGATAAATCTCTCTCTCTCTAGTTCTGTTTGTCTGGAGAACCCTGACTAATACAGATGTTTGGTACCAAGAAGTGGGGAACTGGGATTGGGAACTGGGTTGAGGCTGGCAGATTTTTTGACATGTGTGCTGCAAATATGGATGATAAGGGCGATTCAGGTGAGATCTCAGGTGGAAATGAGGAACATGCTACTGGAAACTGGAGGAAAGGTGATCCTTGTCATAAAGTGGTAAAAAAAACTTGGCAGAACTACGTTCTAGTATTTTGTGGAAGGTAGAACTTGCAAGCAATAATATTGGATATTTAGCTGAGGCGATTTTCCAAGCAAAGTATTGAGGTGGCCTATTTCCTGCAAAACACTGAGAAAGGGATCTAACAAAGGGAAGATAGACACATGCCCAGTAAAGTTGGGGTGACACAGGAAGGTACTTGTCTGTCAATCACACCTGGGAACAGAAATCATTGGCCAGGATGGGTATGGCCATTGCAAGCATGTGACAATTTGGGAATACATAAGCTCCTAGACAAAGGAGTTCGCTCTCTTGTTGCTCTTCACTCTTGGCTCTTGGTTGTCTTGTTGCCTGTAGCTCACTCTCTCGGCTTCCTTGCATTTGCCCGTGTTTCCTTCATAGCCATGTGGCTCAATGGACTGATAAACTGCAGCGGGAAACACAAATTAAGCTAGTCTGATGCTGTATTAGACTGTGCAGACATGGAAAGGAAGCTCTGGACACTGACTCTGATTTTAGCTCTACAGAAGCCCCAGCTACACTTCCTCTATGACTGGAGTAAGGGAAATGGGACTTTGGGAACTCAGGGATTTACCTCCATGCAAATAAAAATCATTCGTTCTCCCATGTGAGTCTCAGAAAATAGGATATTGCAAGAAATCCACCCCCACTAGCAACCAGGGGAGACAAGGACTTCTCCTATCTGGTAGCAAGACAATGGTGCTATCTTCTCAACTTGTAGGAGGTAATGATACAAATGAATACAGTCAAATACTTATAATTAAAATTTAATTTTTTTCTCCCATAGTTTAGATTTAAAAAAACAACAAACTCAAAACAACTTTATTGGTGCCTTTATAAAAAGCATCATTCACATGGTTGTTTTAATCCTAATAGGTTAAATTTTATCATCTTCCATAAAGATTATCATGACTCCCATTGCAAAGTGTTCATTTGATTGTCTTCCTCTATCAAACCAGTTAATTCTCTCGGAAGAAATGAATAGCGGTGTCCTTTCTGATCTATGAGCAGCCATGTTTTGGAAGGAGGGGAGAATAGCTGGGCTTGCAACCTACCAACCAGTCAAACTGGAAAATCAGCTTTTCAGAAGTTTCCCTCTGACTCCTCCTAGGCCATTTATCTGAACTAGCCTACACCTCAACTCCCCAGATTAGGGGAAGGCAGAGCAGAGAAAAAAACATTAAGGTTTTGGATAGACTGCCACTCAGCATATTTATAATTCATTCTGAATTCTCAGCAACGGAGGACAGGGATAGAGGCATTATCATTGTTTTTGCAACATTTAGCGAGCCACAGCAGCCACAGCAGCAACTGTGTTCTTAGCGCGCCCCTAAACCACACAGCAGCACAGCCACTGGGCGGTTCTGGGATAACAAGAACCTCATATGTTCTCTCACCCCTTCAGCATGTTCCTGTGTGTTTTCTGACATAACCTAATCATCTCAGAATGGCGACCTCTGGTCCATAGGTAGTCCTCTGGTCAACACACACAGGGTATGGGCACAGAGGATGGCACCTCCTTCCAGAGTCTGAGAACAATCCTACAGGATCAAAGCAGCTCTTGCTAAGCAATGGCTCCAAGTCCTCAAGGAAGTTCAACAAAGTAGAAATTAAGTTACCAGGGAGTTGGGGGGTCTACTCACAGAATATTAATGAAGATAGCAGAATATGCTACCTTGAAAAATGCAACTCTAGCATAAGGATTATTTTGATCTGAAGACAATTGAGAAGAATCAGACACAAGGAAAGCTCTCTGCCCTCCCCCTATTTGCCTAAAAGCCGGACATAAATTTGCAAAGATGTCCCTGTTCTATCAGGAAGGACAGAAGTAAATCACTAGAGACAACTCTAAACCCTTAACAGCCCAGAAATGGCCCTGGAGGTATCTACATAACAAACTATACTAAAACAGCCCTATCATTCGTTAGTGCTTCATATATTTACCTTCCCACCAATTGCTGACTTAGAAACACAAAGTCCTTTTCCTTTGTCTTGTTGCTTCTCCAAAAAATGTATTGTTAAGATTCTCTATAAGCCTAAGTTCTAACCACCCCTTTGAGTTACTCATCACTGGGTACTCCCTTGTGTATGCGGCTATACATATTAATCAACTTCTATTTGTTTTTCTCTTGTTAATCTGCCTTTTATCAGTCTAATTTACAGGGCCCAGCCAATTAACCTAAGATGGGTAGAATAAAAGTTTTCCTCCCCTATGTTAGAGAAATGCAAGGGTCTCTTATGGAGATGAGGGGAAGGTGACCCCCAAAAAGAAAGCCTTATAAGTTGTGAAAGGTGACCTAGCTGGTTTGGCTCAGTGGATAGAGCATCAGCCTGCGGACTGAAGGGTCCCAGGTTCGATTCCGGTCAAGGGCACATGCCCAGGTTGCAGGCTTGATCCCCAGGGGACGTTCAGGAGGCAGCCAATGAATGATTCTCTCTCATCATTGATGTTTCTATCTCTCCCTCCCTTTCCCTTCCTCTCTGAAATCAATAAAAAAATATTTTTTTAAAAAATAAAGTAAGTTGTGAAAGGTGGAGAAGGGATTTTAGCTTCTGCTGATGAAAATGTAGGGCACACATAAAATAACTGTAAACTTGACCTCTTATTTTAGAGTAAATAATACAGGGATTTGTTTGTTTGTTTGTTTTGCCACAGACCCTAATTAAACCCCTAAGTTCTAGCATTATGCACTATCTGCACCCTCCCTGTATTATTGTTTTTCCCTCCCCCCCCTCCCCCCACCGACCTGAATGACATGTTCTTCCTCCCTCCCCCGACCTGAAGGACACGTGGGAGCAGGTAGGCTGTCAGTTTTAAAGACTCATGTCCAGCTGGCATACAGGGGGTTCACAGAGACTGCCATCTGAATGATGCCTGCTGGAATGAGAAATGATGGCGCTAGCCCCATTTTTGCTTCTCAGGTTGATGCCCCGTTGGCGAGGCACCAAAGCTACCACACTCTTTTCCATAACCCTAACTTTTGGTGCCTAGATCGCTCTTATTGTCTATTTTATGACTCTGTCATCTTCAGAGAGAAGAATAACCTCAGCCCACCCTTCACTTCTCAGGAAGGAGTAAGTTAGGCTGTGGTAGTGGACTACTATTTTTCTAGGTAAGAAGTTTTATTTTTTTAAATATATTTTTATTGATTCAGAGAGGAAGGGAGAGGAAGAGAATGATAGAAACATCAGTGATGAGAGAGAATCATTGACTGGCTGCCTCCTGCACACCCCATACTGAGGATTTGCGTCCGCAACCCGGGCATGTGTCCTGACTGGTAATCGAACCATGATCTATCTGGTTCATAGGTCAACGTTCAACCACTGAACCATGCTGGCCAGGCCCTAAGTAAGAAGTTCCAAATCCTGAGTCAAAATTATCTTATATTTAAATAAGTACAGATATATTTTCAATGCAATTCATGAGCGATAGGGGAAAATGATTTTTTTTTTTTCAAAGGTCTGTTCAAAACTCAGGCATTATGCTGAAGCCGGTTTCGCTCAGTGGATAGAGCCTCAGCCTGCGAACTCAGGGGTCCCGGGTTCAATTCCGGTCGGGGGCATGTACCTTGGTTGTGGGCGCATCCCCAGTGGGGGGTGTGCAGGAGGCAGCTGATCGATGTTTCTCTCTCATTGATGTTTCTGACTCTCTGTCCCTCTCTCTTCCTCTCTGTAGAAAATCAATAAAATATATTTTAAACAAAAAAACTCAGGCATTAGCCCTAGCTGGTTTGGCTCAGTGGATAGAGCGTCAGCCTGCAGAATGAAGGGTCCCGGGTTCAATTCTAGTCAAGGGCACATACCTGGCTTGCAGGCTCGATCCCCTAGCACAGGGTGTGCAGGAAGCAGCCGATCAATGATTCTCTCTCGTCATTGATGTTTCTGACTTCCTCTCCCTTTCCCTTCCTCTCTGAAAACAATAAAAATATATTAAACAAAAATAAACCAACAAAAAATGCAGGCATTCTAGGATTAAATCCCTGACTAAACTGGCCGAGCTGTGGTCATTGAACATAGCTCCTTTCTTGGGACTCATTATCGACCTAGCCCCACATTCATCTTTGCTCTCAGGTTTTGTTTATTTCTTCTCATTCCTGGTCCAAGTTTTCTCTACGAGTTAGCTTCCTGTTTCATTAGGCATAGAACTGTGACAGAAAGATGCTTCATCTAGTCCTGCCTCAGGTTCAAAAAAAAAAAAATCAACAAAAAGTTTTTTAACAGCCATTGTGTACAAGACACAGTCTTGGGATGAGTACTGGGAGATGAGCAAAGACATACAATGAGTTGGAGGGTACCCTTGTCCCAGGTAGTTTACAGCTAGTCAGAGAGATCAGCATAATCACATGTAATAGAGTGAATTGATATTATGAGATTTCAAGATGGCAGTAAAACAGAAGTGAGAAGGAAGCAGGAGAATGTTCAAAGATAAAGTCCATGTAGGTAATTAAAGAGACCATGGAAAATAGATCTTGAAGCAAAGGTGAAGTTAGCCAGACAAAGAGGAGAAAGAAGACGAAGTATGGCCTCAGGAAATGATATAAACAAATTATAGGCAGTTCTGCTCTAAGGTTTGTATTTAAAACATGATTTGTTCCAACCTGAGTCATATATTAGGGAGCAGTTTGAGCATAATGTGAAGTCTGCATATGCCTATGTTTGACTTTGCTCTGAGAAACACTCAGGGAATGAAGGAAAATGTACCCAGCTGAACCAAGGAAGGTAGCAATATGTGACATGTACATAAGCACACCCTCAGCTTCCTACCCCTACCTAAGTTCAGCGTGTTATAACCAGACCTGTCCATATCTGCTGTTATAACGCTCTTTCCAGTCTTGTAACCCTCCTTCCATCACTTCCCTGTAACTCATAAGCTACACCCCTTCCAATACCACTTCCATAAGAATAACTGGGTCAGTTTCAAGGTGTAGTGCTTTCTTTCTTTCTTCCTTTCTTCCTTTCTTTCTTTCTTTTCTTTCTTCCTTTCTTTCTTTCTTTCTTTCTTTCTTTCTTTCTTTCTTTCTTTCTTTCTTTCTTTCTTTCTTTCTTTCTTTCTTTCTTTCTTTCTTTCTTTCTTTCTTTCACATGTGTAAACAGTGCTACCATTTTATTAGGTTCCTGTATTTTGTTGTTGTTGTTGCTACTGGCAAAGTTTTTGAGTATTGTGACCTCTAATCCCATTTTCCCCATAAGCCCTGTTTTATTGCATAACTTTTAAATAGTGTGGCAATTTTTTAGGAGCATATATATTATTTTAGAGCAGGACTGACTATACAGGTTTTAGAATAAAAATAATACTTGGAGTACCATGAGTAAATGATTAAGATTATAACTGAATTTATGTAGGAGAAGTTCATACAGAAATCAGATTTATTTGTACATTCATTTGGCCAATATTTGTTGAGTGCCCACTATATGCCAGGCACTGTTCTAATTGCTGGGGATATGGGAGAAAAGGGAGAAAAATCCCTGCCCTCCAGGAGTTTACATCCTAATTGAGGAGAGAGACCAACACAAGGTAAATAAATAAAATATCTAGTATGTTAGATAGTAATCAATGGTAAGAAGAAAAAAATTAAGTGGGGAAGTCAATATGATGTGTCAGGGAATGGGTTCAGATATGATGTCAGTATTATTTATTGCTGTATAACAAGTTACCCCCAAACTTAACAGCTGAAGACTACTATATCACAGACTTTTGAGGATAAAGAAGACAGAGTGGCTTACCTGAAATAGTTCTGGCTCAGGATCTTTCATGAAATCACAGTCAAGGTCTTGACTATGAGCTTTCATATTCAGCTCACACAGCTTTTGGCAAGAGGCTTCAATTCCTTGCTTCGCCGTAGGACTGGTGATGGCATGGCAACTTGCTTTCCCCAGAGAGAGCGATTCAAGATGGAAGCAGCAGGCCTTTATAACCTAATCTCCAAAAGGCACACCATCACTTGTCATCACACCAACTGACCCTGGTACAACTTGGGAGGGGACAACAGGAAAACCCGAGACTACAAACATTAGGACATGGGGATCATTAAGAAAATGACTGCTGTAGCCGGTTTGGCTCAGTGGATAGAGCGTTGGCCTGCAGACTCAAGGGTCCCGGGTTCGATTCCCAGTTAGGGCAAGTGCTCGGGTTGTGGGCTTGGTTCCCAGTGTGGGGTGTGCAGGATTCTCTCTCATCATTGATGTTTCTCTCTCTCTCTCCCTCTCCCTTCCTGTCTGAAATCAATTTAAAACATTTTAAAAAAGAAAAAGAAAATGACCTTTGGATTAACCCTTGAAGGAAGTGAGGGGGTAGCCTCTAGAACAGTGGTTCTCAACCTTCCTAATGCTGAGACCCTTTAATACAGTTCCTCATGTTGTGGTGACCCCCAACCATAAAATTATTTTCATTGCTACTTCATAACTGTAATTTTGCTACTGTTATGAATCGTAATGTAAATATATGTGTTTTCTGATGGCCTTAGGCGACCCCTGTGAAAAGATTGTTCGACCCCCAAAGGGGTCGCGACCCACAGGTTGAGAACCGCTGCTCTAGAACATCTGGGAGAAGATCATTTGCTCACAGAACATGTATGGAGGACAGCAGGGTGCAATGAGCTGGAGCAGAGTGAATGAGAGGGAAAGGAAGAGAAGATGTCAAAGAAGCGATGGGGCAGGAGGATGATTTTACCTTTACCCTGAGTGAAGTACAAGTTGAGCAGAGAAGTGGCATGATGTGACTTAGGACTTAACAGTGTATCTGACTGATGTGTTGAGAACACTGGTAGACCAAATGGAAGCCAAGTCAAAAGCAAGAAGACAAGTTAGGAGAGGAGAGGTGGTGGTAAGAGGTGATGGTTAGGAGGTGAGAGATGATGCTTGCCTAATTCTAAAAACATTTTAAAGGTAGAACAGATAGGATTGGCTGTGGGATGTGAGAGGAAGAGGAGTCAAAGATACCATCAAGGGTTTTTTGTCCAAGTAACTGGAAGAATGAAGCTGCCATTAATCTGTGCTTGGTAAGACTGAAGGAGCAGTGTTAGGGTAAATAGCAGGCATTCAATTTTGGACGTGATCAATTTGAAATGCCTATTAGACATCCAGGCCAAGACGTTGGGTAAACAATTGGATAATCAGGGCTGGAGTGCTGGAAAGAGGTTCAGGTTAGAGATACAAACTGGGGAATCATCAGATACAGATGGACCTAGAGCTCCAAGTTGGATAAAATCCCCTAAGGAGTGAGTGCAGCTAGAAAGCTGTGAGGCCCAAGAACGGAGCCCCAGAGCATTCCAGTATTTGGAACCGTGGGTGTGGGAACCTACAAAGACTGTGAAAGAGTGGCCAGAGACGTAGGAATCAAGCCAGGTGAGTACATTGTCCTATCAGCCAAGTGAAGATGTCTTTCAAGGCAGACTTAGAGAGACCCCATTATCACATGCTGCTGAGAGAATGTGAACTATCCAGTGGATGTAGCCTGTGGAGTTCATTAGCTGCTATGACCAGAGCAGGTTGGGTGGAGTAATGAAGGTGAAACCCTCAGTGCAATGGGTTGAAGATAGAATAAATGGAAGGAAATTTGAGACTGAATATTCTTTCAAATAATTCTGTGTGAAAGGTATAGCAGTCACAAATGAAGGGGAAACTGGAGTCAAGATGGGGTTGTTTTTTTAAGATGGGAGATTTAGCAGCATGCTTGTATGAAAGGACAAAAGGAACACACGAATGAAGCTGGGGCCTGGTCTCAGCAATGAGAAGGTGCTCTCAGGCCCTGTCTGTGTAGCCTTCTCCACAGGCCCGTTAAACATAGCAGCTGCGTCTTCCAGGCCAGCTGCAGAATCTCTTTTGTGCTTCAAATTCTGACTTTAGGATGGGCCCGGTCCCTTTTAAGGGCTTACCTAATTGGGTCAGGTCCATCCAGGATGGTCTCCCTTTTGAATAGTTCCAAGTCCATTGATCTGGAATCTTAATTACATCTGCAGAATCCCTCCAACTTTGTTAGATAAGATAACCTAATCACAGAGTGAAATCAATCCTATTCACAGGTCCCGTCACATTCAAGAGGAGAGGATTTGCAGAACACGGATGCCAGGGGAGGGGAATCTTAGGGGCCAGCTTAGAATTCTGCCGACCCCGCTTGATCTTGGGAACCTCTGGCCAGTGAGTCTCCTATAGCATTCAGGTTAAATTTTTTTGAATGGGAGGGAATGTGGTGCCCATTAAAGAAGGCTGGATGGATGAACTAGGGGGGAAAACCCTCCAGCCTCCTTAGCTCAGGGTGTGGATCATGTACACCACAGCTCGCCTTAGAACAGTATTTATGACCCCCATGTAATAAACTAACAGAAAAGAAGTTATTTTTAAAAGCAATTCATAAAGAGTAGAGAGATTAAAATAAATAGAAAATCAAAATTGTAATTAAAGACAAGATACAAAGAGGCAAACCATAAAGTTAAAAGTGATAAGAAGAAACAAAAAAATATGATTGAGAACAGAAAGTTTAAGTGAATAAAAAAGGTATAAAATAGTAAGAAAAAAGCAACACTTTACTAGTAAGAATAATTAAACTGTGCCAAATCAGTCCATGATCAAAAGTGAATGATTAGCCCTAACCGGTTTGGCTCAGTGGATAGAGCATCGGCCTGCAGACTCAAGGGTCCCAGGTTTGATTCTGGTCAAGGGCATATACCTTGGTTGTGGGCACATCCCCAGTAGGGGGTGTGCAGGAGGCAGCTGATTGGTGTTTCTCTCTTATTGATGTTTCTTTTCTTTTTTAATTTATTTTTATTGATGTCAGAGAGGAAGGGAGAGGTAGATAGAAACATCAATGATGAGAGAGAATCATTGATCGGCTGCCTCCTGCACACCCCCTACTGGGGGTTGAGCCTGCAACCCGGCATGTGCCCTTGGCTGGAATCGAACCTGGGACCCTTCAGTCCTCAGGCCGACACTCTATCCACTGAGCCAAACCAGCTAGGGCACTTATTGATGTTTCTAACTCTCCCTCTCCCTTCCTCTCTGTAAAAAGTCAATAATATATATATATATATTTTAAAAAGTGAATGATTAAAAGGATCAAATAACTTTTAAAAGCTAAAATAATAAAAGTAAATAAAATATAAGAAACTAAGAAGTAAGAAATCATAGTAAGAGTCTAAATATGGAGCAACAACAAATTCAAAAGACTAGCAATTTCAAGCTAAAGTTAACCAGAGTTCTTTAAGCTGAAGCAACCATAAAATCGAACATACTATGTGAGTGTCTTTCTCAACTAGGTTTCCTCATCTGAACCACAAAACATAGAAAAGTATCTGAGTGAACTATTTTCTCAGTTGTCCCAAGGATGGTACATAGCTAATACCATTTAAGTGCAAAGGAGATAATTTAATTAATTGCACACAGTAGGGCTTAACTCTCTCACCAAACTGGCTGATCTATGTCCAAAAGTATGCAAATGAGAAAGGATCCATCCATTTGGCATAGAGTTCTGTGATGTTTTGAGAGAAAAGTGTTATGTGACAGGTGGAAACTAAAGTCAGATTCCTGGGACATTTTTCTCCTCAGGAACTGCTCAATCAGGTGATGACTGACTAAAGGACAAGTCATTTAGGGCCGTTTACTGCAAATAATAAAGCCATCAACAGATGTCTTGACTTCACCCAAAGGAATTCAGAGAGGTAGCAGAGAACATTCATTTATTTGATTATACTCCATCAGCCTCCTGGCCAAAGGCACAAGGGAGGACTTTAAAATAAATAAAGAAAAAGAAAGAAAGAAAGAAAGAAAGAAAGAAAGAAAGAAAGAAAAAAAGAAAGAAAGAAAGAAAGAAAGAAAGAAAGAAAGAAAGAAAGAAAGCAAGCAAGCTTTTCCAAATTCACATTGTGATGGGCCAAACCATCTTGTAAGTGAGGATTAATGCTAAACCAGCCCAAGATGCTCCTTTCTCTTTTTCCTCTCTACCATTACACAAATGAAAAAACAAGTGTCTGCTAGTTTCACACGATTGTACTCCTCCTTGCCAAGGGACTTCCATAAAACCTTAGTTGGACTGCCTCGACTCTGGAACAATCCTACAGAACCCAGTGTCCACCAGAAGGTCACTATAAGCATAACCTGCTAAACCCTGCTTGACTTCCTAGATGCATGGACATGCTTGTTCACTCTTCCCTTGAAACTCTTCCTCCCTATTGTATTAGTTATGTGTGTTGTGTAACAAATTACTCCAATGCTTTAGTCACCTAAAACAACAAATATTTATTACCTCACAGTTTCTGTAGGGCAGGAATTCCAGAACATCTTAGCTGAATGCTTTTGTTCAAAAGTCATCTACTTGCACTTGGGATGTTGGCCGAGACTGCAGTCATCTGAAGACTTGGCGAGGGCTGGGGACCTACCAAGATGCCTCATTCACATGGTTTTGGGCAGGAGATCTCAGTTCCCCTCTGGTTCTTGGCAGGAGGCCTCAGCCCCTGGCCATGTGGATGTCTCCACAGGCTGTTAGTGAGTCCTCACAACACAGCAACATTTCCCCTGGAAAGAAAAAGGAAGACTTTGCAGTCTCTTTATGACTGAGTCTCCAAATTAACATATTGCCATTTCCACTTTATTCCATTTCTTAGAAGTGAGTCTAATACGCCTAGCCCACACTCAAGGGGAGGAAAATTAGACTCTGCCCTTTAAAGGGAGGAATATTGTAGGGGAGGATCAAACTTTTCCCTCTACCCTCGTAGGTTTATTGGCTGGGGCCCTGCAAATTAGATTGACAAAAGAGATGAACAAGAGACAAACAGCTTATTAACACACACAGAGCTCTTGCATGCAGGAGAAACAGTGATGAGTAACTCAAAGGGGTGGTTAGAACTTAGGCTTGTAACATCTTAGCAAAAAACAATAAATCTGTAGAGAAGAGAGAAGACAAAGGAAAAGGCTTTAGGCTTCCAAGAGGGGCAAACAAATAAATGGGGAAGCTAATGGACGATAAGAGTTATTTCAGTAAGGTTTCTTATGTAGATTCCTCTCAGTGCTGTCTCTGGTGGTTAAGAGCCTGAGCCTGCTTTTAGGCAAACAGTGGGGGCTTTTAGGCAAATTACCAGAGAGCTTCTTTTGGTATTTGCTGTTTCTCGGTTGTCTTCAGCTCAAAATAATTCTTATGCCAAAGGGACATATTTTGGGATGGCATATTCTGATCCCCTATAGTATCAAAGAATTTGTGGAGATATTTTTGAACTGCCACACTTACCTTCTGCAGCAACACAACCCTCCTGGTTGTCTTTCTATGTCTCTGGCATCTCTCCCAGTGCTCATCTATGGTTTCTTGTATTATTCCTCTTCTTTGAATGCTGGGTTTCTGGGCATTCTGTTCTCACTCCACATATTTGCTCTAGACCATCCTACATTCCTACATACCACCTTTGGGCAGATAATTCTCTAACCCAGGAGTTGGGATACATATGTTTTCAGAAAGGGACATATGGTCTTTGTGGTCCAAATGATCTCTATTGCAAATATTCAACTCTGCCACTATAGTGCAAAAGCAGGCATAGACAATGCATAAATAAATGGCTGACAATACTTTATTTGCAAAACGGGCTTTCAGACTGCTGGCCATAATTTGTTGATGGCTACTCTAACTTGCTAGATATGTCGCCCTCTCAGACCCTTCTCTTGGACTCCATATTCACTCCCACCTGCCCTCTAGGTATTTCTTCTTGGATGTCTCAGAGGTAGCTGAAACTCAACTCCCTGTGAATTGGATTGTCACACCTGGTTTTTCTCTTGTGTTCTCTTATAAATGACATCCCCATCTGGTCAATTGCTGGAGCCTGAAAGCTAGAAGTGATCCCTGCCCATCCCTCTCCCTCATCTCTCACATCCCATCAGTCAACTTTCTAAAATTATCTCAAAGCAATCCCCTTGGCTCCATCTCCACGTCACTACTCAGTGTAAGCTATCATTACCTCCTGCCACAGATACCACAGTTGCCTCCCATGGGTGGCAGAACAGTGGCCCCCAAAGATGTCCACATTCTAATCCCCAGAACCTAGGAATGTGCCACCTAACATAGCTAAAGGGACTTTGCATTTGTGACTAAATTAAAAATCTTGAGATTGTGGGATTATCTAAGTAGGCCCCAGTGTAATCACAAGGGTCCTTATGAGAGGAGGCCAGAAGGGCAGACACAGAGAAGGGATGTGATGATAGAAGCAAAGATTGGCGTGACGCCCTTTGAAGATGAAGGAGGGAGCCACGGCCCAAAGGATGCAGGTGGCCTCTGGAAGCTGGAAAAGACAAGGAAGCAGATTTTCCACTCAAACCTCCAGAAAGAACCAGCCATGTCAACATCTTAATTTTAGCTCAGTGAGTCTGACTTTGGACTTCTGACCTCCAGAATTGCAGGATAATCCTATCTAATAAAAGAGTAATATGCAAATTGACTGTCACTCCAACACACAAGATGGCTGCCCCCATGTGGTCAAAGATGGCCACCCCCATGTGGACACAAGATGGCCAGCAGGGGAGGGCAGTTGGGAGGGACCAGGCCTGCAGGGGAGGGCAGTTAAGGGTGACCAGGCCAGCAGAGGAGGGAAGTTGGGGGGGACCAGGCCTGCAGGGGAGGGCAGTTAGGGGCAAACAGGCTGGCAGGGGAGCAGTTAGTCATCAATCAGGCTGGCAGGGGAGTGGTTAGGGGGTGATCAGGCTGGCAGGCAGAAGTGGTTAGGGGCAATCAGGAAGGCAGGCAGGCGAGCAGTTGGGAGCCAGCAGTCCTGGATTGTGAGAGAGATGTCCGACTGCCCGTTTAGGCCCGATCCTACCGGGATCGGGCCTAAACGGTCAGTCAGACATCCCTCGAGGGGTCCCAGATTGGAGAGGGTGCAGGCTGGGCTGAGGGACATACACCCCCGTGCACGAATTTCTTTTTTTTTTTTTTTTTTATTTCCTTCTCTTTTATTTTATTTATTTATTTTTTTTAATTTCTTTATTGATTAAGGTGTCACATATTTGTCCTCATCCCCCATTCCCATCCCACACCCCTTCCCACGGATGCCCCAACCCCCTGTTGAACTTAACCATTGGTTAGGCTCATATGCATGCACACAAGTCCCTTGGTTGATCTCTCCTCCCTCCCCCCACCCTCCCCTATCTTCCCTCTGAGGCCCGATAGTCCGATCGATGCCTCCCTGTTTCTGGTTCTGTTCTTGTTCATCAGTCTATGTTGTTCATCATTTCCCCTAGATGAGCAAGATCATGTGTCACTAGAGATATACTTATAAGAACTGAATGTGAGACGAGCAATAATAGTTATGCTGACAGGCAAATGAATCAGTCTGTAGTGAGTTTCTTTCTGGACCAACAGTTCTTTTGAGACCCCATATCAATGTCCACCAGTTCCTTATGTGTACATGTCAGTACTGACCCCTCAGCTCTGGATGGTGGACAAATGGTGGTAATGCATGACCGACACCCTCTGTTTTGGTCTTGGCCGGACCCAGGGGCATGGCTTCACCCGGACTCAGGGGCATGTGGCCTCACCCGGGCCCAGGGGGCGCATGGGCTCACCTGGACCCGGGTGCGTGTGGCCTCACCCGGACCCAGGACCCAGCCTCACCTGGATCCAGGGGCACACGGCCTCACCCGGACCCGGGATGATCCAGCTTCACCCGGACCCAGGGGTGCGTGGCCTCACCCGGACCCAGGGGCACGTGGCCTCACCCAGACCCAGGGGGCGTGTGCCCGTGCACGAATTTCATGCACCGGGCCTCTAGTACATTTATATATATATATATTTTTTTTAAATATACTTTATTGATTTTTTATAGAGAGGAAGGGAGAGGGATAGAGAGCTAGAAACATCGATGAGAGAGAAACATCGATCAGCTGCCTCCTGCACACCTCCCACTGGGGATGTGCCCGCAACCAATGTACATGCCCTTGACCGGAATCAAACCTGGGACCTTTCAGTCCGCAGGCTGACGCTCAATCCACTGAGCCAAACCGGTTTCAGCCATTTATATTGTTTTAAGCCACCACATTTGTGGTAATTTGTTACATCTGCAACAGGAAATGAATACACCTCCAAACCCATCCTCCAGTCTTGCTCTATTCCAGTCTATTCTCTACACCACCCAAACACACTATGATCTGTCACATACCCATCTAAAACACTTCTGTGATTCCCCCTGTATCTCTAGGATAAATTCCAAGCTTCTTACAAAACTCCGTCACTGGGCCCCTAGCAGTTTATGCTCCTTAAATTCATACAATAAGTTCCACTCCCCCCTTTCCCCACTTAGACTCAGTGCTCCCCATCTGTCACCTGACTAACTTCCCGGGTTAGACATCACTTCCTCGGTGATGGCCCTGCCCTCATTCTGAGTTGGGTCCCTGTGCTGAAGGCATTACCATAGCTGTCCCTTCCTTTTCCAAGCCCCAGGCCACTTTCTTGCTATGACTTGTGAACCCAGAGATGGCACAACTCTCTTGTTCACTGTGGGGCACCCAGCACCTGGTATGATGGCTGACACACACCTGTGCACAGTGAATGAAAAGGCTGGGTAAAAGTAGGTTTGCAGTTGTTCGTATGGAAAATAATACGACAATTAATAAATAATCACGCGAGAACAAACTCTGTGTTTTGCATCCATACAACTGTAAACCTACGTTTGCCCCACCCTGTATCAGTGGACGACTGGTGAGGAGCCCCAGGACTGCCTGGGGAGGACAGATCTGGAGCTGACTGGGGGGCAGGTGGGAGTCTGAACTGCCCTCATTTTCCTTCCTGCTCAGCCTTCTGGGGAAGGTGCTAGGAAGGGGAACTGGGCTTCACCGCCCTCCTGCTACAATTAGCTGAGCCCTTTATTTTTCCTGTACAAAGAGGATAGAGCAAATCAAAGGGAGATAAAAGTGCATGTCCCACAAAGGACGCTGAGAAGAGGGGGGAAAGAGGGAGGGTAGTGGGGGAGAGAGGCAGAGAGAAGCCCTGCGCCCAAACAAAAGCCTAAAACCAGCCGATCCCAAGGATCAGACAGTGGAGACACAGGGACAGGAAGAGAGCAGGCCGCGTGGGGATCCGCAACCCGTGGGCCCAGGAGGAGAGGGAAGGAAGGAAGATAAAACGCCTATGTGAACAGCCAGGGAGAGGGTGGAACGGGACCCCAAATGGAGATGGGACAAAAGCATGAAAAGACAAGATTTGCCTCCATCCCTTGAGCCGTCCACCTGGGGAAAGCAAGCAGGAGCTGGAGACAAAGCAGAGCGAGGAAGGCGGAGAGGGAGGGAGCGCAGCACCGGGGTCCTGCTCTAGCTGCGCGCTGTAAGCATGGGGGTCAGCAGTGCGTTCACGAGGTGGCCTATATTTGGTGAAAGAAATCCTACCTGATTAAGTTTCTTGTTTTTGAACTTTATATATAGATGTTAAGAGATGAGCAAACAAAAAGAAGGTGGTCTTGAGCCTTCTAACGGTTGCTTTTGTGTCTGGCTTCTTTCTCTCGACATTATGCTTGCTATATAATATTCCACTATGTAAATATGCCTCAATTTTTTAAAGTCCTCACCTAAGGATATATTTTTATTGATTTGAGACACAGAGAGAGAGAGAGAGAGATAAAGAGAGAGAGAGAAACATTGATGTGAGAAACATTGATCAGTTGCCTTCTGTACTCACCCCAACCAGGGATGAAACCCACATCCTAGGTATGTGCCCTGACAGGGAATCGAACATGCAACTTTTTGGTGATTGGGATAAGGATCCAACCAACTGAGCCACACCAGCCAGGGCTGTCACAATTTTTATATTCACTCTTCTATCTGGTGGAGGGTTTTAATTCAGGCCCACAATCTTGTATCTGAAACATCAGGCCCATAAGTGTTTCAGAACTTTAGAAAAATAATAAGGTGCATGCAGCTCCCTATGTAGAGTCTGTGTTAGAACCGTGTCATCAAACACATCAACGTTTCTGCAAGGAAATGCACGAGCTATTCATTCTGGAAATAGCTTCACCCCAGTTCAGTTCAGGTTTTGCCACCAAATAAGTGCAGGCCAGATCAGGTTATGCCTCCACATAAGGGATGACAACATTTTTGGTTTGGGGATCTCAGAATTGAGAACCCGTACTTCACTAGTGCTCAATCACGTTTGCTTTGGGAAATCCTGGCATAAAGACAAATTGGATACTGCCTTATGTATATCAGCCAAAATCAGAAACAACAGACCCGTGATGTGTAAGCAGTGAGGTGTGGTCTGGGAGGGGAGTTGGAGTTGGAGTTGGCTAAATCAGGGCTCAAAGCCTGAATGTGTGAGACAGGATAGATCTGGTATTGCTGGCTGCTGAGATCCCTGATCTTGTTGATCATTGAAACCTTCTTTGTTTTTAAACCTCAGCTCCTAATCTTATAAGTAGTTGATTACATTTTTGTTTAATTTGAAAGCTCATTTCTTTCTTTTATCCTTTTAGTCCTTTAGTTCTATTTCATTTATCTTGATCATTTTTATCTCTATCTTGTCCTTTGTAATTTTATATTACACTAGAGGCCCGATGCATGAAGATTCGTGCAAGAATGGGCCTTCCTTCCCCTGGCTACAGGCACTGCCTTTGCTCTGGCCTGAGCCACCTTTTCACTCCGGCCCAGAACCGCCTTTCCACCTTCCCATGCTGCCCAGAGGCCCAGAGCAGCTGGGGCAGTGTGGAACGTCTGCATCCCGCCCAACCCTCGGCAGCTCAGCGCCTGCGTATGCAAATTAACCAGCCATCTTTGTTGGGTTAATTTGCATACCCACTCCTGATTGGCTGGTGGGTGTTGTGAAAGTACAGTCAATTTGCATCTTACTCTTTTATTAGTGTAGATTCCCTTATCTCATCTTTTTTTTTCCAATTAGCAATAATCGCGCCTCAGATAAACCTCATTGGCTATGATACTGCCACTGTGCAAAGTTTATCTCATCTTTTTGTTTTTATTGTTATTGCGCTATTTTTTGGTGACTGGGAGAAGACCCCGGCGTTTGGAGGGGCCCCTCCCTTGGAGCCATATCGCTCTGTGCTTGGGAAAGTTTCTTTCTGAGGAGATTGCTGGGTGGTGGGCAGCCCTCAAAATGTAAGCTCAAGCCTTAACCAAAAATTGGTTCTGGGACTTTCAAAGCCTTAGAAAACACCGAGGCTAAAAACAGAAAGCTGTTCTAAGTGGTGGGCGTTTATTTCTGGGCAAATACTTCTTTGTTCTGGGAGACCAGACCCAGATGCATAAACCCTTTTCTGTCCCCACATATAAGTTCTCATCACCCTTTCTCGAGCTCAAGAATACTCCGCAGTGAGGACATAGCAACATGTGTTTCATCTTCCGCCTCGTGATAGGTGTTTCTTTTCTGCAGGGATGGAGAGGATGTTGCTTCTGTAAGTCTCAGAGACTTACAAGGGAGGAAGGATCCCGTTCTAGCTATTGCTACATGGGGCACAGAAGCTGCCAGAAGGAGGGCCAGGCACTATATGTCTCCCCACGTGGCAGAGATGGCCTTTACCAGCCGGACTGAGGGGACCTAAGACCCACCTGGGGAGAATATTGGCATCTCCTCATGAGGTTACTGCAGACTGAAGAACCCTGACTTTGGGAAGTGTATTAAATGGAGAGAGATAGACTGGTTAAACCCTCTGTTCAGAGCTGGGTCAAGTCCTAGACTATCACTTTGATCCCAAGGAACAATTCTCTCAATTGTTCTATGATGGGTCAGCCCCCAAGAGGGAGGGAGATCTGGGAGCGGGGGCCTGACAGTGCTTTGAGGCTCCGAGGACCCTCATAAGAAAGCCTGGCTGTCCCCCCTCCCCACATCTGCTCTTTGTGGAGAGAGAAGGCAGGCCTGGGGAGCAAGGGGTTGGGCGACTCAGTGCATCTGGTTCTAACTGGCCTCTCTACATCCTCAGGCCCCTCTGAGGGGCCCAAGTCTTCACCCAGCTTATGTCTGAGCAGCCCCACCTGATGCCTGCTCAGCTGTGCGCAGGAGGGAGCAGCCTGCGTGGAGACCTGCCTCTCCAGCCCGTCCTCCCAGGTCAGTGCAGTCAGGACAATGCGGGCTCCACAGTGTCTGTGTTTGTGATGCTGCTGTAATAGCCGGGTTATTGTTTAACAGGAAAGGGGTAAAGGGAAGACTAGATAACACAGGCATGCCACTTATACAGCTCTGCTAACTTAACACTCTCCAGGTCTGTTACCCACTGACCACTGGGGGAAGGGACTGAAAAAAAGCAGTTTAGACACGTGCCCAGGAAGGTCTGAGTGATGTGGGAAGCTGCTGGGGGGGGTGGGGGGGATCTGCCAATCACACCTGGGAGCAAGTCAATAGCCAGAATAGGCGTGGCCACCGCATGGGTGGGAAACCTGAATATTTAAACTTCTGAGCAAAGGAGAGCGCGCTCTCTCACACGCCAGGCTCCTGGCTCTCCTGTTGCAGGGGCTGAGTGCCCCTGTGCCCACATGGCCCATGGCCATGTGGGACTCCACACAATGGACTAGTGGACTTTAAGGACCTGAAGTTGAACTAGAACTGGCTGCAACATGGAACAGAAGCTCCGGACACTGGCCTTGCTTTCAGCTCTCCTGGGGCCCCAGCTGCACATTTTCCAGGACTGGCTTAAGGGGGTGGGACTTTACAACCCGAGGAATGGAACTCCATGCAAATCAAGTCTTTTACCACATTTCATTCTGCCGTGCTCATCTCAGACAAGTCATGTTGTAAAGACAGCGCAAGAGCTCTGCTCCCAGGAGCTGCGGGGAAGTTTGATTCCCCGGGGTCAGTGTGCAGGGCAGCCTCGGGGTTGACGGCCGAAGAGCTGAAGGCTGACCGGGGGAGGGGGGGGCGTTATTTCTAGTTCATTTCATCCCTTAGTTGCATACTGCTTTTTATATCTTTTTAATAATCTTTTTATTTCCTTCAACTCTATCTTTTTTATGGACGACTGTACTATTTTTTTATTTCCTAATTTCTATTTCTTCACCTCAATAAACTGGGTGTCAGAAGGCTACCCAAGCAAAGAGGCTGGATGCTCTGCCCTGGTGGATTGAACCCCATTTCCCTTTACCAGGTGTGTCTTGTCCTCAGTGGCTCACAGACTTCAACCTGTGCAAGGCAGGAGCCCCCACGCCAGAATCCCCCCTGGGGTTATGAGAGGTGATAATATATTGGCATGTACTGATAACATGTTTGAACTAGGGAGATGATGTTCACACGTACTGTTTTACTTAGAAAGTCTTCACCAAAAAATGCAAATATGGAAGTCACTTTTTTTGTCTTCTGTAGCTGTAGGTGATTTCTGATAATGGCCTGGTCAATGATACAGAAGCAAAAACCTGCTTGTGTTTGGAGAACCCCTTGTACCTGGTACCATCCCTTCTCCTTGTGGTCCAGCTGGAATGGGAATATGATACCCAGAGCTATGGCATCAGATTGTGACTCTGAGAGAAAGGCCAAGGGAAGCACAAAATGTTATCCCAATATTGTAATGCCCTACACCAGTGCCAGCTACCGACAGCCTCCAGACATGTTGTGATGTAAGGAAATTAAACCCCAGTTCATTTAAACCTTTGTTGGTTGGCCTCTCTGGGTCTTGTCATTGAAAAGCACCCCTCATTGATAAACTTGCTTGTGGATGTTTGCATCAGGAGGGAGGCTTAGAGGAGCCCTCAGCCTCCAGAGCCGAACAGAGGAGATGAGTCCCCAAGGCCTCCGTCTAGGAAAGGAGATGTCTGGAAGGGAGCTTTCTCCCTCCACAGCCGACCTGGCTCTCGGAGGGAGCTCTGCTCACATGCCCGGTGTTGCCTTCATCGCGCCCCCTGATGAAGGGCTCTGTATTGCTCACTGTACAGGATCAATCTAGGCCTCTGGGCTGAATGCCAAAGAACTAAAAGAGACAGCGTCACCCTGATGGTCCCTCTGCCCCCCTATTCCCTGAGGCTCCCAGAGTGTACTCCTGAGGCGTGAGCCAGCCCTGGGCCTCGCTCCCAGGGCGATGACAGGGCTGCTGCAGAGGCACGTGGGTCTGCAGCGCCTCCGCCCTCCCTCTCCTGGTTCCTGGGAGCAACGAGACCCCCCCCCCCCACCTCAGGAGGCTTTCCAGACAAACTCTGGGGATGCAGGCAGCCTGGAATATAAAGAGCAGGCCCCAGGGAAGAAGCAGAATGGAACTGAGTTTTAACTATGTCATCACATTACCACCTTTGCAAGGGGATGTGAATCCCCTAATTAATCCTCACTGCCTGTTTCTTCTTTCTTAAGGGCACCTCTGTTTCTCCCCCTTCTAGTCATCCTCCATCCTCCGCCTCTGCACTCTCACCCCTCATGCTTTTCCATGGCTTCCATGGCTCCTGGAACCCTGGACCTCCGTCCCCAGGCTTCCCTCCTGAGCCCCAGCCTCAGATACCCAGCTATTTCTTACACATCTGCATCTGGGCTCCTTAAACTTTTTTAAAAAAATATATTTTTATTGATTTCAGAGAGCAAGGGAGAGGGGAGAGAAAGATAGAAACATCAATGATGAGAGGGAATCATTGATCAGCCGCCTCCTGTACGCCCCCTACTGGGGATCGAGCCTGCAACCTGGACATGTACCCTTGACCGGAATCAAACCCGGGACCCTTCAGTCCACAGGCTGACGGTCTATCCACCGAGCCAAACCAGCTAGGGCCCTGTTCATATCTTGATGGCACCAATACCCCCTATATAACAGCTATCTTACACCTCTCCCACATTGTATATCGGGTGTGAAGGGAGTGCCAGATAACATCTCTTTGTTTAAACTGATTTTGTATATATAGCATGTACTCTTTTTTATATATATATATATATATATACATATATATATATGTATATGTATATATATATATATATATATATATATATTGTTGTTGTTGTTGTTGTTGGTTTCAGAGAGGAAGGGAGAGGGAGAGAGAGAGAGAGAAACATCAGTGATGACACAGAGTCTTTGATCGGCTGCCTCCAGCACACCCCCCACCCCGGACCGGGGATCAAGCCAGCAACCCCAGCACGTGCACGCTCTGACCGGGAATCGAGTGGTGACCTTCTGGTTCACAAGTTGACGCTCAATCGCTGAGCCACCAGCTGGGCTAACTCTTTGTTTAACTGGAAGAGGAAGCGTTCCTGTGGCTGTACGTAAGGAACTATGCCTGAGAGCCTTTACTTCACCAGGACTGGATTTAAAGATACAGCTGATGCTATAGTAAGGCAAGGCTTTTTGGTCTTTGGGTCTGCAGGCCTGCGTTTTGGTCTTTGGGTCTGCTGGCTGAGGAAGGGGTGGGACCCATTGTGCACCTCCATAGACATGAGAGTCCCCACATAAGTGAAACTCCCTGTGCAAAGTGACCCTTGAGAGAGCCAGGTGAACTGTGGGCACCGGAAATAGCCTGGGGGTGGGCAAAGGAGCAAGCTCAATGGCCAGGCACTTGCACCCCAGAACAGCTCTCTACTCAGTAGAGAGGCTACTGTTTCCTCTGCCCCTCCTGCTGGGTCTGATGGGCTCTATGGAGCTTCCAAAGATGCTGGGACCTCTGCTCTCCCTCGGGGAACTAATGAACTGCGTAACTGTCCTACTCTTCTACCGCATCATGGCGAGAAGGCCACGTGCCGGTGAGAGGATGGGTGACAGTAGGGAACAGAAGAATCAGAAGGCAGAAACAAAGTGGGGAGGAAGGAGAAGGAGGACGGGGGCCATGGCTGCATTGCAGGATTGAAGACTCTTTCACTTTAAAACTCCCCGTTCAGCCCCCCGGACACACAGCGTCGCCCCACATAGAAAGCCCTTTCCCAGAACAGAAGGCCTGTCACCAAAAGCATTTATTTAGCAACAATAACAGCAAAACACACAAGGTACAAAAACAGTTTTCTCAAGAATTTTTCCAATTCAATTCAACAAATATTTATTTTCCTGAAAAAGCGGGGAGATGGAAAGAAATAGAAACATGTGGATTTTTCTCTTGTTTTTGATTGAAAAGCCTATTGGCCCAACCAGGAGAAAAGCATTGCCCCAGTGAGCCGGAGCACAATGGGAATGCACTTTTAAAATAGAAAAGAACACTAATACATAAATACACCGAGGTAATTTTAAAGCAGCAGAACCTCAGTACTACAGGGGGGATGGGCCCAATGCTCGCAGGCAACTCGTGTTCTGTCTTCTGTGTAGGCTGCTAAGAGCCACGGTCTAATCCAAGGTGAACTTCCATCGTCCTGTTACCAGACCATGTGATCTGGGGGTACATGTAAAACTGTCATCAATAAAGATATACTCGATTAGCAAACACCAATGGAAAAATAGTTTAGAAAGCAAATGGGAGTCCAGAGACCCAGCTTTGGGTAAGAAAACACTTTTTCTCATCTGGAAAATGGATTCCGTGACCTCCACTATTCCTTCAGGCACTAACAGGCGTGATTATTAGTAAAAGGGTTACTCTGGCTCTAGCTGATCTGGCTCAGTGGATAAAGCGTTGGCCTTCGGACTAAAGAGTCCCAGGTTTGATTCTGGTCAAGGGCACATGCCTGGTTGCAGACTCGATCCCCAGTAGTGGGTGTGCTGGAGGCAGCCAATCAATGATTCTCTCTTATCATTGATGTTTCTATCTTTCTCCCCCTCTCCCTTCCTCTCTGAATCAATAAAAAATACGTTAAAAAATAAAATAAAATAAAGGGGTTACTCTGGAATGCGGGGGCAAACATGGTGGAAGAGATATGAAAAGTCCATTGGGGGCTCATAATAGGTACCCCTGTTAGAAACTAAGGACCAGGCTAAATGGATTGCAACCCCCCCAACTCTTCTAAGGACAGCAAACCCATGGGTCTGGCCCAGGTCCTAGCAGGATGTGCAACCTGTGTGCTAGGCATTCATCCTCCAGCATTTGATCATTTGTGAAATTGATCTCTGTCCCCACCGTGCATGTCCATATATTTTAGTGATGTGTGTCATGCAGAACATGGGCCTGGGATAGTGGTGTAAGATGGTACCAAGTAAGGCACAACCTGCTGCCAGATCAAGGCGAGAGGCATTGCTGAGCACACCCGGACTTTGCCAGGGTGGTGTCCGGGAGAGACAGCTTCGCCCCAAGCCTGGGGAGAGCAGGGGCCAACGCCCCTGGCCTCTGCGTCTATGTGGACTGCAGCCGTGGGTGGTGAAATCATGATACTGACTTGTTTGGTGTTGTTTTGAGTTCCTTGAGTCCCTCCAAGGATACCGCCAACAATTGCAGTATTTGCGAAAGTGCCATGAACACCGTAGAGAAGGCTGAGAGGGCTCCGCAGAGGGCAGCTTTCCCCAGGGGCTGCCTAACTGGGCAGCTGGAGGACTCGGAGGGCTCATCCGGGTTCTTTCCGTCCCCGGAGCTCTTGTCTGCCTCAGCTGCCTCTCCGTCTCTGTCCCCGCCCCACGCCTACACCGAGGCACCAAGGGGGCAGCTTGCCATAGTCTCTGCCCCTCACCCCACACCCACAGACACTTCTTTTTCTAAGGCCATTCCCCGGCTTAATTATTTGCAGGTCTTCTTTCTCTTTCGAGTCTCCCAAAGTCCAAAGACTGTTGGGATAATTAAACCTGGAGGGACCAGGAGGAGGCCCACCCCCTGGGCCTTTGGAATCGGGCTGGTGATTAGGTCATAATTGATCTTTATTGTTGCTGCTGAAGGTTATTTATTCCGCTCCCAGCGGAGCCTTTGTCACCGTCTGCCCCACCCCCAGCTTTCCGAAGCTGAAGCTGACCTGCCTGGGCCTGGAGCCCGGACCAGGGGCTGCGCCGGGCTGTTGACTCATTCGCTCTGCTCTCCGTGGGGGCCTCAGCAGTTGTGTCCCCCACCCCCAGGCTTTACTGCATTTCTCCGTTTCCGGTCTCTGCCACACCTTTTGTCTTTCTGGCCATCTCAGCTCCTGGGCCGCCTGCCCTGATCCACCCTCCTGGGGACCAGAGCCCAGGGTCCAGGAGGAATCGGCTTCAGAAGGGCCCTGAGCAGCCTCCACTCCGACTTCTAAGCGCTTTCCCAGGCCTGCCCTGGAAAGGAAACTGGGGCGGGAGGAATGAGGTTCCCTAAAAATACACTTAGATTTCCCAGTGGAGGGGCGAGCGGGAGGGGGAAGGCCGGGACTCTGAACTACACTGGACATTCAGCTCCACTCCGCTTCGAAGGTACAGAGGTTCCCTGGAGGAATATGGACAAGAAAAAATTACTCTATCCACAAATGTACCTCTAAGGGCTGTCCTGGGCCACGGAGATATTATTGTTTGTGATAATAATACATGTTGTCGAGTACTCTAAAACATTCTAGCTGATTGCATTTTGCTCATCAGCATGACCTCATCTGTCTGGGGCAATGAGGCAGGGCCGAGATCCGAGTCAAGGGAACTGGGACCAGAGCAGCTAAGCGACTTGCCCAAGTCAAAACCAGACCCGTGCCCTGCCTCTCTGTCTCGGCTCAGTGATGTCGCTTCCTTGTGATATATGGGCATCTCCTCAGGGAAGCCATGACTTTGACTTGCTGGGTTGAAATTTGCTGGTAAGATTGCCCGGAGGCCCTCGTCAGTTTTGCTCAGTGAATAGAGCATCAGCCTGTGGACTGAAGGGTCCTGGGCATGTACCTCAGTTGCAAGCTCAATCCCTGGCCCTGGTTCGGGTACGGGCAGGAGGCAAGCAATCAGTATGTCTCTCTCCTCATTGATGTTTCGATCTCTCTCCGTCTCTTTTCCTCTCTGAAATCAATAAAAGTATATTAATAATAATAATAAAAAAGGTTGCCTGGAGGTGCTTTGCTTCCCCTGGCAGAGGATGCAAGGTCTCCTATTCTTTTAAGCAGCAGGTCCTGCCCTAGCCAGTTTGGCTCAGTGGGTAGAGCATCGGCCTGAGGACTGAAGGGTCCCGGGTTCGATTTCGGTCACAGGCACATGCCCAGGTTGCAGGCTTGATCTCCAGTAGGGGGCTTGCACGAGGCAGCCGATCAATGATTCTCTCTCATCATTGGTGTTTCTATCTTTCTCTCCCTCTCCCTTCCTCCCTGAAATCAATAAAAATATGTTTTAAAAATAATAAATAAGTAAGTAAGCAGCAGGTGCTTCCTGGGCCCACCTATGGCATCTTGCTCTGGAGAGCAGCGTCCCTCAGAATGCAGAGGCAATCACACCATGACTGACACCCACTGAGTGCCAGGGCTATGCCAAGAGTTTACACTGATTATCCCACATACATCTCCCAGTAAGCCTGCGGAGAGGGCTCTCTGGTCACTCTTCTTTCTTTCTTTTTTTAATATATTTTTATTAATTTTTTCTTTTAGAGAGAGAGGAAGGGAGAGGGAGTGAGATAGAAACAGTGAAAGACAAACTCTCGATCAGCTGCCTCCTACACACCCTTCCACAGGGGACTGAGCCCAAAACGTGGGCATGTGCCCTGACCGGGAATCGAACTGGCGGCCTCTTGGTTCTTGGGTCGATGCTCAACCGCTGAGCTACACCGGCCGGGCTGGTCACTCTTCTTTCTGAGATGAGGTGATAGGTTCAGAGAAGTCAACCTGCCCTTGGTCACACCGCTAGTAAGAGGCAAGAGCTGAGATAGAAGCCCAGTCCCCCTGGGCTCTGGAGCAAAAGCCTGTAACCGTGAAAGATGTACTGTGCCCCGAGTAGATATTCCCTGGATGGGGGTGGGAGATAACACATCTAAGTGTATGTGCCACCCATTAGAGGAGGGACATGGATAGGAGAAAGCAAAGAACAGCAAAGATGAATTCAGTGTCAGGAAACGTGAATGCAGGCGGGGCCCCTAGAGGGCACCTACTGATGACCACAGGGTACAGGTGAGAACAGGGAGGCCCACAGACAGGGAGTGGTTTCTCCTGGATCAGTGGTCGGCAAACTCATTAGTCAACAGAGCCAAATATCAACAGTACGATTGAAATTTCTTTTGAGAGCCAAATTTTTTAAACTTCTTCTAACGCCACTTCTTCAAAATAGACTCGCCCAGGCCGTGGTATTTTGTGTAAGAGCCACACTCAAGGGGCCAAAGAGCCGCATGTGGCTCTCGAGCGGCAGTTTGCCGACCACGGTCCTGGATCAAGTGGCAGAGCCAGAACTTGAGCCCAGGTTCCCTGTCCTCCAGGTGCACAGCTGCCCTTGCCTCCTCCCTGGTCACGGCAGCTTGCTCCTCTAGCTTTACAGTTTCATCCCCCACTGCCTGCCACATCAGAGGCCTTCAGCAGAATCTGTGAGCATCGACCCTTTTTAGACTATAGAGAAACCCCCCGAAACACAAGCAAGCAAGCAAACAATTCCTCAAATAATGAATGAGGTCTCTGAGCTATGCCCCTATAAGAGTGTCCTCATAGATGCCCATGTTCAACTCACATTGCCTCCCAACCCCATTCAGTCATCCTCATCCCCATGCCCAGCCCTCCATCCCATTCCCATCCCAATTCCTGTCCTTATTATCCCTCTATCCCCATCCCCATCCCCATCCCTTCATCCCATCCCCATCCCCATCCCCATCCCCATCCCCCTCCCCATCCCTCCATCCCACTCCCATCCCCATCCCTATCCCCATCCCTAACCCCATCCCCATCCCCATCCCTTCATCCCATCCCCATCCCTATCCCCCTCCCCATCCCTTCATCCCATCCCCATCCCCTTCCCTCCATCCCACTCCCATCTCTCCATTCCCATCCCCATCCCTCCATCCCATCCCCATCCCTCCATCCCCATCCCATCCCTCCATCCCCATCCCCATCCCTCCATCCCCATCCCCATCCCTTCATCCCCATCCCCATCCCCATCCCTATCCCCATCCCCATCCCCATCCCTTCATCCCTTCCCCATCCCTCCATCCCACTCCCATCTCTCCATCCCCATCCCCATCCCCATCCCTTCATCCCATCCCCATCTCTCCATCCCCATCCCCATCCCCATCCCTCCATCCCACTCCCATCTCTCCATCCCCATCCCCATCCCTCCATCCCCATCCCCATCCCCATCCCTTCATCCCATCCCCATCTCTCCATCCCCATCCCTTCATCCCCATCCCCATCTCTCCATCCCCATCCCATCCCCATCCCCATCCCCATCCCTCCATCCCACTCCCATCTCTCCATCCCCATCCCCATCCCTCCATCCCACTCCCATTTCTCCATCCCCATCTCTCCATCCCCATCCCCATCCCCATCCCCATCCCCATCCCTTCATCTCATCCCCATCCCTATCCCCATCCCCATCCCCCTCCCCATCCCTTCATCCCATCCCCATCCCCATCCCCATCCCCATCCCCATCCCCATCCCCATCCCTCCATCCCATCCCCATCCCCATCCCTCCATCCCCATCCCCATCCCCATCCATATCCCCATCCCCATCCCTATCCCCATCCCCATCCCCATCCCTTCATCCCATCCCCATCCCTCCATCCCACTCCCATCCCATCCATCCCCATCCCCATCCCTCCATCCCCATCCCCATCCCTTCATCCCATCCCCATCCCCATCCCCATCCCTATCCCCATCCCCATCCCCATCCCCATCCCCATCCCTCCATCATATCCCCATCCATCCCCATCCCTCCATCCCATCCCCATCCCGATCCCCATCCCTATCCCGATCCCCATCCCATCCCATCCCCATCCCCATCCCCATCCCCATCCCCATCCCTCCCTCCATCCCTCCATCCCATCCCCATCCCATCCCCATCCCTCCATCCCATCCCCATCCCCAACCCCATCCCCATCCCCATCCCCTTCCCCATCCCTCCATCCCACTCCCATTTCTCCATCCCCATCCCCATTCCTTCATCCCATCCCCATCCCCATCCCTTCATCCCATCCCCATCTCTCCATCCCCATCCCCATCCCTTCATCCCATCCCCATCCCCATCCCTCCATCCCTCCATCCCATCCCCATCTCTCCATCCCCATCCCTCCATCTCATCCCTATCTCTCCATCCCACTCCCATCTCTCCATCCCCATCCCCATCCCTATCCCTATCCCCATCCCCATCCCTCCATCCCACTCCCATCCCTCCATCCCATCCCCATCCCTCCATCCCACTCCCATCTCTCCATCCCCATTCCTATGGTGTCTGAACCAGGGCAAGGAAACAGGCAGAGCACTGAGTCCTCAGCGCATAGCTAGAGCAGGACTAGGCTCCCGGGCTCTCAGGCCCAGTGTGGTTCCGATGAGACAACTCTTCTAGCTCTGGCGCTGGAGTCCTGTCACCTCCAACTCACTGGCTACTCCTGCCCCACTACTTCCTGGACGGGGTCGTCTTCTTAACTGCTGAAGCCTCCCATCTCTGGGGTCTGTGTCCAGAGGGCAAACATGCCACACCTGGGCTGGTCCTGC
Organism: Ia io; assembly: GCA_025583905.1. Taxonomy (NCBI): domain Eukaryota; kingdom Metazoa; phylum Chordata; class Mammalia; order Chiroptera; family Vespertilionidae; genus Ia; species Ia io. The sequence goes on from JAJQQW010000022.1 coordinate 7,668,361, forward strand.
CTGGTGAGACCTCGGTGGGGCCAGGGCAACTGTGAGTGAAACCCTATCTGGGAAACCAGCTCTAAAAAAGGAAAAGAAAACAGCCCTGAATTGTAGAGATTGCTGATAGCTATGGCGTAAAAACTTACAATGGCCTAATACAAGCTACCTAACATTCCCGAACATTAATCCACTCTTGGGAGCGGCATGGGCTGGGCCCAGCACACCATCAGCCTCCTGTGCTGCCCACCCTTGGCTCCCAGATGTCCTGATGTAGGGGAAGGTTTTAATTTTGTCTCAGCCCCTGGCAGGTGTCTGACAGTCTAGGAAAACCAAGCCCCAGACAGTACATCTCCCCAAGTTCTCCGGTCCCAACCACAGAGCAGAGAAGCAAGGCCTTGATGTTTAAAAGGGGTTTTCTTCCAAGGAGTTCAAAGCAGTTGTTATGTCTGATCTTATCCTCCCAACACCCTGGGAAAGTGTGGAGACAGTGGGGAGTATTTGGGTATCTTCCCGAAAGATGGGGACCCGAGCCCAGAAAGCTTAGGAAGAGTGGTCCAGGCCACCGGCAGTTTGGAGCAGAGGCTGGAATGGGAGCCAATGATGCCTCTTTCTCCGCCTCAGGCTGCTTTCCCCACGCTGCCTTCTCATGACCCCCCAGCAAGAGGGGATGGAGAGGCATGAGATCTTTCTGTGGTTTTCCCAGACAGAACCCAGGTCTCTACCTCCAGCTCCCCCAGTCTCAGACCACACACCCATAGCGCCTCCAGGGGAGCTGGCCCGACAGGCTTCCCTTGGGGGTGTGCCAGCTCCGTCTCCTCGTTAGCAGGTCTGTTTCCAGGTGGATCCACCGTGGGGTCATTAAAGCAATAAACAAGTTCCCGGATTGTTGGATTGCCGGTGGGCTGGCCCTGGCACCCGCCGCTCCCTGCATTGTGCAGAGTTCCAGCGGCCCACACACCCCTGAAACAATGCCTCACTTCCTTCCAGGAAGCCACAGACCCGAGCCAGTCTCCTGGGCTCGCCCACGTGCTCTGGCCAAGCCATTGTCTCCAAGTCAGACCCGTCCAGCCATTCCCATGACCAGGGGAATGGCATCCTCGTTGCCACCCAAAATAGGAGGACCAGGCCTGGGGGCAGAGAGCCATCGCTCCCGAAGGATGCCCAGATCCCCACAGTCCCTGACCAGGAAGTCTGTTGCCTTTCCTTTGAGAAAGAATCCCCTGGGCTGGCCACCCTCTCTGCTCCCAACTGAATTTCATGCCTCAGTCTCTCCCTGGATGAGGGCTGCGAAGAAGCCCTGACCAAACCTCTCAGCCCTCCTGGCACCCCTTTCTCTCTATGTTTGGCTAGGATCGCTCCCTATATTCCCAAAGGGTTGTTTATATATCCCCAGGTAGGGGCTGAGTGAGGCAGGAAATGGGATCCATGAGTAATGTGAGCAACAGGAAACGGTCCAGCAGGTCCCTTGCCTGGAGGGAAGGAGCACTAGCCAGCCCAGGGGGTTCTTCCTCAGGGATTCCACCCGGTCCTCAGTGGACCTGTGCCACAGCCACTGCCCACATGGGTTTCTTTCTTTCTTTTTTTTAAATATATTTTTATTGCCCTGGCCGGTTTGGCTCAGTGGATAGAGCATTGG
>JAJQQW010000022.1:10315634-10342655 GCA_025583905.1 Ia io
AGCTGAACATCTGGGTTATGGAATAGTGGCCTGGGTTACGCCTGGAGTGCTAGTCCCCTGATAAAACATTTTCTTTGGTGTTAGGGGCCAGGGCACGGGTTGGCATTCTCGGAACCACCATGAAGATCTGGGACCCGGATGTAGGTCTCTGCCCCGGATGGAGGACTGCATCCTGTATGGGAAGATCGGGCCGGGAGCGAGGTCTGAGTCCTGGGGGCAGTCTGGTACCTCACCTGGACATCTGGTATATGGAGTAGTGGTCTGGGTTACAAATGGAGATCTAGTCACCTGATAAAACAATGTGTTCTGTATCTGTATCCTGGGCCCAGGTTGCCCTTCTCGGCCCCTCCATGAAGGTTTAGGACCCGGATGTAGGTTTGAGGCCCGGATGTAGGTCTGGGTGGTTGGAGAGAGGTGTGGTCACGAGGGGGGCTATGGGCCCAGGTCTGCATTTTGGGTAAAGGTCAACATATGGGGATCATGAAAGGGTAGTTAAGACTAGCCTGTATATTTTGACTCCAATAAAGGAACAGGCAGTGTGTTCTAGTCTGGGTCCCAGGAATGGCCTTCTGGTCCTGTCCATAAGGGTCTGAGACCACGATGTAGGTCTGAGCCGCGGATGGACGACTGGGTTCTGAGAGGGCAGTTCTTGCCAGTTAAGGAAGTCTGAGCCCCGGGGGTGGTCTGATACCTCAACTGGACATCTGGCTTACGGAATGGTGGTCTGGGTTACGCATGGAGATCTAGTCGCTTGAAAAACACCGTCTTTGGTGTTTGTGGCCGGGGCGCGGGTTGGCATTATCAGCACCACCATGAAGATCTGGGACCCGGATGTAGGTCTGAGGCCCGGATGGAGGTCTGCATCCTGTCAGGGAAGATCAGGCCAGGAGCGAGGTCTGAGCCCTGGGGGCAGTCTGGTACCTCACCTGGACATCTGGTATATGGAGTAGTGGTCTGGGTTACAAATGGAGATCTAGTCACCTGATAAAACACTGTGTTCGGTATATGTGTCCTGGGCCCATGTTGGCCTTCTCGGCCCCTCCATGAAGGTCTGGGACCCGGATGTAGGTCTGGGTGCTTGGAGAGAGGTGTGGTCACGAGGGGGCGCTATGGGCCCAGGTCTGCATTTTGGGTAAAGGGCAGCATCTGGGCATCATGAAAGGGTGGTTAAGACTAGCCTGCATATCTAGAGTCCAATAAAGGAACAGGCCCTGTGTTCTAGTCTGGGTCCCAGGACTGGCCTTCTGGTCCTGTCAATAAGGGTCTGTGACCCCGATGGATGTCTGAGCCTCGGATGGATGTCTGGGTTCAGGGAAGGCTGTTGGGGCCAGTTAAGGAGATCTGAGCCCTGGGGGCGGTCGTACCTCAACTGGACATCTGAGTTATGGAATGGTGGTTTGGGTTACGGATGGACAACTATACCCCCATACAAGACTGGTTTCTGTGATTTAGTCCTGAGCCCCGGTATAATCTTCTCGGCCCCTCCACGAAGGTCTGGGACCCGGATGGAGTCCTGGGACCCGAGAGGGGAGTTCTCCTCGGGGACCGAGGTTTGAGACGAGGGGGGGTGGTCTGGTACCGCAGCTGGATATCTGGGTTATGGAATAGTGGCCTGGGTTACGCATGGAGTACTAGTCCCCTGATAAAACCCTTGCTTTGGTGTTTGTGGCCAGGGCACGCGTTGGCATTCTCGGAACCACCATGAAGATCTGGGACCCGGATGTAGGTCTGAGGCCCGGATGGAGGTCTGCATCCTCCTGTAAGGGAAGATCGGGCCGGGAGCGAGGTCTGAGCCCTGGGGGGCAGTCTGGTACCTCACCTGGACATCTGGTATATGGATTAGTGGTCTGGGTTACAAATGGAGATCTAGTCATGAGATAAACAATGTGTTCTGTATCTGTATCCTGGGCCCAGGTTGGCCTTCTCGGCCCCTCCAGGAAGGTCTGGGACCCGGATGTAGGTTTGATGCCCGGATGTAGGTCTGGGTGGTTGGAGAGAGGTGTGGTCACGAGGGGGCGCTATGGGCCCAGGTCGGCATTTTGGGTAAAGGGCAGCATCTGGGGATCATGAAAGGGTGGTTAAGACTAGCCTGCATATTTAGAGTCCAAGAAAGGAATAGGCACTGTGTTCTAGTGTGCGTCCCAGGAATGGCATTCTGGTCCTGTTCATAAGGGTTTGAGGCCCCGATGTAGGTCTGTGCATCGGTGGATGTCTGTGTTCACGGAGGGCTGTTCGGGCCAGTTAAGGAGGTCTGAGCCCGTGGGGTGGTCTCATACCGCAACCGGACATCTCGGTTATGGAATGGTGGTTTGGCTTACAGAGGGAAAAAACTAAAACCCCCCATACAAGACTGGTTTCTGTGATTTAGGCCTGAGCCCCGGTATTATCTTCTCGGCCCCGCCACGAAGGTCGGGGACCCGGATGGAGTCCTGGATCCCGAGAGGGGAGTTCTCCTCCGGGATTGAGGTGTGAGCCGAGGGGGGTGGTCTGGCACCTCAGCTGAACATCTGGGTTATGGAATAGTGGCCTGGGTTACGCCTGGAGTGCTAGTCCCCTGATAAAACATTTTCTTTGGTGTTAGGGGCCAGGGCACGGGTTGGCATTCTCGGAACCACCATGAAGATCTGGGACCCGGATGTAGGTCTCTGCCCCGGATGGAGGACTGCATCCTGTATGGGAAGATCGGGCCGGGAGCGAGGTCTGAGTCCTGGGGGCAGTCTGGTACCTCACCTGGACATCTGGTATATGGAGTAGTGGTCTGGGTTACAAATGGAGATCTAGTCACCTGATAAAACAATGTGTTCTGTATCTGTATCCTGGGCCCAGGTTGCCCTTCTCGGCCCCTCCATGAAGGTTTAGGACCCGGATGTAGGTTTGAGGCCCGGATGTAGGTCTGGGTGGTTGGAGAGAGGTGTGGTCACGAGGGGGCGCTATGGGCCCAGGTCTGCATTTTGGGTAAAGGTCAACATATGGGGATCATGAAAGGGTAGTTAAGACTAGCCTGTATATTTTGACTCCAATAAAGGAACAGGCAGTGTGTTCTAGTCTGGGTCCCAGGAATGGCCTTCTGGTCCTGTCCATAAGGGTCTGAGACCACGATGTAGGTCTGAGCCGCGGATGGACGACTGGGTTCTGAGAGGGCAGTTCTTGCCAGTTAAGGAAGTCTGAGCCCCGGGGGTGGTCTGATACCTCAACTGGACATCTGGCTTACGGAATGGTGGTCTGGGTTACGCATGGAGATCTAGTCGCTTGAAAAACACCGTCTTTGGTGTTTGTGGCCGGGGCGCGGGTTGGCATTATCAGCACCACCATGAAGATCTGGGACCCGGATGTAGGTCTGAGGCCCGGATGGAGGTCTGCATCCTGTCAGGGAAGATCAGGCCAGGAGCGAGGTCTGAGCCCTGGGGGCAGTCTGGTACCTCACCTGGGACATCTGGTATATGGAGTAGTGGTCTGGGTTACAAATGGAGATCTAGTCACCTGATAAAACACTGTGTTCGGTATATGTGTCCTGGGCCCATGTTGGCCTTCTCGGCCCCTCCATGAAGGTCTGGGACCCGGATGTAGGTCTGGGTGCTTGGAGAGAGGTGTGGTCACGAGGGGGCGCTATGGGCCCAGGTCTGCATTTTGGGTAAAGGGCAGCATCTGGGCATCATGAAAGGGTGGTTAAGACTAGCCTGCATATCTAGAGTCCAATAAAGGAACAGGCCCTGTGTTCTAGTCTGGGTCCCAGGACTGGCCTTCTGGTCCTGTCAATAAGGGTCTGTGACCCCGATGGATGTCTGAGCCTCGGATGGATGTCTGGGTTCAGGGAAGGCTGTTGGGGCCAGTTAAGGAGATCTGAGCCCTGGGGGCGGTCGTACCTCAACTGGACATCTGAGTTATGGAATGGTGGTTTGGGTTACGGATGGACAACTATACCCCCCATACAAGACTGGTTTCTGTGATTTAGTCCTGAGCCCCGGTATAATCTTCTCGGCCCCTCCACGAAGGTCTGGGACCCGGATGGAGTCCTGGGACCCGAGAGGGGAGTTCTCCTCGGGGACCGAGGTTTGAGACGGGGGGGGGTGGTCTGGTACCGCAGCTGGATATCTGGGTTATGGAATAGTGGCCTGGGTTACGCATGGAGTACTAGTCCCCTGATAAAACCCTTGCTTTGGTGTTTGTGGCCAGGGCACGCGTTGGCATTCTCGGAACCACCATGAAGATCTGGGACCCGGATGTAGGTCTGAGGCCCGGATGGAGGTCTGCATCCTCCTGTAAGGGAAGATCGGGCCGGGAGCGAGGTCTGAGCCCCTGGGGGGCAGTCTGGTACCTCACCTGGACATCTGGTATATGGATTAGTGGTCTGGGTTACAAATGGAGATCTAGTCATGAGATAAACAATGTGTTCTGTATCTGTATCCTGGGCCCAGGTTGGCCTTCTTCTCGGCCCCTCCAGGAAGGTCTGGGACCCGGATGTAGGTTTGATGCCCGGATGTAGGTCTGGGTGGTTGGAGAGAGGTGTGGTCACGAGGGGGCGCTATGGGCCCAGGTCGGCATTTTGGGTAAAGGGCAGCATCTGGGGATCATGAAAGGGTGGTTAAGACTAGCCTGCATATTTAGAGTCCAAGAAAGGAATAGGCACTGTGTTCTAGTGTGCGTCCCAGGAATGGCATTCTGGTCCTGTTCATAAGGGTTTGAGGCCCCGATGTAGGTCTGTGCATCGGTGGATGTCTGTGTTCACGGAGGGCTGTTCGGGCCAGTTAAGGAGGTCTGAGCCCGTGGGGTGGTCTCATACCGCAACCGGACATCTCGGTTATGGAATGGTGGTTTGGCTTACAGAGGGAAAACTAAACCCCCCATACAAGACTGGTTTCTGTGATTTAGGCCTGAGCCCCGGTATTATCTTCTCGGCCCCGCCACGAAGGTCGGGGACCCGGATGGAGAGTCCTGGATCCCGAGAGGGGAGTTCTCCTCCGGGATTGAGGTGTGAGCCGAGGGGGGTGGTCTGGCACCTCAGCTGAACATCTGGGTTATGGAATAGTGGCCTGGGTTACGCCTGGAGTGCTAGTCCCCTGATAAAACATTTTCTTTGGTGTTAGGGGCCAGGGCACGGGTTGGCATTCTCGGAACCACCATGAAGATCTGGGACCCGGATGTAGGTCTCTGCCCCGGATGGAGGACTGCATCCTGTATGGGAAGATCGGGCCGGGAGCGAGGTCTGAGTCCTGGGGGCAGTCTGGTACCTCACCTGGACATCTGGTATATGGAGTAGTGGTCTGGGTTACAAATGGAGATCTAGTCACCTGATAAAACAATGTGTTCTGTATCTGTATCCTGGGCCCAGGTTGCCCTTCTCGGCCCCTCCATGAAGGTTTAGGACCCGGATGTAGGTTTGAGGCCCGGATGTAGGTCTGGGTGGTTGGAGAGAGGTGTGGTCACGAGGGGGCGCTATGGGCCCAGGTCTGCATTTTGGGTAAAGGTCAACATATGGGGATCATGAAAGGGTAGTTAAGACTAGCCTGTATATTTTGACTCCAATAAAGGAACAGGCAGTGTGTTCTAGTCTGGGTCCCAGGAATGGCCTTCTGGTCCTGTCCATAAGGGTCTGAGACCACGATGTAGGTCTGAGCCGCGGATGGACGACTGGGTTCTGAGAGGGCAGTTCTTGCCAGTTAAGGAAGTCTGAGCCCCGGGGGTGGTCTGATACCTCAACTGGACATCTGGCTTACGGAATGGTGGTCTGGGTTACGCATGGAGATCTAGTCGCTTTGAAAAAAAAACACCGTCTTTGGTGTTTGTGGCCGGGGCGCGGGTTGGCATTATCAGCACCACCATGAAGATCTGGGACCCGGATGTAGGTCTGAGGCCCGGATGGAGGTCTGCATCCTGTCAGGGAAGATCAGGCCAGGAGCGAGGTCTGAGCCCTGGGGGCAGTCTGGTACCTCACCTGGACATCTGGTATATGGAGTAGTGGTCTGGGTTACAAATGGAGATCTAGTCACCTGATAAAACACTGTGTTCGGTATATGTGTCCTGGGCCCATGTTGGCCTTCTCGGCCCCTCCATGAAGGTCTGGGACCCGGATGTAGGTCTGGGTGCTTGGAGAGAGGTGTGGTCACGAGGGGGCGCTATGGGCCCAGGTCTGCATTTTGGGTAAAGGGCAGCATCTGGGCATCATGAAAGGGTGGTTAAGACTAGCCTGCATATCTAGAGTCCAATAAAGGAACAGGCCCTGTGTTCTAGTCTGGGTCCCAGGACTGGCCTTCTGGTCCTGTCAATAAGGGTCTGTGACCCCGATGGATGTCTGAGCCTCGGATGGATGTCTGGGTTCAGGGAAGGCTGTTGGGGCCAGTTAAGGAGATCTGAGCCCTGGGGGCGGTCGTACCTCAACTGGACATCTGAGTTATGGAATGGTGGTTTGGGTTACGGATGGACAACTATACCCCCCATACAAGACTGGTTTCTGTGATTTAGTCCTGAGCCCCGGTATAATCTTCTCGGCCCCTCCACGAAGGTCTGGGACCCGGATGGAGTCCTGGGACCCGAGAGGGGAGTTCTCCTCGGGGACCGAGGTTTGAGACGAGGGGGGGTGGTCTGGTACCGCAGCTGGATATCTGGGTTATGGAATAGTGGCCTGGGTTACGCATGGAGTACTAGTCCCCTGATAAAACCCTTGCTTTGGTGTTTGTGGCCAGGGCACGCGTTGGCATTCTCGGAACCACCATGAAGATCTGGGACCCGGATGTAGGTCTGAGGCCCGGATGGAGGTCTGCATCCTCCTGTAAGGGAAGATCGGGCCGGGAGCGAGGTCTGAGCCCTGGGGGGCAGTCTGGTACCTCACCTGGACATCTGGTATATGGATTAGTGGTCTGGGTTACAAATGGAGATCTAGTCATGAGATAAACAATGTGTTCTGTATCTGTATCCTGGGCCCAGGTTGGCCTTCTCGCCCCTCCAGGAAGGTCTGGGACCCGGATGTAGGTTTGATGCCCGGATGTAGGTCTGGGTGGTTGGAGAGAGGTGTGGTCACGAGGGGGCGCTATGGGCCCAGGTCGGCATTTTGGGTAAAGGGCAGCATCTGGGGATCATGAAAGGGTGGTTAAGACTAGCCTGCATATTTAGAGTCCAAGAAAGGAATAGGCACTGTGTTCTAGTGTGCGTCCCAGGAATGGCATTCTGGTCCTGTTCATAAGGGTTTGAGGCCCCGATGTAGGTCTGTGCATCGGTGGATGTCTGTGTTCACGGAGGGCTGTTCGGGCCAGTTAAGGAGGTCTGAGCCCGTGGGGTGGTCTCATACCGCAACCGGACATCTCGGTTATGGAATGGTGGTTTGGCTTACAGAGGGAAAACTAAACCCCCCATACAAGACTGGTTTCTGTGATTTAGGCCTGAGCCCCGGTATTATCTTCTCGGCCCCGCCACGAAGGTCGGGGACCCGGATGGAGTCCTGGATCCCGAGAGGGGAGTTCTCCTCCGGGATTGAGGTGTGAGCCGAGGGGGGTGGTCTGGCACCTCAGCTGAACATCTGGGTTATGGAATAGTGGCCTGGGTTACGCCTGGAGTGCTAGTCCCCTGATAAAACATTTTCTTTGGTGTTAGGGGCCAGGGCACGGGTTGGCATTCTCGGAACCACCATGAAGATCTGGGACCCGGATGTAGGTCTCTGCCCCGGATGGAGGACTGCATCCTGTATGGGAAGATCGGGCCGGGAGCGAGGTCTGAGTCCTGGGGGCAGTCTGGTACCTCACCTGGACATCTGGTATATGGAGTAGTGGTCTGGGTTACAAATGGAGATCTAGTCACCTGATAAAACAATGTGTTCTGTATCTGTATCCTGGGCCCAGGTTGCCCTTCTCGGCCCCTCCATGAAGGTTTAGGACCCGGATGTAGGTTTGAGGCCCGGATGTAGGTCTGGGTGGTTGGAGAGAGGTGTGGTCACGAGGGGGGGCGCTATGGGCCCAGGTCTGCATTTTGGGTAAAGGTCAACATATGGGGATCATGAAAGGGTAGTTAAGACTAGCCTGTATATTTTGACTCCAATAAAGGAACAGGCAGTGTGTTCTAGTCTGGGTCCCAGGAATGGCCTTCTGGTCCTGTCCATAAGGGTCTGAGACCACGATGTAGGTCTGAGCCGCGGATGGACGACTGGGTTCTGAGAGGGCAGTTCTTGCCAGTTAAGGAAGTCTGAGCCCCGGGGGTGGTCTGATACCTCAACTGGACATCTGGCTTACGGAATGGTGGTCTGGGTTACGCATGGAGATCTAGTCGCTTGAAAAACACCGTCTTTGGTGTTTGTGGCCGGGGCGCGGGTTGGCATTATCAGCACCACCATGAAGATCTGGGACCCGGATGTAGGTCTGAGGCCCGGATGGAGGTCTGCATCCTGTCAGGGAAGATCAGGCCAGGAGCGAGGTCTGAGCCCTGGGGGCAGTCTGGTACCTCACCTGGACATCTGGTATATGGAGTAGTGGTCTGGGTTACAAATGGAGATCTAGTCACCTGATAAAACACTGTGTTCGGTATATGTGTCCTGGGCCCATGTTGGCCTTCTCGGCCCCTCCATGAAGGTCTGGGACCCGGATGTAGGTCTGGGTGCTTGGAGAGAGGTGTGGTCACGAGGGGGCGCTATGGGCCCAGGTCTGCATTTTGGGTAAAGGGCAGCATCTGGGCATCATGAAAGGGTGGTTAAGACTAGCCTGCATATCTAGAGTCCAATAAAGGAACAGGCCCTGTGTTCTAGTCTGGGTCCCAGGACTGGCCTTCTGGTCCTGTCAATAAGGGTCTGTGACCCCCCGATGGATGTCTGAGCCTCGGATGGATGTCTGGGTTCAGGGAAGGCTGTTGGGGCCAGTTAAGGAGATCTGAGCCCTGGGGGCGGTCGTACCTCAACTGGACATCTGAGTTATGGAATGGTGGTTTGGGTTACGGATGGACAACTATACCCCCATACAAGACTGGTTTCTGTGATTTAGTCCTGAGCCCCGGTATAATCTTCTCGGCCCCTCCACGAAGGTCTGGGACCCGGATGGAGTCCTGGGACCCGAGAGGGGAGTTCTCCTCGGGGACCGAGGTTTGAGACGAGGGGGGGTGGTCTGGTACCGCAGCTGGATATCTGGGTTATGGAATAGTGGCCTGGGTTACGCATGGAGTACTAGTCCCCTGATAAAACCCTTGCTTTGGTGTTTGTGGCCAGGGCACGCGTTGGCATTCTCGGAACCACCATGAAGATCTGGGACCCGGATGTAGGTCTGAGGCCCGGATGGAGGTCTGCATCCTCCTGTAAGGGAAGATCGGGCCGGGAGCGAGGTCTGAGCCCTGGGGGGCAGTCTGGTACCTCACCTGGACATCTGGTATATGGATTAGTGGTCTGGGTTACAAATGGAGATCTAGTCATGAGATAAACAATGTGTTCTGTATCTGTATCCTGGGCCCAGGTTGGCCTTCTCGGCCCCCTCCAGGAAGGTCTGGGACCCGGATGTAGGTTTGATGCCCGGATGTAGGTCTGGGTGGTTGGAGAGAGGTGTGGTCACGAGGGGGCGCTATGGGCCCAGGTCGGCATTTTGGGTAAAGGGCAGCATCTGGGGATCATGAAAGGGTGGTTAAGACTAGCCTGCATATTTAGAGTCCAAGAAAGGAATAGGCACTGTGTTCTAGTGTGCGTCCCAGGAATGGCATTCTGGTCCTGTTCATAAGGGTTTGAGGCCCCGATGTAGGTCTGTGCATCGGTGGATGTCTGTGTTCACGGAGGGCTGTTCGGGCCAGTTAAGGAGGTCTGAGCCCGTGGGGTGGTCTCATACCGCAACCGGACATCTCGGTTATGGAATGGTGGTTTGGCTTACAGAGGGAAAACTAAACCCCCCATACAAGACTGGTTTCTGTGATTTAGGCCTGAGCCCCGGTATTATCTTCTCGGCCCCGCCACGAAGGTCGGGGACCCGGATGGAGAGTCCTGGATCCCGAGAGGGGAGTTCTCCTCCGGGATTGAGGTGTGAGCCGAGGGGGGTGGTCTGGCACCTCAGCTGAACATCTGGGTTATGGAATAGTGGCCTGGGTTACGCCTGGAGTGCTAGTCCCCTGATAAAACATTTTCTTTGGTGTTAGGGGCCAGGGCACGGGTTGGCATTCTCGGAACCACCATGAAGATCTGGGACCCGGATGTAGGTCTCTGCCCCGGATGGAGGACTGCATCCTGTATGGGAAGATCGGGCCGGGAGCGAGGTCTGAGTCCTGGGGGCAGTCTGGTACCTCACCTGGACATCTGGTATATGGAGTAGTGGTCTGGGTTACAAATGGAGATCTAGTCACCTGATAAAACAATGTGTTCTGTATCTGTATCCTGGGCCCAGGTTGCCCTTCTCGGCCCCTCCATGAAGGTTTAGGACCCGGATGTAGGTTTGAGGCCCGGATGTAGGTCTGGGTGGTTGGAGAGAGGTGTGGTCACGAGGGGGCGCTATGGGCCCAGGTCTGCATTTTGGGTAAAGGTCAACATATGGGGATCATGAAAGGGTAGTTAAGACTAGCCTGTATATTTTGACTCCAATAAAGGAACAGGCAGTGTGTTCTAGTCTGGGTCCCAGGAATGGCCTTCTGGTCCTGTCCATAAGGGTCTGAGACCACGATGTAGGTCTGAGCCGCGGATGGACGACTGGGTTCTGAGAGGGCAGTTCTTGCCAGTTAAGGAAGTCTGAGCCCCGGGGGTGGTCTGATACCTCAACTGGACATCTGGCTTACGGAATGGTGGTCTGGGTTACGCATGGAGATCTAGTCGCTTGAAAAACACCGTCTTTGGTGTTTGTGGCCGGGGCGCGGGTTGGCATTATCAGCACCACCATGAAGATCTGGGACCCGGATGTAGGTCTGAGGCCCGGATGGAGGTCTGCATCCTGTCAGGGAAGATCAGGCCAGGAGCGAGGTCTGAGCCCTGGGGGCAGTCTGGTACCTCACCTGGACATCTGGTATATGGAGTAGTGGTCTGGGTTACAAATGGAGATCTAGTCACCTGAAAAAACACTGTGTTCGGTATATGTGTCCTGGGCCCATGTTGGCCTTCTCGGCCCCTCCATGAAGGTCTGGGACCCGGATGTAGGTCTGGGTGCTTGGAGAGAGGTGTGGTCACGAGGGGGCGCTATGGGCCCAGGTCTGCATTTTGGGTAAAGGGCAGCATCTGGGCATCATGAAAGGGTGGTTAAGACTAGCCTGCATATCTAGAGTCCAATAAAGGAACAGGCCCTGTGTTCTAGTCTGGGTCCCAGGACTGGCCTTCTGGTCCTGTCAATAAGGGTCTGTGACCCCGATGGATGTCTGAGCCTCGGATGGATGTCTGGGTTCAGGGAAGGCTGTTGGGGCCAGTTAAGGAGATCTGAGCCCTGGGGGCGGTCGTACCTCAACTGGACATCTGAGTTATGGAATGGTGGTTTGGGTTACGGATGGACAAACTATACCCCCCCATACAAGACTGGTTTCTGTGATTTAGTCCTGAGCCCCGGTATAATCTTCTCGGCCCCTCCACGAAGGTCTGGGACCCGGATGGAGTCCTGGGACCCGAGAGGGGAGTTCTCCTCGGGGACCGAGGTTTGAGACGAGGGGGGGTGGTCTGGTACCGCAGCTGGATATCTGGGTTATGGAATAGTGGCCTGGGTTACGCATGGAGTACTAGTCCCCTGATAAAACCCTTGCTTTGGTGTTTGTGGCCAGGGCACGCGTTGGCATTCTCGGAACCACCATGAAGATCTGGGACCCGGATGTAGGTCTGAGGCCCGGATGGAGGTCTGCATCCTCCTGTAAGGGAAGATCGGGCCGGGAGCGAGGTCTGAGCCCTGGGGGGCAGTCTGGTACCTCACCTGGACATCTGGTATATGGATTAGTGGTCTGGGTTACAAATGGAGATCTAGTCATGAGATAAACAATGTGTTCTGTATCTGTATCCTGGGCCCAGGTTGGCCTCTTCTCGGCCCCTCCAGGAAGGTCTGGGACCCGGATGTAGGTTTGATGCCCGGATGTAGGTCTGGGTGGTTGGAGAGAGGTGTGGTCACGAGGGGGCGCTATGGGCCCAGGTCGGCATTTTGGGTAAAGGGCAGCATCTGGGGATCATGAAAGGGTGGTTAAGACTAGCCTGCATATTTAGAGTCCAAGAAAGGAATAGGCACTGTGTTCTAGTGTGCGTCCCAGGAATGGCATTCTGGTCCTGTTCATAAGGGTTTGAGGCCCCGATGTAGGTCTGTGCATCGGTGGATGTCTGTGTTCACGGAGGGCTGTTCGGGCCAGTTAAGGAGGTCTGAGCCCGTGGGGTGGTCTCATACCGCAACCGGACATCTCGGTTATGGAATGGTGGTTTGGCTTACAGAGGGAAAACTAAACCCCCCATACAAGACTGGTTTCTGTGATTTAGGCCTGAGCCCCGGTATTATCTTCTCGGCCCCGCCACGAAGGTCGGGGACCCGGATGGAGTCCTGGGTCCTGGATCCCGAGAGGGGAGTTCTCCTCCGGGATTGAGGTGTGAGCCGAGGGGGGTGGTCTGGCACCTCAGCTGAACATCTGGGTTATGGAATAGTGGCCTGGGTTACGCCTGGAGTGCTAGTCCCCTGATAAAACATTTTCTTTGGTGTTAGGGGCCAGGGCACGGGTTGGCATTCTCGGAACCACCATGAAGATCTGGGACCCGGATGTAGGTCTCTGCCCCGGATGGAGGACTGCATCCTGTATGGGAAGATCGGGCCGGGAGCGAGGTCTGAGTCCTGGGGGCAGTCTGGTACCTCACCTGGACATCTGGTATATGGAGTAGTGGTCTGGGTTACAAATGGAGATCTAGTCACCTGATAAAACAATGTGTTCTGTATCTGTATCCTGGGCCCAGGTTGCCCTTCTCGGCCCCTCCATGAAGGTTTAGGACCCGGATGTAGGTTTGAGGCCCGGATGTAGGTCTGGGTGGTTGGAGAGAGGTGTGGTCACGAGGGGGGGCGCTATGGGCCCAGGTCTGCATTTTTGGGTAAAGGTCAACATATGGGGATCATGAAAGGGTAGTTAAGACTAGCCTGTATATTTTGACTCCAATAAAGGAACAGGCAGTGTGTTCTAGTCTGGGTCCCAGGAATGGCCTTCTGGTCCTGTCCATAAGGGTCTGAGACCACGATGTAGGTCTGAGCCGCGGATGGACGACTGGGTTCTGAGAGGGCAGTTCTTGCCAGTTAAGGAAGTCTGAGCCCCGGGGGTGGTCTGATACCTCAACTGGACATCTGGCTTACGGAATGGTGGTCTGGGTTACGCATGGAGATCTAGTCGCTTGAAAAACACCGTCTTTGGTGTTTGTGGCCGGGGCGCGGGTTGGCATTATCAGCACCACCATGAAGATCTGGGACCCGGATGTAGGTCTGAGGCCCGGATGGAGGTCTGCATCCTGTCAGGGAAGATCAGGCCAGGAGCGAGGTCTGAGCCCTGGGGGCAGTCTGGTACCTCACCTGGACATCTGGTATATGGAGTAGTGGTCTGGGTTACAAATGGAGATCTAGTCACCTGATAAAAAACACTGTGTTCGGTATATGTGTCCTGGGCCCATGTTGGCCTTCTCGGCCCCTCCATGAAGGTCTGGGACCCGGATGTAGGTCTGGGTGCTTGGAGAGAGGTGTGGTCACGAGGGGGCGCTATGGGCCCAGGTCTGCATTTTGGGTAAAGGGCAGCATCTGGGCATCATGAAAGGGTGGTTAAGACTAGCCTGCATATCTAGAGTCCAATAAAGGAACAGGCCCTGTGTTCTAGTCTGGGTCCCAGGACTGGCCTTCTGGTCCTGTCAATAAGGGTCTGTGACCCCGATGGATGTCTGAGCCTCGGATGGATGTCTGGGTTCAGGGAAGGCTGTTGGGGCCAGTTAAGGAGATCTGAGCCCTGGGGGCGGTCGTACCTCAACTGGACATCTGAGTTATGGAATGGTGGTTTGGGTTACGGATGGACAACTATACCCCCCATACAAGACTGGTTTCTGTGATTTAGTCCTGAGCCCCGGTATAATCTTCTCGGCCCCTCCACGAAGGTCTGGGACCCGGATGGAGTCCTGGGACCCGAGAGGGGAGTTCTCCTCGGGGACCGAGGTTTGAGACGGGGGGGGGTGGTCTGGTACCGCAGCTGGATATCTGGGTTATGGAATAGTGGCCTGGGTTACGCATGGAGTACTAGTCCCCTGATAAAACCCTTGCTTTGGTGTTTGTGGCCAGGGCACGCGTTGGCATTCTCGGAACCACCATGAAGATCTGGGACCCGGATGTAGGTCTGAGGCCCGGATGGAGGTCTGCATCCTCCTGTAAGGGAAGATCGGGCCGGGAGCGAGGTCTGAGCCCTGGGGGGCAGTCTGGTACCTCACCTGGACATCTGGTATATGGATTAGTGGTCTGGGTTACAAATGGAGATCTAGTCATGAGATAAACAATGTGTTCTGTATCTGTATCCTGGGCCCAGGTTGGCCTTCTCGGCCCCTCCAGGAAGGTCTGGGACCCGGATGTAGGTTTGATGCCCGGATGTAGGTCTGGGTGGTTGGAGAGAGGTGTGGTCACGAGGGGGCGCTATGGGCCCAGGTCGGCATTTTGGGTAAAGGGCAGCATCTGGGGATCATGAAAGGGTGGTTAAGACTAGCCTGCATATTTAGAGTCCAAGAAAGGAATAGGCACTGTGTTCTAGTGTGCGTCCCAGGAATGGCATTCTGGTCCTGTTCATAAGGGTTTGAGGCCCCGATGTAGGTCTGTGCATCGGTGGATGTCTGTGTTCACGGAGGGCTGTTCGGGCCAGTTAAGGAGGTCTGAGCCCGTGGGGTGGTCTCATACCGCAACCGGACATCTCGGTTATGGAATGGTGGTTTGGCTTACAGAGGGAAAACTAAACCCCCCATACAAGACTGGTTTCTGTGATTTAGGCCTGAGCCCCGGTATTATCTTCTCGGCCCCGCCACGAAGGTCGGGGACCCCCGGATGGAGTCCTGGATCCCGAGAGGGGAGTTCTCCTCCGGGATTGAGGTGTGAGCCGAGGGGGGTGGTCTGGCACCTCAGCTGAACATCTGGGTTATGGAATAGTGGCCTGGGTTACGCCTGGAGTGCTAGTCCCCTGATAAAACATTTTCTTTGGTGTTAGGGGCCAGGGCACGGGTTGGCATTCTCGGAACCACCATGAAGATCTGGGACCCGGATGTAGGTCTCTGCCCCGGATGGAGGACTGCATCCTGTATGGGAAGATCGGGGGCCGGGAGCGAGGTCTGAGTCCTGGGGGCAGTCTGGTACCTCACCTGGACATCTGGTATATGGAGTAGTGGTCTGGGTTACAAATGGAGATCTAGTCACCTGATAAAACAATGTGTTCTGTATCTGTATCCTGGGCCCAGGTTGCCCTTCTCGGCCCCTCCATGAAGGTTTAGGACCCGGATGTAGGTTTGAGGCCCGGATGTAGGTCTGGGTGGTTGGAGAGAGGTGTGGTCACGAGGGGGCGCTATGGGCCCAGGTCTGCATTTTGGGTAAAGGTCAACATATGGGGATCATGAAAGGGTAGTTAAGACTAGCCTGTATATTTTGACTCCAATAAAGGAACAGGCAGTGTGTTCTAGTCTGGGTCCCAGGAATGGCCTTCTGGTCCTGTCCATAAGGGTCTGAGACCACGATGTAGGTCTGAGCCGCGGATGGACGACTGGGTTCTGAGAGGGCAGTTCTTGCCAGTTAAGGAAGTCTGAGCCCCGGGGGTGGTCTGATACCTCAACTGGACATCTGGCTTACGGAATGGTGGTCTGGGTTACGCATGGAGATCTAGTCGCTTGAAAAAAAAACACCGTCTTTGGTGTTTGTGGCCGGGGCGCGGGTTGGCATTATCAGCACCACCATGAAGATCTGGGACCCGGATGTAGGTCTGAGGCCCGGATGGAGGTCTGCATCCTGTCAGGGAAGATCAGGCCAGGAGCGAGGTCTGAGCCCTGGGGGCAGTCTGGTACCTCACCTGGACATCTGGTATATGGAGTAGTGGTCTGGGTTACAAATGGAGATCTAGTCACCTGATAAAACACTGTGTTCGGTATATGTGTCCTGGGCCCATGTTGGCCTTCTCGGCCCCTCCATGAAGGTCTGGGACCCGGATGTAGGTCTGGGTGCTTGGAGAGAGGTGTGGTCACGAGGGGGCGCTATGGGCCCAGGTCTGCATTTTGGGTAAAGGGCAGCATCTGGGCATCATGAAAGGGTGGTTAAGACTAGCCTGCATATCTAGAGTCCAATAAAGGAACAGGCCCTGTGTTCTAGTCTGGGTCCCAGGACTGGCCTTCTGGTCCTGTCAATAAGGGTCTGTGACCCCGATGGATGTCTGAGCCTCGGATGGATGTCTGGGTTCAGGGAAGGCTGTTGGGGCCAGTTAAGGAGATCTGAGCCCTGGGGGCGGTCGTACCTCAACTGGACATCTGAGTTATGGAATGGTGGTTTGGGTTACGGATGGACAACTATACCCCCCATACAAGACTGGTTTCTGTGATTTAGTCCTGAGCCCCGGTATAATCTTCTCGGCCCCTCCACGAAGGTCTGGGACCCGGATGGAGTCCTGGGACCCGAGAGGGGAGTTCTCCTCGGGGACCGAGGTTTGAGACGAGGGGGGGTGGTCTGGTACCGCAGCTGGATATCTGGGTTATGGAATAGTGGCCTGGGTTACGCATGGAGTACTAGTCCCCTGATAAAACCCTTGCTTTGGTGTTTGTGGCCAGGGCACGCGTTGGCATTCTCGGAACCACCATGAAGATCTGGGACCCGGATGTAGGTCTGAGGCCCGGATGGAGGTCTGCATCCTCCTGTAAGGGAAGATCGGGCCGGGAGCGAGGTCTGAGCCCTGGGGGGCAGTCTGGTACCTCACCTGGACATCTGGTATATGGATTAGTGGTCTGGGTTACAAATGGAGATCTAGTCATGAGATAAACAATGTGTTCTGTATCTGTATCCTGGGCCCAGGTTGGTTGGCCTTCTCGGCCCCTCCAGGAAGGTCTGGGACCCGGATGTAGGTTTGATGCCCGGATGTAGGTCTGGGTGGTTGGAGAGAGGTGTGGTCACGAGGGGGCGCTATGGGCCCAGGTCGGCATTTTGGGTAAAGGGCAGCATCTGGGGATCATGAAAGGGTGGTTAAGACTAGCCTGCATATTTAGAGTCCAAGAAAGGAATAGGCACTGTGTTCTAGTGTGCGTCCCAGGAATGGCATTCTGGTCCTGTTCATAAGGGTTTGAGGCCCCGATGTAGGTCTGTGCATCGGTGGATGTCTGTGTTCACGGAGGGCTGTTCGGGCCAGTTAAGGAGGTCTGAGCCCGTGGGGTGGTCTCATACCGCAACCGGACATCTCGGTTATGGAATGGTGGTTTGGCTTACAGAGGGAAAACTAAACCCCCCATACAAGACTGGTTTCTGTGATTTAGGCCTGAGCCCCGGTATTATCTTCTCGGCCCCGCCACGAAGGTCGGGGACCCCGGATGGAGTCCTGGATCCCGAGAGGGGAGTTCTCCTCCGGGATTGAGGTGTGAGCCGAGGGGGGTGGTCTGGCACCTCAGCTGAACATCTGGGTTATGGAATAGTGGCCTGGGTTACGCCTGGAGTGCTAGTCCCCTGATAAAACATTTTCTTTGGTGTTAGGGGCCAGGGCACGGGTTGGCATTCTCGGAACCACCATGAAGATCTGGGACCCGGATGTAGGTCTCTGCCCCGGATGGAGGACTGCATCCTGTATGGGAAGATCGGGCCGGGAGCGAGGTCTGAGTCCTGGGGGCAGTCTGGTACCTCACCTGGACATCTGGTATATGGAGTAGTGGTCTGGGTTACAAATGGAGATCTAGTCACCTGATAAAACAATGTGTTCTGTATCTGTATCCTGGGCCCAGGTTGCCCTTCTCGGCCCCTCCATGAAGGTTTAGGACCCGGATGTAGGTTTGAGGCCCGGATGTAGGTCTGGGTGGTTGGAGAGAGGTGTGGTCACGAGGGGGCGCTATGGGCCCAGGTCTGCATTTTGGGTAAAGGTCAACATATGGGGATCATGAAAGGGTAGTTAAGACTAGCCTGTATATTTTGACTCCAATAAAGGAACAGGCAGTGTGTTCTAGTCTGGGTCCCAGGAATGGCCTTCTGGTCCTGTCCATAAGGGTCTGAGACCACGATGTAGGTCTGAGCCGCGGATGGACGACTGGGTTCTGAGAGGGCAGTTCTTGCCAGTTAAGGAAGTCTGAGCCCCGGGGGTGGTCTGATACCTCAACTGGACATCTGGCTTACGGAATGGTGGTCTGGGTTACGCATGGAGATCTAGTCGCTTGAAAAACACCGTCTTTGGTGTTTGTGGCCGGGGCGCGGGTTGGCATTATCAGCACCACCATGAAGATCTGGGACCCGGATGTAGGTCTGAGGCCCGGATGGAGGTCTGCATCCTGTCAGGGAAGATCAGGCCAGGAGCGAGGTCTGAGCCCTGGGGGCAGTCTGGTACCTCACCTGGACATCTGGTATATGGAGTAGTGGTCTGGGTTACAAATGGAGATCTAGTCACCTGATAAAACACTGTGTTCGGTATATGTGTCCTGGGCCCATGTTGGCCTTCTCGGCCCCTCCATGAAGGTCTGGGACCCGGATGTAGGTCTGGGTGCTTGGAGAGAGGTGTGGTCACGAGGGGGCGCTATGGGCCCAGGTCTGCATTTTGGGTAAAGGGCAGCATCTGGGCATCATGAAAGGGTGGTTAAGACTAGCCTGCATATCTAGAGTCCAATAAAGGAACAGGCCCTGTGTTCTAGTCTGGGTCCCAGGACTGGCCTTCTGGTCCTGTCAATAAGGGTCTGTGACCCCGATGGATGTCTGAGCCTCGGATGGATGTCTGGGTTCAGGGAAGGCTGTTGGGGCCAGTTAAGGAGATCTGAGCCTGGGGGGGGCGGTCGTACCTCAACTGGACATCTGAGTTATGGAATGGTGGTTTGGGTTACGGATGGACATGGACAACTATACCCCCCATACAAGACTGGTTTCTGTGATTTAGTCCTGAGCCCCGGTATAATCTTCTCGGCCCCTCCACGAAGGTCTGGGACCCGGATGGAGTCCTGGGACCCGAGAGGGGAGTTCTCCTCGGGGACCGAGGTTTGAGACGAGGGGGGGTGGTCTGGTACCGCAGCTGGATATCTGGGTTATGGAATAGTGGCCTGGGTTACGCATGGAGTACTAGTCCCCTGATAAAACCCTTGCTTTGGTGTTTGTGGCCAGGGCACGCGTTGGCATTCTCGGAACCACCATGAAGATCTGGGACCCGGATGTAGGTCTGAGGCCCGGATGGAGGTCTGCATCCTCCTGTAAGGGAAGATCGGGCCGGGAGCGAGGTCTGAGCCCTGGGGGGCAGTCTGGTACCTCACCTGGACATCTGGTATATGGATTAGTGGTCTGGGTTACAAATGGAGATCTAGTCATGAGATAAACAATGTGTTCTGTATCTGTATCCTGGGCCCAGGTTGGCCTTCTCGGCCCCTCCAGGAAGGTCTGGGACCCGGATGTAGGTTTGATGCCCGGATGTAGGTCTGGGTGGTTGGAGAGAGGTGTGGTCACGAGGGGGCGCTATGGGCCCAGGTCGGCATTTTGGGTAAAGGGCAGCATCTGGGGATCATGAAAGGGTGGTTAAGACTAGCCTGCATATTTAGAGTCCAAGAAAGGAATAGGCACTGTGTTCTAGTGTGCGTCCCAGGAATGGCATTCTGGTCCTGTTCATAAGGGTTTGAGGCCCCGATGTAGGTCTGTGCATCGGTGGATGTCTGTGTTCACGGAGGGCTGTTCGGGCCAGTTAAGGAGGTCTGAGCCCGTGGGGTGGTCTCATACCGCAACCGGACATCTCGGTTATGGAATGGTGGTTTGGCTTACAGAGGGAAAACTAAACCCCCCATACAAGACTGGTTTCTGTGATTTAGGCCTGAGCCCCCCGGTATTATCTTCTCGGCCCCGCCACGAAGGTTCGGGGGACCCGGATGGAGTCCTGGATCCCGAGAGGGGAGTTCTCCTCCGGGATTGAGGTGTGAGCCGAGGGGGGTGGTCTGGCACCTCAGCTGAACATCTGGGTTATGGAATAGTGGCCTGGGTTACGCCTGGAGTGCTAGTCCCCTGATAAAACATTTTCTTTGGTGTTAGGGGCCAGGGCACGGGTTGGCATTCTCGGAACCACCATGAAGATCTGGGACCCGGATGTAGGTCTCTGCCCCGGATGGAGGACTGCATCCTGTATGGGAAGATCGGGCCGGGAGCGAGGTCTGAGTCCTGGGGGCAGTCTGGTACCTCACCTGGACATCTGGTATATGGAGTAGTGGTCTGGGTTACAAATGGAGATCTAGTCACCTGATAAAACAATGTGTTCTGTATCTGTATCCTGGGCCCAGGTTGCCCTTCTCGGCCCCTCCATGAAGGTTTAGGACCCGGATGTAGGTTTGAGGCCCGGATGTAGGTCTGGGTGGTTGGAGAGAGGTGTGGTCACGAGGGGGCGCTATGGGCCCAGGTCTGCATTTTGGGTAAAGGTCAACATATGGGGATCATGAAAGGGTAGTTAAGACTAGCCTGTATATTTTGACTCCAATAAAGGAACAGGCAGTGTGTTCTAGTCTGGGTCCCAGGAATGGCCTTCTGGTCCTGTCCATAAGGGTCTGAGACCACGATGTAGGTCTGAGCCGCGGATGGACGACTGGGTTCTGAGAGGGCAGTTCTTGCCAGTTAAGGAAGTCTGAGCCCCGGGGGTGGTCTGATACCTCAACTGGACATCTGGCTTACGGAATGGTGGTCTGGGTTACGCATGGAGATCTAGTCGCTTGAAAAACACCGTCTTTGGTGTTTGTGGCCGGGGCGCGGGTTGGCATTATCAGCACCACCATGAAGATCTGGGACCCGGATGTAGGTCTGAGGCCCGGATGGAGGTCTGCATCCTGTCAGGGAAGATCAGGCCAGGAGCGAGGTCTGAGCCCTGGGGGCAGGTCTGGTACCTCACCTGGACATCTGGTATATGGAGTAGTGGTCTGGGTTACAAATGGAGATCTAGTCACCTGATAAAACACTGTGTTCGGTATATGTGTCCTGGGCCCATGTTGGCCTTCTCGGCCCCTCCATGAAGGTCTGGGACCCGGATGTAGGTCTGGGTGCTTGGAGAGAGGTGTGGTCACGAGGGGGCGCTATGGGCCCAGGTCTGCATTTTGGGTAAAGGGCAGCATCTGGGCATCATGAAAGGGTGGTTAAGACTAGCCTGCATATCTAGAGTCCAATAAAGGAACAGGCCCTGTGTTCTAGTCTGGGTCCCAGGACTGGCCTTCTGGTCCTGTCAATAAGGGTCTGTGACCCCGATGGATGTCTGAGCCTCGGATGGATGTCTGGGTTCAGGGAAGGCTGTTGGGGCCAGTTAAGGAGATCTGAGCCCTGGGGGCGGTCGTACCTCAACTGGACATCTGAGTTATGGAATGGTGGTTTGGGTTACGGATGGACAACTATACCCCCCATACAAGACTGGTTTCTGTGATTTAGTCCTGAGCCCCGGTATAATCTTCTCGGCCCCTCCACGAAGGTCTGGGACCCGGATGGAGTCCTGGGACCCGAGAGGGGAGTTCTCCTCGGGGACCGAGGTTTGAGACGGGGGGGGGGGGGGTGGTCTGGTACCGCAGCTGGATATCTGGGTTATGGAATAGTGGCCTGGGTTACGCATGGAGTACTAGTCCCCTGATAAAACCCTTGCTTTGGTGTTTGTGGCCAGGGCACGCGTTGGCATTCTCGGAACCACCATGAAGATCTGGGACCCGGATGTAGGTCTGAGGCCCGGATGGAGGTCTGCATCCTCCTGTAAGGGAAGATCGGGCCGGGAGCGAGGTCTGAGCCCTGGGGGGCAGTCTGGTACCTCACCTGGACATCTGGTATATGGATTAGTGGTCTGGGTTACAAATGGAGATCTAGTCATGAGATAAACAATGTGTTCTGTATCTGTATCCTGGGCCCAGGTTGGCCTTCTCGGCCCCTCCAGGAAGGTCTGGGACCCGGATGTAGGTTTGATGCCCGGATGTAGGTCTGGGTGGTTGGAGAGAGGTGTGGTCACGAGGGGGCGCTATGGGCCCAGGTCGGCATTTTGGGTAAAGGGCAGCATCTGGGGATCATGAAAGGGTGGTTAAGACTAGCCTGCATATTTAGAGTCCAAGAAAGGAATAGGCACTGTGTTCTAGTGTGCGTCCCAGGAATGGCATTCTGGTCCTGTTCATAAGGGTTTGAGGCCCCGATGTAGGTCTGTGCATCGGTGGATGTCTGTGTTCACGGAGGGCTGTTCGGGCCAGTTAAGGAGGTCTGAGCCCGTGGGGTGGTCTCATACCGCAACCGGACATCTCGGTTATGGAATGGTGGTTTGGCTTACAGAGGGAAAACTAAACCCCCCATACAAGACTGGTTTCTGTGATTTAGGCCTGAGCCCCGGTATTATCTTCTCGGCCCCGCCACGAAGGTCGGGGGACCCGGATGGAGTCCTGGATCCCGAGAGGGGAGTTCTCCTCCGGGATTGAGGTGTGAGCCGAGGGGGGTGGTCTGGCACCTCAGCTGAACATCTGGGTTATGGAATAGTGGCCTGGGTTACGCCTGGAGTGCTAGTCCCCTGATAAAACATTTTCTTTGGTGTTAGGGGCCAGGGCACGGGTTGGCATTCTCGGAACCACCATGAAGATCTGGGACCCGGATGTAGGTCTCTGCCCCGGATGGAGGACTGCATCCTGTATGGGAAGATCGGGCCGGGAGCGAGGTCTGAGTCCTGGGGGCAGTCTGGTACCTCACCTGGACATCTGGTATATGGAGTAGTGGTCTGGGTTACAAATGGAGATCTAGTCACCTGATAAAACAATGTGTTCTGTATCTGTATCCTGGGCCCAGGTTGCCCTTCTCGCCCCTCCATGAAGGTTTAGGACCCGGATGTAGGTTTGAGGCCCGGATGTAGGTCTGGGTGGTTGGAGAGAGGTGTGGTGGTCACGAGGGGGCGCTATGGGCCCAGGTCTGCATTTTGGGTAAAGGTCAACATATGGGGATCATGAAAGGGTAGTTAAGACTAGCCTGTATATTTTGACTCCAATAAAGGAACAGGCAGTGTGTTCTAGTCTGGGTCCCAGGAATGGCCTTCTGGTCCTGTCCATAAGGGTCTGAGACCACGATGTAGGTCTGAGCCGCGGATGGACGACTGGGTTCTGAGAGGGCAGTTCTTGCCAGTTAAGGAAGTCTGAGCCCCGGGGGTGGTCTGATACCTCAACTGGACATCTGGCTTACGGAATGGTGGTCTGGGTTACGCATGGAGATCTAGTCGCTTGAAAAACACCGTCTTTGGTGTTTGTGGCCGGGGGCGCGGGTTGGCATTATCAGCACCACCATGAAGATCTGGGACCCGGATGTAGGTCTGAGGCCCGGATGGAGGTCTGCATCCTGTCAGGGAAGATCAGGCCAGGAGCGAGGTCTGAGCCCTGGGGGCAGTCTGGTACCTCACCTGGACATCTGGTATATGGAGTAGTGGTCTGGGTTACAAATGGAGATCTAGTCACCTGATAAAACACTGTGTTCGGTATATGTGTCCTGGGCCCATGTTGGCCTTCTCGGCCCCTCCATGAAGGTCTGGGACCCGGATGTAGGTCTGGGTGCTTGGAGAGAGGTGTGGTCACGAGGGGGCGCTATGGGCCCAGGTCTGCATTTTGGGTAAAGGGCAGCATCTGGGCATCATGAAAGGGTGGTTAAGACTAGCCTGCATATCTAGAGTCCAATAAAGGAACAGGCCCTGTGTTCTAGTCTGGGTCCCAGGACTGGCCTTCTGGTCCTGTCAATAAGGGTCTGTGACCCCGATGGATGTCTGAGCCTCGGATGGATGTCTGGGTTCAGGGAAGGCTGTTGGGGCCAGTTAAGGAGATCTGAGCCCTGGGGGCGGTCGTACCTCAACTGGACATCTGAGTTATGGAATGGTGGTTTGGGTTACGGATGGACAACTATACCCCCCATACAAGACTGGTTTCTGTGATTTAGTCCTGAGCCCCGGTATAATCTTCTCGGCCCCTCCACGAAGGTCTGGGACCCGGATGGAGTCCTGGGACCCGAGAGGGGAGTTCTCCTCGGGGACCGAGGTTTGAGACGAGGGGGGGTGGTCTGGTACCGCAGCTGGATATCTGGGTTATGGAATAGTGGCCTGGGTTACGCATGGAGTACTAGTCCCCTGATAAAACCCTTGCTTTGGTGTTTGTGGCCAGGGCACGCGTTGGCATTCTCGGAACCACCATGAAGATCTGGGACCCGGATGTAGGTCTGAGGCCCGGATGGAGGTCTGCATCCTCCTGTAAGGGAAGATCGGGCCGGGAGCGAGGTCTGAGCCCTGGGGGGCAGTCTGGTACCTCACCTGGACATCTGGTATATGGATTAGTGGTCTGGGTTACAAATGGAGATCTAGTCATGAGATAAACAATGTGTTCTGTATCTGTATCCTGGGCCCAGGTTGGCCTTCTCGGCCCCTCCAGGAAGGTCTGGGACCCGGATGTAGGTTTGATGCCCGGATGTAGGTCTGGGTGGTTGGAGAGAGGTGTGGTCACGACGGGGGGGGCGCTATGGGCCCAGGTCGGCATTTTGGGTAAAGGGCAGCATCTGGGGATCATGAAAGGGTGGTTAAGACTAGCCTGCATATTTAGAGTCCAAGAAAGGAATAGGCACTGTGTTCTAGTGTGCGTCCCAGGAATGGCATTCTGGTCCTGTTCATAAGGGTTTGAGGCCCCGATGTAGGTCTGTGCATCGGTGGATGTCTGTGTTCACGGAGGGCTGTTCGGGCCAGTTAAGGAGGTCTGAGCCCGTGGGGTGGTCTCATACCGCAACCGGACATCTCGGTTATGGAATGGTGGTTTGGCTTACAGAGGGAAAACTAAACCCCCCATACAAGACTGGTTTCTGTGATTTAGGCCTGAGCCCCGGTATTATCTTCTCGGCCCCGCCACGAAGGTCGGGGACCCGGATGGAGTCCTGGATCCCGAGAGGGGAGTTCTCCTCCGGGATTGAGGTGTGAGCCGAGGGGGGTGGTCTGGCACCTCAGCTGAACATCTGGGTTATGGAATAGTGGCCTGGGTTACGCCTGGAGTGCTAGTCCCCTGATAAAACATTTTCTTTGGTGTTAGGGGCCAGGGCACGGGTTGGCATTCTCGGAACCACCATGAAGATCTGGGACCCGGATGTAGGTCTCTGCCCCGGATGGAGGACTGCATCCTGTATGGGAAGATCGGGCCGGGAGCGAGGTCTGAGTCCTGGGGGCAGTCTGGTACCTCACCTGGACATCTGGTATATGGAGTAGTGGTCTGGGTTACAAATGGAGATCTAGTCACCTGATAAAACAATGTGTTCTGTATCTGTATCCTGGGCCCAGGTTGCCCTTCTCGGCCCCTCCATGAAGGTTTAGGACCCGGATGTAGGTTTGAGGCCCGGATGTAGGTCTGGGTGGTTGGAGAGAGGTGTGGTCACGAGGGGGCGCTATGGGCCCAGGTCTGCATTTTGGGTAAAGGTCAACATATGGGGATCATGAAAGGGTAGTTAAGACTAGCCTGTATATTTTGACTCCAATAAAGGAACAGGCAGTGTGTTCTAGTCTGGGTCCCAGGAATGGCCTTCTGGTCCTGTCCATAAGGGTCTGAGACCACGATGTAGGTCTGAGCCGCGGATGGACGACTGGGTTCTGAGAGGGCAGTTCTTGCCAGTTAAGGAAGTCTGAGCCCCGGGGGTGGTCTGATACCTCAACTGGACATCTGGCTTACGGAATGGTGGTCTGGGTTACGCATGGAGATCTAGTCGCTTGAAAAAAACACCGTCTTTGGTGTTTGTGGCCGGGGCGCGGGTTGGCATTATCAGCACCACCATGAAGATCTGGGACCCGGATGTAGGTCTGAGGCCCGGATGGAGGTCTGCATCCTGTCAGGGAAGATCAGGCCAGGAGCGAGGTCTGAGCCCTGGGGGCAGTCTGGTACCTCACCTGGACATCTGGTATATGGAGTAGTGGTCTGGGTTACAAATGGAGATCTAGTCACCTGATAAAACACTGTGTTCGGTATATGTGTCCTGGGCCCATGTTGGCCTTCTCGGCCCCTCCATGAAGGTCTGGGACCCGGATGTAGGTCTGGGTGCTTGGAGAGAGGTGTGGTCACGAGGGGGCGCTATGGGCCCAGGTCTGCATTTTGGGTAAAGGGCAGCATCTGGGCATCATGAAAGGGTGGTTAAGACTAGCCTGCATATCTAGAGTCCAATAAAGGAACAGGCCCTGTGTTCTAGTCTGGGTCCCAGGACTGGCCTTCTGGTCCTGTCAATAAGGGTCTGTGACCCCGATGGATGTCTGAGCCTCGGATGGATGTCTGGGTTCAGGGAAGGCTGTTGGGGCCAGTTAAGGAGATCTGAGCCCTGGGGGCGGTCGTACCTCAACTGGACATCTGAGTTATGGAATGGTGGTTTGGGTTACGGATGGACAACTATACCCCCCATACAAGACTGGTTTCTGTGATTTAGTCCTGAGCCCCGGTATAATCTTCTCGGCCCCTCCACGAAGGTCTGGGACCCGGATGGAGTCCTGGGACCCGAGAGGGGAGTTCTCCTCGGGGACCGAGGTTTGAGACGAGGGGGGGTGGTCTGGTACCGCAGCTGGATATCTGGGTTATGGAATAGTGGCCTGGGTTACGCATGGAGTACTAGTCCCCTGATAAAACCCTTGCTTTGGTGTTTGTGGCCAGGGCACGCGTTGGCATTCTCGGAACCACCATGAAGATCTGGGACCCGGATGTAGGTCTGAGGCCCGGATGGAGGTCTGCATCCTCCTGTAAGGGAAGATCGGGCCGGGAGCGAGGTCTGAGCCCTGGGGGGCAGTCTGGTACCTCACCTGGACATCTGGTATATGGATTAGTGGTCTGGGTTACAAATGGAGATCTAGTCATGAGATAAACAATGTGTTCTGTATCTGTATCCTGGGCAGGTTGGCCTTCTCGGCCCCTCCAGGAAGGTCTGGGACCCGGATGTAGGTTTGATGCCCGGATGTAGGTCTGGG
>JAJQQW010000022.1:10342755-10360255 GCA_025583905.1 Ia io
AGAACCAAAAAGTCAACTGACAAAATGGGAAAATAAATTGCAACATATCACAGACAAAGGGTAACGGGCTTAGTTGAGAGTTAGTGATTCAAATACCAATTCTCCCCTACCTCTCTAAAAGGGCAAGAGAGATTTATCCAGATCTCTCTCACACACACACACACACACACACACACACACACACACACACACACACACACACACACACACGCAAATAGTACACAAATATATAAAAAGATGCTCAATGGTTTGCTTAGCAAATCCCTATTGTTTCTTGGGTTTGGGGAATAAAATCTTTTAAAAGAGGTGTAGAAATTAACTGAGAATTAGCCTTGTTAGAATTAAAAATCCCTTCATAGAAAAAAAATTCTAAATTCGTTTTTTCTCCCTCTAAATGGAGTAGGTTAGTGCACAATGTGATTGAGAAATATCTGATGTCTGTGACTTTTTAATTGTTAAAAATCCATGAGATATTTTTTAAACATTGGTTATCTCTGGGAAACAATGTGTAAAATACTATATTGCCTAACTTAATTGTATTATTGAGCAATTCTGTTAACTTCTTTTTTATTTTAAATATATTTTTATTGATTTCAGAGCGGGGAAGGGAGAGGGAGAGAGGGAGAGAAACATCAATGATGAGAGAGAATCATTGATCAGTTGCCTCCTGCACGCCCCCGCCACCCTCCACTGGGGATTAAGCCCAAAACCCAGGTATATGGCCTGACAGGCAATCAAACCGTGTCCTCCTGGTTCATGGGTGGACACTCAACCACTGAGCCATGTCCTTTGGGCTTCTGTTAACTTCTTGGCTCACATTTTTCATCTGAAAAGCTGCAGCTGAAACAATTACTCTCCAAAGCTATTTCCAATGCTAATCTAACTTTTTCTTGTACACTTAGATGTGAGATGTAAGTTAATTTTAAACTATAATGCTTTAATGAAATTTGGTCTTCCCCATTATATAATGAGAAAGAAATAAAAGATTTTATTATTAAAACTCTTCTTATGAAATATGTTTGCAATATATCTACTTTTTTGAGCCTTCCACAACAAGAGGAAACAAAATGAAAATGTGTTCCTTCTGAGAAATGCCCTCCTTTCTGTATTTGACTGGTTTCACAAGGCCTGCTTGGGTGTGGCCTACCACAGTAAGGCTCTGGCTGGTAACAGCTATTGGCGGGCAGCTGCTTACCAGGTGCAAAATAGCTCTCAGGGTCAACCTCAGAAGCATGGCTCATCCTCTGTACAGCCAGCCACTCTGTTTCAGCTTTCCACAAACACCTACTGTGTAATTCACCAGGGCAGTCGAAGGCCTTTTCTAAGAGCATTCACAGGTACATTCATGCTGCTATCCCCACCTCTGAAAAGCATCATGTAAATATACTAATGTAGGTGGCAAAGAAACATCTAACATTGTTTTCTTTTAAGGAAGTCGGACTCTGATAATGACATCCCCACATACCAACTACATCATACCACAATACATAAAGCCTTAAAAGAGATCTGCCACACAGCTCAAAACCTGAGTATTCATGCCTCTTCACCACTCTTTCTCCTTTTCACTTTAGCAGTTTGAAAAAAATCTTTAGAAGGAGTTAGAGGAACCACTAGTTTTTCTGTTATTAATCCTCACTGGAGGATTTTTGCATTGATTTTATCGAGGGGGGAGTGGAAGAGAAAGAAACATTGATGAGAGAGTGCCACATCAATCAGTTGCCTCCTGTACATACCACAACCCAACTGGGGTGGGGAACCTGCAAGCCAGGTACATGCCCTTGACCGGAATTGAACCCACAACCCTTGGGTTGGTGGGCTGCTACTCTAACCACTGAACAACACCAACTAGGGCGGAACCACTAGTTTTCACTCCCCTACTTCCCTCAAAGCCTTAACTCTCTTTGTGCTTTCTCCTGTGAGGACCTTAGGAAGTTCACCTTCAATATTCTCCTTTGAACTCAGTCACTAAAATGATCTCAATGCTAAGGGACAAACATTCGCTCCACTTCATAGATCAGCTTGTCTGCCTGATTAAAAAAGGAGCCGAAAACGGACAGAGCGCCGGCCTGTGGACTGAAGGGTCCCGGGTTCGATTCCGGTCAAGGGCATGTACCTTGGTTGCAGGCACCTCCCCAGTGGGAGGTGTGCAGGAGGCAGCTGGTCGATGTTTCTCTCTCATAGATGTTTCTAACTATCTCTCTCCCTTCCTCTCTGTAAAAAAATCAAAAAATATATATATATATATAAAAAAAAGGTTTTCAGTGCAGACATTCGTATCTCATTTTTTAAAGAGAGAAATCCAGTTTTGTTTTTAATGTCTAAAATTATCAAAATCTCTCAGAATTTTTAGCATTTGGTAAATCCATAGAGTGAAGAATTGAATGAGACATGTTAAATGCACTTGACAGCAACACCTGTTTGTTTCATTCAGTACTTAATACATGTTTATTATACATCTACTACAAGCCTAGAACTTTCTGGGCACTGGAGAAAAAGCAATAAAACTCAATTCCTGACTCATAGAGCTTGTCCATAAAAATAGGTAACAAGACTTGGCACAAATCCTGAGATGAATCAACTCTAAGTTGAAGCAATAGATGTGAAAATTTTAAATTATATTTAGAATGCTTTGATGAATACCAGGTGTAGAAATTTCATTGACTGAAAGAAAATTCCAGTCCTGAATCTAATCTAGTACCTGCAACTAAGAAACAAAACACTAACCATATTTTCCCCCTATCTTTTGAATATTCTAACATGAAAAAAAAAAAACTTACTTCCAAGCCCCCAAATAGGTGGGAAATGTTTTTCTCATCTTTATGGAGATATAATTGACATATAGTATACTAGTGGTTGTAGAGAACAGATTCTCTGTTTTAATAAGTGACAACATTAAGCTACTAAACCAGCAGTATAATTCTTTTACAACTGTTAGAATGAAGAGAAATGATAATTCCCCATAATTGAGTTTCCTATTCACTGGCTCTTTAATTATGCCTCCTTTAATCTGTTTCATTGTGGGGTAT
The DNA here is from genome assembly GCA_025583905.1 of Ia io. NCBI lineage: Eukaryota > Metazoa > Chordata > Mammalia > Chiroptera > Vespertilionidae > Ia > Ia io. The sequence continues at coordinate 10,345,782 of JAJQQW010000022.1, forward strand.
CTAGATTTAATAACCCAAGATATTTCGGTGTTTATTTTATAATCATCTCCACATGTAGTGTCTTACATGCCAATAATCCAAATATTAATTATGTTGGCCTGAGAGGAATAGGAAATTCCATGGTTTGTTGAACCCAGAAGTCTTCAGTACATCTCAGATGCAGAATTGTGTAAATATATATGAAGTTTGTAATTCCAGAAGGAGCATTTCAGGTTTGCACGGGGAGCTTCCATTTCGTCACCAACATCTCATTCTTCAACCTGGAGCAGTACAGTTTCTATCCCCACCATTGTATGAACAAAACAGAAGTTGATATATATATTGGATGGTTAAAAATTTTTTTTCTTTACCTGAATCCAAATGTAACATAAGGTCAGTCAATACAGAAAACTGAAAATCACAAAGAAAATTAAATATAATGTGGTATATTTCCAACTAATCTCTTTTTATGTGCATAAATATACTGCTTTTGTTTCAATAAAAGAAATACCAAAAGGTATGTACTGATTAGAATTCTGCTTTTTTTTTTCATTTACGAATACACTGAGTGGCCAGATTATTATGATCCCTGAACACATAATAATCTGGCCACTCAGTGTATATCCTATATAATAAAAGGCTAATATGCAAATTGTCCCCTCAACCAGGAGTTCGACTAGCAGGCAGGCCGGCCAACCACCCATGTCCCCAGGCTGACCGGACCCCACCCATGCACGAATTCATGCAATGGGATATATATATATATATATATATATATATATATATATATATATATATATATATATATATATAAAGCCCATTCAGAGATCATAATAAGCTGGCCACTCAGTGTATATTATAGTTTCTCACATTGATATTATTTTACACTGCTTGCTACATTGAATTCCATCCCACAAAGTTACCAAGCATCAATTCCTTAATACTTTTACTAGACACTTAAGGTTTATATTTTTTCCAAAATTATACACCATTGCTCACAGCTCTCATGATTTCTTTGGAATAAGCTCTAAATGGAACTGGTGGTTTAAAATCCACCTCCATTTAAAAACATTTCACATTTATAAAACTGAGGTTAAAAATTAAAAGTGTGAGGGTGCTAGTCCCCTCAAAATGTTTATTCCCATTGGGTGATATTTTTCTTCTTTGGCAACAACTAATGGGAAGAAAATGTCAACTTTTGTTCCCTTTTTACTACCCATTGTGTTACCTGCTTTTCCCCCCCTCCTTTTACTACTCACACAAGGTTAAGGCACAACCCTACAAACCTACAAATAAATCTTGCTCATTCTCAATTTTCCGGCATTGAGAGATTGTTTCACCAGAAAAGCTCTATTTTTCTACTTCAGCTAACCAATTCCTACCCATTCTAACTCTACTGACATCCATTACTCCCAAGAATTTGCCACTCAACATACCCTTATTCTTACCTTTTTCATGCATGTATATTTCCTCTTCAGTGAAATGAAACATTTCGTTCTGCAAGGGCATGGGCCCCACGGAGTTGAGGCTTACTATGCGTAATGGCACAGTGTTGTTTAATAGTTTCCCCTCCCAGGGGTCCTCTCAAGAGAGTAAGGGACAAGAGTAATTTACATGAGGTGTGGGGAGCACAGAGGCCAAACCCACCCAGGGCCTGTCCTTCCCCATCCAGGCCTGATACACCACCCCTGCGCCCAGACCCCTCCTTGCAGGCTGCCAATTGGCCCTGGAGCCCGCCCAGGACACGCCCACTTGTGGGTGGGAACCTGGCACTGAATCCGGGTTTTGCTACATCTGATAACTTAACTCAATGAGGCACCTGCTCCTTGGCTCTCTGGGGATTCCCGCTGATCTCCCCGAAAATGACGGCTTGTGGCAGGGACACGAACCACACCTCCCCGCCGCCCTGGGAGCCCCCTTTCTTCTTGGAGCTTCGTTGGGGTGCTTTTGATGGCTCTAGTGCTCCAGTTACCCACATCCTTAGGTAGGAGCTTGGAGAGGGTGTGTGCTCAGGGGAGAACTGGAGCAGGTCGGGGAGCCCCAGGCCATCCTCTGCCAAGGGCGAGGGAAGAGGGGTTCGATTTGGTGGGTCGGGAGGAGGCGCAGGACTGGGTGGACCCCAGTGTTGCAGAGTTGGGGTGAAGGCGTGGCCCGAGGTGCCCTCATCTCTCGGAGCACGGATCTAGGGCGGTGGGGAGCCCGCAGTGCCCGCGCGAAGGTTGCTTGGTGGTGGTCTCTAAACCACGGCGGGTGCTGGGCGCGCAGGAGTTCCCGGGCTCAGCTGCGTTCCTAGCAAATGCTTGCAGGTGTCTGGGGTCTGAATCAATCAGGATGCGAAGCGCGGGCCACGTGCTCCAGGTGAGGGCTCCCCTGGAGTGCGCTGGCGCTTGAGGTTGTTGCTAGAGCCCTTGCTCTGCCCTGGGGGGTCATGGGAGGGGGGGGCGGAGAGGGTTGCGCTGTGTTCCCTGTGCAGAGGGACGCTGTGGTGAGCTGGGTTGGGCTGGGGATCCCGGGCGGGTGTGGTGTGGTCTGGAGTGAGTTTTGTGGAAGTGCCCAGCGCAGCGGTGCAGGGTGTGGGGCTGGCAGCGAGCTCACTGCTTGCTTTCTATGGGGCCGGGGAGCAGGTGTTGGGCGTGTAGAGCTGCAGGAAAGAAGGCTGGGTTCCTGGGGCTCAGCGGGTTTTGAAAGGGCGAGCAGGGATATTTGTACTCAAATAGATTGGTTGTTGGCCAATATCGGATGGGGTTTTGTTTTATTTTGATTTTCTTTCTTCCTTTTTTTTTGTGGGGGGAGAGGAGGCATGGAGTCATCTTTGTGTTCCTATCAAATATAGAGAGTATACTATTCTATTACCAAATGGCTTCTTGGAATTGTTTTTTCCATCACGTTGGGTCCTGTATGAGGGGAGATACAGAACAACCTAAAAGAATATTGGTAGCCAACCAATGAGAAATGACTACCCTAAGAAAAGCTAACATGCTTTTCCCTTACAGCTCAAAACTACAGCTGAGGGCCCGTCCACTACGTTTATTTTGTTTCACTGAATGGAATATGCAATTTAAAATACATATGCCACAAAAAGCATGCTTATCGTATCAAACATACACAACCAAAGGACAATGATTTTTAACACTTGGGTCTATGTCCATCTGTCTTTATATCCGCTTGTGTTTCTATTTTTAGAATTCTATCATATATACAATTTGTGTGCTGCATTCTGTCCTAAGCAGCCATCGTTCTACAAATAGTTGCCTTGCATGTGCCATGTCCTGTGCTTGTCCTGAGAACACACGGATGAACAATAACAAAGGGTTTCTATTTTCATGATCTTTATTTCATGATTTTTTATTGTGTGCCCATGCACACACACAGGAATATAAGCAGGGACTGTGTTTTGCCCACTGTTGGATGCAGGCACACAGTAGGCAATCAATCAATATTTGCTATAATGTACTGGGAGTGGCAGACACTAACCAAACCATAATAGTAGTCTGTTATAACCCAAGAGAGAGGCTCTGGAGGGATGGAGGAGGATTCCCTGACAGCATTTAATTAACAAATGACTGGTGGGGGGTAACATGGACAGTAAATAGACTAAGATATACATTTACCATGTAACTCCAAAACCCGCAGAGGCTTATGGAGAGAAAATAAATGAGGAAACGGTGATTGCAACAGCGCTAAAAAGTTCCTGCCAGTGTCAGCATTGCAGGCGGAATTGTGCTCTAGCTCTGCAGTTTATGGACCCATCCCGCTAGAGCAATCCCTGTGAGCCACAGGACCATCTAGAGCTGGAAATGGAGAAGCACCCTCTGCTCCACTGCCTGATAGTGTGGTCACGTGTTGGGTTGCCAGCAAGAAAATGCTGAGACAGAGAGGGTGTGTAAGACAGTTAATTAGGAAATGTTCTTAGGCTCAATATTTATGGAAAGGAGAAGGAAAAAATCAAAACCATAAAAGAAGAAGCTGGGTGTCAGTGCATTCTCAATGAAGGTCTCGGGCAACTCTATGGGAAGTTATGAAACTGGAATTACTCTCTAGATGTATCCCGAGTTAAGGAGAAAAAGCCAACATTCTATTCCCAGTGTAGATTAGTCATGATATGCAGACCACCCCAGAAATAGAGTTTGACCATGAGAGAGCTGCTTCAAACAAACAAACAAACCACACAGAAAAAGAAAAGGGGAAGGGGGAGAGGGACTGGTAATACCAGAGCTAATGATCAAGAATTTTTCCAAAACATACTGTATATAAGATTAGGTTTTATTTAAATGAGGATAAAATAAATCCCCAATCCTATTGCCCATGAAAACAGGATATTGGCTGATGTCAGATTTGATTCAAAATACATGTTGAAAAATGAAGTCTTTATGCAACAAGGCTAGAATCAAGATTGAGTCTCTTCCCTATTCTAGTTAATGGAATACAATAATAAAGAATAATAAACATGTTAATGCTCTGACCTAAAGCTTAAATGATTAAGATAGTAATGTGAATTCATTAAAGCAATTTTAGGGAATCATACCTGTGCTGAGCTTATAAGGTCACTGATGTACTTTAGTTTCCTGTGCTATCCCAGAAAACTTTTTATTTATAAGGTTTTACATTTTATTTATTAGATTGTAGGAAGATGAAACTATTCCAGGGCCTTTATGAAACTTTATGAAACATTATTTCCTCTGTCTCTTCCTAAAACCTCTAAAGTCTACCCTAAAATGTCTTTGCACTTCTGAGCTTATTTCTCTGTATTTGCACCCCTAACAGCAAGATATATATTTTTGTCCCAGAAATTATTGCTATCCAGTTTAGGTTTACTTTCTAAAGATTAAAGTTGTCAGGAAAATTAGTGACAAAACAGAAGCAGAGTTCAAGTTTTAGCCTCTCTTACTTTGATATTCCTGTGGTCTTTGCGTCTAGGTCAGGGTTAGTTCCTGCCAAAGTATCCTGTCGCTAAGCCTAAAGTTCAGAGTGATCAGTCTGAGTTTGCTGTTGGGACATTTTGGGAATAAGAATGCCTTCCTGGGTATATAAAAAAAAGTCGTTCTTTACCACCTGTCTAGAGACCTCTCAGTGGTCAGATGCTCAGCAATACGGTAAACATGAGTATTCTATAATAGAGGCATCTTTGGGCCTATTCGTGTATCTCTGTGAGCTAACCTGTTGTGTTCATGATAAATAACCAGCAAGCTAGTAAATTATCTTAATGAAGAGGATCCTGGGTTCCGCATGTTTTCTTTTACTCCTTAGGGGCATTGAGTGTTGAGGTTAAATCGTCACAGTGGCCAACTATATTTACCTGTAATCTCCATGAACTTGCTCTATGCTCTCTGTACTGTGTTAAGAGTGAGGTTAAAAGTTAGTATGCAAGGAATATTAGTTTTCAGTTCATTCTTACCCCATTCAATTCCAGAGATATTTTTGAGTAACTAATAGGTACAAAGCTTTAGGCTGATGGGATTGGAGAGAACCGTAAAGGTCTATTGGTCCTTTCCTGTAAAGAATTCCTACACTAATTGTAAAGGCCGACTTTAAACAAATACCATACTATGATATAATTTCATTTATTCATAGAGATAAATTTCTATGATATCATAGAGAAGTACATAATAAATGCTATCCAAAAGAATTGTGCAAACCCAGGCATTTCAGGTAGAGGTGTGAAGGTATGAAAGACCATGAGGTCTGTGGAAAATAGAAAAATTCAGCGTGGTTGCAGTATGAGGTGGATGGTGAGGAATAGTAGTTGATTAAATGGATTGGAGCTTAACTGTGACAGGCCATGATTTTTTTCCTGATCAACAATGGTAAGTCATTGTAAGTTTTTAAATGTAGGCGGTGGCATGACCGCATTTGTGCTTCTGAAAGATAATGTGTGCAGTGGTAGATGTGCATAGAAGATGGAGACCAAGGGACCCCAGAGTCCGAAAGGGAAATTTTGTTACTCAATGATCCAGTGAGAGATTACAGCAGTGATGACATAGTTGGTTTGGAGAGTTTTGGAATTCAGTCACTAAAATGGGGTGACCGAATGAATGACGGGCAGGGGATAAAGAATGAGTTACCGAAAGGAAATGGTGACTGTACGTTTTTTCAAATGCCCAATTCCAGAAGATGCAATGGAATTATGGAGTCTGGATATAGGCATTCATTTTCCTTAAATAATACTGTGATGTTTAAGTGTAAGCCTGGCTTTACCATCAAACGCATGGTTCCGACCAAACAATAAATGGAATCCTCCACCGCCCAGGTACTTCAAGGGTGAGTTGGGCTAGAAATTTGGTAATCTACAAATAAAATGAGACTTTTGGTTGTACAGATACATGGTGGTTATGAGAAGAGGAACAGAAAGACAGATAGTGGTTTGGTGTCCTGGTTAAAGGATATGAGATCATTCTTCCAAACTCTTGCTCACTTCTTGTGGCTTTTTCAAAGGGATTCAGCATCCAAAGAAGACAAATGACTGTAGTGAGGCTGCAGTCCCTTTAGTAGAGGAACAGAATGTACATTCACCACTTGTAGCCCTCAGTGTATGTTTGAAATAGACTTCAGATAACTTGTATGTTTCAGTCATTGTTCTTCTTTTAGGTACTTTTATCTCTCTGGGTTCTCATTACAACCTTATGAAGTAGCTTAATTTTATCCTAGGAAACTGAGGCTTAGAGAGCGTAAGACTTGCCTAAGGTCACTCAGCCATTGAATGACAGTGGGAATTTAAAACCAAGTCTATCGAGCCCACATTTCATTAGTCCATGGTACCTCCCCACATGTGATTAGCATGCTACTAACGTATTATTTTCATGTGCAGTTTGCCTTTAGTTTTGTTAAAATTGATTAGACTCTTAATTATTTAATGGATTCTCTTTCATTGTCATTGTTTGGTCAAGATGGTGCTTGTAAGTCCTATATTGATTTGTTCGCTGAGGCTCAAGAGAAAGGTAGGAATTTAGGAGTTTGGGAATAAGTAAGGACTCTGAGTAAAAAATAAGTTATACAGATTTCTAAGTCTGTTTCTGGTAAAGTGACATACACTATATTTGGAGCTTTAATCTACATCTGAATCTTTTTCTTGTCATAATCAATATTACCACATATTTCCTTTTCTATTTTTCAGGGATTTCTTGTGACCCTCCTCCTCCTATCCAAAATGGTCGGAATAGTTATACTTCTGGCCCCATACCTCTTAACACTTTGGTGAGGTACAGTTGTGCCTATAACTACCGCATCATTGGAGAAAAGAATCTTTTTTGTATAAGTAAAGACCAAGTGAAAGGAATCTGGGATAAAGCTGCTCCTACATGTGAATATCTCAACAGAAGAGCTACTTGCTCTGAGCCCAGAGTGGCAGGGGGACACAAAGATAAAATATCTAGACCACCATACAGACATGGTGATTCTGTGACCTTTACCTGTAATGCCAACTTCACCATGAAAGGAAACAAGACTGTTTGGTGCCAAGCAAATAGCAGGTGGGGGCCGACACCACTACCAACCTGTGAGAGTGGTGAGTAAGAGAGAAAATAAACCTCAAGGGAGGGTGGATCCTTACATTGCTGTGTCGGTCAGGTTTTGTATCATTCTGAACTAAGAGCAGTGTTAATGTGTAAAGGGTAGGGGTGAGGGAGGAAGCATGGCAAAGGGTGAAAGGTATAGTTCCCTGTTTTGTTTTGGTGTGGTTTTTTGGGGGGTGGCATTAGTCATGAAGGATATAAATGTTCATTCAACAAACATCAATAAAAGAAGGAATTTTAAAGTATGATTAGAAAAAATAACTGAATATACCCAATAACTGAATTGAGTAAGTTCTACAAGATTGGGGGTGCTGTGTGAATTGTGTGGTTTTAAACCATATATCTAAATTGATGTTAAAATGAGAAAAAATGTGAGGCCTATTAGCAAAAATAGGTACAGTTGGATATAAAACCCAATGGATATAAAACTCGTTTGTAAATAGATGTTAATACAGTCTGGCAGAAATGATGCCTGTTCTGAGACCTCTACAAACACTTTCTGAAGTGATGCACTATTTTACCAAGTCATCTCCTCAGACTCAGTGTTTCAAATCAAATAATTTTAAAGGTAAAATGGGGACAGCTGTAGTAGTGTCAGCACTAAAAATAAAGTTAAGAATAAAAATAACAAGAAGTGGGAAAGCAGAAAAATAAAGTAAGAATTACTATAGGTTCATTTATTTTTATTTACTTAGGTTTATGTTGTTGCTCAAATCTAAATCTGAATTACATTTAAACAATTATAGGGACCATAATGTTTAACAAACACTTAACATCAAAATTAGCTATTAATGAAAAACAATATCAATCTATTCTAAATCAATTAGCGAACTGAAAAAAAACTATTAGAAAATATGATTCTATCTATGTCTATATAAATAGATATATAACCTTTGAGGTGCATAAGATCTGAAGATAATCCCAATATGATGTGACTATAGAACATAATTAAGCCATTTAGAAAGACTTAGATAGACCTATATGTATTAACATGGAAAGATATAATAAACAGAGTATTAAACTAATAATCTGCATAAAATAAGATGTGAGTACACATATACTCACAAGGAAAATATATATGTATCACATATAGGATCCCATAAAACTATATTACTAATATCTAGCAGGGTAAGCCCTAATAATATGCTATTTTTGAAGCAGGAAATAGCATTAAGGGTAGCATGAGAATAATTGTGAACATAAACTATTTTTTGGTAAATAAAATTTTTCACAAAATAAATCATAAAGTGTAACTAAAAATGGAAAATAATGAGCTCTATGGTGTATAAAATGGATATTACATCACACTTGTTTTAAAGATTGAGTTGAAATTTATGGTAACTGGTTACCACAGATGATGTGTTATTTGGATCCATGTACTATATCAAAATCTCGATTGTGAAGGATGTGTCATCAATGGCCTTTTCTTCAAATGTGTGTGTGTAAAGATTTCCCCCCTGGACTGTCCACCACTTCCCATGATCCCCAATGGACATCACACAGCAGAGAATGTTGGCCTCCTTGTCCCTGGACTGTCTGTGACTTACAGCTGCGAACCTGGCTACTTGCTTGTTGGAGAAAAGACCATTCGTTGTTTGTCTTCAGGAAACTGGAGTGCAGTCACCCCACAATGTGAAGGTACCCCAAATTTACAATCAACTTTCATAAACTAGGCTATTCAGTTATTAGCCGTGCATTGAGCATCTTTGGCTTGTTTCCATAGAGGCACAGTGTGACGCTCCAGGACCATTGCTCAATGGGCAGATAAAGGAGCCTGCAAGTCGTCGGGTTGGCGTGACTGTGACCCTTTCCTGTAATGAAGGGTGAGTGTCTGGAGGACCTATGAGGTTTAACTCACTGGGCTTCTCCGTGCTTGGTATGACCTGTGAAGGCTCCTCTGTGAGGATCTGTGGAGAGCCGGGGGTGAGGTTATGAGAAAGAATGCTAATAAGGGTTGATGCACACAAATTAAATGAGTTTGTATTGAGCTTTAAGTAGAGATTATTGATCCATATCAGCAACTGTCTAATAGTTCTGAATGACCACCCTCTGTCTCCAGATATCGATTACGAGGCCAACCTTCTAGTCAGTGTGTAATTGCTGGACAGAGAGCTTTATGGACCAAGATGCCAATATGTGAAGGTAGGTTATACAAGCTGTGGTTTGAACCTAGTTACTTATCTGAGGCTCAACAGGGCGAAGAATCCGTACATTGTACCTCTGAGGGAGAGTGGACACCCACTGTCCCCAAATGCAAAGGTATCAGGACTTGCATGCAGATGTTTTGTAGTTTTGAGATTGCTTGAGTTGATTTCTCATCTGAGTCTCTTTTTCTTAGTGGCGGAGTGTGAACCTATAGGGAAGTTTCTCTATAAAAAACCCCAGGATCGATTGATTAGACCAGATGTTAACTCTTCTTGCGTTGAAGGGTGAGTGAGTGCTGGCTCAGCCTGAACTGGGTCTGGCTTATCAGTGCATACTGCAAGCTCTGTGTAAGAGTTTACCTCAAAGACCCTTCCCTGGCCCGTGTCCATGGAAGTGCTAATCGTGCTAGTTTTCCATGTATGGGAACTATGCCTGTGCAAGGGTGATGGAGCTGATGCTGGCTACATTCTGTTCGTATTGCTTCTTGTCCTGAAAGTGGTGAGTCTGCTTTTGAGCCAATAGCTTTTGCTTAGTTTAATGGTCACTAGACAGCAAAATGATGTGACTCTGTCTCTAGGTCCCGGTTAGGTGAGAGTGTTTATCAGCTGTGTCAAGGCGCCATTCCTTGGTTTATGGAAATTCGTCTTTGTATAGGTGAGTGACACCTATGTAGGCCCTGGGAGATTTCTCTTTTAGGCTGTGTTGTGGAAATAAGAATATTAGCCTCTGTTTCATTAAGTTTGTCAACAGTTTTTCTGTCTTTCTACTGCCCCCTCTATCTACTTCATAGCAATCACTTAATTTAAATGTATGCAGTTACTGGTCCTCTTGTGATTTAGATGTGTAAGTTGATGAAAAGCAGTGAGTATATGAGCCACCATGTTAAATTTTGCGTACACTGTAGTTTAGTGGGGAAAAAAGGATATTGATGTGGGATATGATCTCTTATTCTGTATCTACTGCTTATATGAATTTGTGTGATTTATGCAATTTCTCTGTAACTCTATCCCCTCATCTGTAAAGTCAGCATAAGACTGCAGACTTCAAAGTTATTGCCTATCAAAGTATATACTTAATCAACAACAAATATTCTTGGCTAAACTACTATATCACCTCAGCACTAGGATGGCGTGCAAAAGAAGCTCAATTCTATGCTCCCATGCCTTTTATTCAACTATTGTATATTTTAAAAAGAATTCTTATTTTAATTAATAATTTACTGCTGGTCTTTACTGCCTCACACTATGATATTGATGTACATGTTCACACTTAACAAAGATATCAATTACAAAAAATATTTCCTATGAAACCTGTATAAATTGAATTTTGCACACATAATGAGCTTTGATATAACTCACATGTCACCCAAAACTCACCCATATCCTCCAGGAAACTTGATAACAACAAATTCACAAACAACTTCCTTTCTCTTCTATGGTGTCTAATACTGAAACAGAATTATATAGTCACTTCTCATCTCTCCAGAAATCACCTGCCCACCACCCCCTGTTATCTACAATGGGATACACACACGGAGTTCCTCAGATGACTTTCCATATGGAACCACAGTCACTTATTCATGTAACCCTGGGCCAGAGAAAGGCGTAGAATTCAACCTCATCGGGGAGAGCACCATCCGTTGTACAAGCAATGGTCAGAAGAGGGGCATCTGGAGTGGCCCTGCTCCTCTCTGTAAACTTTCCCTCCCTGCTGTTCAGTGCTCACGTGCCCACATTGAAAATGGATACCAGATATCAGACAAGGAAGCTCCATATGTCTACAATGACAGTGTGACAGTCAAGTGTGATGAAGGATTTACTTTGAAGGGCAGCAGTGAGATTCGTTGCAAAGCCAATAACACCTGGGATCCTGAAATACCCATTTGTGAAAAAGGTAAACACCCAATGGGGTAAAACAAGTTATTTACTTATTATTCTCATCTCCCACCCAAAACTACACTCATGGGAAAAGTCAATGGGACACAGATCCCTATCCTATCTCTTTTATCTGTAACAATGTTCCATGTGTATTGTGTATGTTCATTATGTGAATGGCTCTTATATCCAGAATATATTCAAGGTAGATACTGAGAGGACCTGTTTATAGAAGTCTAGTTCTTTCAAACAAGCAGAAAGCATTCAGTAATGAATTAGAGCTTTATGATCCTTGGCTAAAATGCTTAAGATTATCTGTTGTCAAATGTGTACTCTTAATGTTCTTGAGTATAAATTCTTCTTTTGTTGGTATTTAGGTGGTAAGTTGTTTGTTTTTTTTTTCAGACTGCCAGCCACCTTCTGGGCTGCACCACGGTCGGCATACAGGTGGAAATAGGGTCCTCTTTGTGTCTGGGATGACTGTAGACTACACCTGTGACCCTGGCTACTCGCTTGTGGGAAACAAATCCATTCACTGTATGCCTTCCGGAAATTGGAGTCCTTCTGCCCCTCGGTGTGAAGGTACTTTAGCTCTAGAGTTGCCTTTCCCTTTGATAGCAAGCATGTGTGAGTAACTCCAGCTGTGTTCCTCTAGAAGCGCCATGTCAGCCTGCGGGAGAAGATGTTCAAGAGCTTCCAGCTGATTCGCATGTGGTTCTAGTTAATAGATCCTGTCAAGATGGGTGAGTATGAGATGATCCATCCAGAGTGGGACCCCCTTTGTTTAGTGCGTTAGTTCCACCCTCAGCTTGTCTTGGTGACTCTTGTTGAGGTTCCCCCATTGCCACCCTCACAGAGAATATGAGGTTCCGAAAGTCTAAGTAGCATCTCTGACTTGTTAGTTCTTTTTTGGCATGGAAATGGCTTTGCTGTGAGCAACTCTCATCTAAAGAAGTTTGCTTACTGGGAGGGTCAAGGTTTCAATTCCTCCGTACCGAAGTTCTTACGTAGGAGTTCCTCTGTATTTGTTGTATGAGGAGGCGAGATTTTAGAGATGTTATATTGGGAAAAAGAAATGTATGATAATCTCTAGGTACCAGCTGACTGGGCATACTTATCAGAAGTGTGAAGATGCTGAGAATGGGGTTTGGTTCCAAAGGATTCCACTCTGTCAAGGTAAGATAAATTAAAGTTGTAAATGGGATAGTTGGGGATTAGGGAGGGCAGGCCAACTAAGAACTAGGCTGTAACTACCTCAACAGTCTACATGTTCTATCTCAGTGTATCTAAGATAAGAAATACCTGTCACAATTTGGTCAACACGCTCATTGGCAAGCCAAGTTGTCAAGTAGGAACTAAGTATTTGGCATACATCTGCTAATTGCTCAAGATTTTAAAAACACACACAAATATAGCCTATATTTTAGCTTATTTTTAAAATTTTTGGAATGTGGATGTATTATTCACATAGTCAGAAATGTTAATAAAGCTATTTTGATGAGAACACAATGCAGATTGTAAAGCTAAATAATTGTATGGTTATGTTTCATACATGCAGTCACATAGTTTTATTTGCATCTGAATGACAACTGTCCGCCTTGGTGCACTAGCTGAAGCCGCATTTCCCAAATCTCTTCTGCAGCTATTCACTGCCCACCTCCACTGGTGATTGACAATGGGAGGCACACAGGTGTGATGGCAGAACAGTTTCCATATGGAATGGAAATCTCTTATGAATGTGACCATGGATTCTCTCTTCTGGGAGAGAGAAACATACGATGCATAAGTGATTCTCAAGGACATGGATCTTGGAGTGGACCTCCCCCACGGTGCTTAAAACCGCCTCCTGTGGCCCACTGCCCTAACCCAGAAGTCAAACATGGATACACACTGAATAAAACTCATTCATCCTATTCCCACAATGACATTGTATATGTTGCCTGCAACCCTGGTTTCATCATGAATGGCAGTGACTTGATTAGGTGCCATACCAATAACAAATGGGTGCCAGGTATACCAACATGTATCAGAAAGGGTAAGTTATTATTTTTAATAATTAACTCTGGGATTTTGCTCAGAATAAGGAAACATTTTTTTAAATCTGCACTTGCCATTTGAGTTAAAGTAAAGCATGTAAATGCTAAGACAGTTATGTTTTATAAGACACTTGCCTAATCTTTTTGCCCAATTCCTTTTTTTTTATATATATATATTTTTTTTATTGATTTTTTACAGAGAGGAAGAGAGAGGGATAGAGAGTTAGAAACATCGATGAGAGAGAAACATCGATCAGCTGCCTCCTGCACATCCCTGGATGTGCCCGCAACCAAGGTACATGCCCTTGACCGAATCGAACCTGGGACCCTTGAGTCCGCAGGCCGACGCTCTATCCACTGAGCCAAACCGGTTTCGGCTTTGCCCAATTCTTTTTCCCCCTTTTCCTTTCTAAGTAAGGCGAGAAAAAGTACATAAGAGGATAATATGATGGTGTCTACAAAATTTATTGTTTTCGTTAAAAAGAAAAATGCACCTATCTTATTTTGGGGCAAATGGTGGCAATAGTATTGCTTGGCAATTTGATATCTAAGGCCAAAATACCAGCCAGTATTTCCGTATGTTCTAAAGAGTGAAGCTGACTTTTAAACTCATTGAATTATCTTTCTTATAATATAGTTATCATTTGTCACTTTTATACACTTGTAAGTTATATAAGTGCTTACAAGTTTGACTGGGACCTCTAAAACTTTTTTAAGCAAACTGTTATAACAGTTAATATTTGCATTTAACCTGAGAAATCCCTAATTATACTGAGTGTGTTATTTTTTTTAGTTGGTAAGCTACTGCAATTTACTTAAAGTGAACATTGTTTTAAAGTCCAGTGGGTTGTTACATAAGAAATAAAGAAAAAGTGGGTAGAATCCAGGCTTTCAATACACCTTTTCAAGTAGACTTATTGGGCCTGGAGCTG